>OY987234.1:8145906-8468599 GCA_963920705.1 Odiellus spinosus
TATGTATACAAGATCTATAAAAAAAGCTATAAAATATAAGATGGTCCAAATATTATGGAACGAAAGTTGAGCCGCGAGAGAGAGAAAGAGAGGCAAGTGGATAAATTTAATTTGATGAAAGTCGGGTTCCACTCATCCCTTTTTTTCTTCAGATTTAACCGTTGGTTTTTTTATTAGCTCGGGTTAAGTTTCCCCCCTTCGATCCCGAATTGAACTGCGCGTGTACTGAAAATAATCCTATCTTAAATTGGTAACGGGAATGAAGCTATAGTCTACCCCTTATTTCTATCCTATTCATTTACTTAGAACAGAAAAGGAAGCCTATAAACTTTACGCGCTGTCAATTCAAAGTCAAATATAAACCTACATTCGTTTCAATCCCAATGTTCAATATAACTGGAATTACTTTCCCGTTTTTAAGTCTATAACATAGTTATATTATTACGTATAGTGATGTATATTACGTCTGGTATTCAACTCTATACTATGTATATATTCGTTTTTGGTGGTGTTCTATTTTTTTCAAATAAGGGTAAAGAGAAAAGTCAAGCCCTTTTTTTAGGTGAAATATTTGGTGCCAGGGCTCGTGGTTTAGTTATTGAGTTTAATCTCATTTATTTCCAGCCCCTTCTTTTTATATTTTAGGAAAACATTAGCGCGCCGCGAATGAACTCCGATTTTTATTCGCAAACCTTTCAACCCAATTGATAAAACCGCGACGTCGAATCTTTCAAAAAGTATAAGGGTTCGGACAAAAAAAAATGTGGGGACCCAAAAATATTTTTTTAAATGTTGTAAAAAGCTTCTATGGCATCGAATGGATCCGAGGATAATTTTATATAAAAACCGTATCTTTGCTTTTAGTTTGACACCCGCCTAGTTCTTAAATATTTTTTCGTTTGTATTGTTATAATAAGGGGTTTCTGAGAAACGTGTCTGGCATTTAAGGTTTCAGTTATAGCTATAGAGAAACAATTGAATTGTGCAATAGTTTTCCACAAAATTTTGCACACTTTTCCAGGCTTTTCCCTGAAAACATCTAAAATATTAGAAAAATAAGTTTGTTGTGAAACGTTTCTCATACTGTGACACATTTCCCCGACTTTTTTTTTCTGAACTTTAACTCAGTTTTTAAAACAATGAATATTCCCTGATTTTTTTAGTTATATTTTAAATCTCCTTGTCTATTCTATGATCTTAATTAATTTTAATTTTAATACTCCCTGAGTATTTCTTGATTTTTAATTCTAATTTAATACACCCTATTCCCCGATTTTTGCAGCTCAATTTTATTACACCCTGACTATTCATTGATCTTGTCGTACAGCTTTAAAACTCCCTTAGTACTCCCAGACCTTGTAGTTTAATTTTAAAACTCTCTGAATTTCCTTTGAGATTGAAGTCCAATTTAAAACTAGGCTGAAATTTCTATTTTAAATATTCTAAAGTGCAAAACTCGTCTGTCCCTGTAAAAGTGTTTCAGCCTACACGCAGTCTTGCTCATAGCGAAGCCCAACCTCCAGGATGAAACCAATAACGGTATTTTAACGAAGCCCCTGTAGAAATGCTCTACCAACAGCGCATCGCTTCCAAATTCAGAGCAAAACCAGGTGGTTTCTTGACCTTTGGTGTAATTTACCTGTACTATTTTAATAACAGTCAAATTTTTATTTTTTCTAAATAATCAAATCATGTTTTTGTCAAGGGGCAGAAGAAATATGTAAACGTAACGGAAACTGAGGCAAAATTGTACGGAATATTAAACGTTAAAGTGGATAAAAATAGTCCTGAAAACTGTTTTTCTCGAACACACTGAGTGTATATAAAAATAGCACATCATTCGGTTGTTTTTCTTCTTGTAGTCTGAAGGGGCAAGACTCTAATCTTGAAGGTTTCCTTATTTTTCCGCTTCTTATACTATACGTATAAGGTCGCTGAACGGGGGTGGGGGGCTTTACCCCCGCTTCTTAGTCCCCCAGTGATCATCCTCTTCTCTCTCGCTCTCTTCTAGATTGACGCTCGGGATCCAAGGATGTTGGGGTAAGGGGGTTTGTTGTTGTTACTTTAGGATCTCGTAGGGTTGGGGGTTGAAGCCCCTTTGGGCAATACTAGTCTTCCCCCCCCCCCCTTCCCGCTTGCGAAAGACAGCGGAGAAGACGCGGCCGAGTATTAAACCTATCTCTATCTCGCTCTGTATAGTATTGCTTCCCTCCCCCAAAGCCCCCCAACCTTATGCATCAAAACCCCTGGAATAGCCCCAACAAACAAATCCACCCCGTTTTCTCTCTTTTGCTTTTTTTTCGGGGGGCGGGGTTGGCAAAGAGGTAGTAGGGAGGTCAGTGTGGTACCTCATAAGACATATTCACATGATGCTGTTCTTCGGCAAAAAATATATCATAACTAATACACGTCAAAAATGACGCATTTTAAAGCATATAATAATAAAATTAGGCCTAATTGTGTTGAATCTTTGAGATTATTAAAGAAAAATTGTTGAAATCATCTTCTGTTTTCAAAAACGTTTTCTCACGAGATGGAACCTTTTTCACAAGATAAATTATTGAAAATTTTCTAACATTAATTAAATATAAATTAATTTAAAATATTTAAAATTTTTTAAGTTCTGTTACGAAATTAGGTTTGAATCCAACATTATTGATGACAAAACTCTTCCGTTTATCGTAGGACTTTTAAGAATTACAAAACCTGGTATTATTCATAAGCGTCCTCTAACGGCGGAACCAGTGCTAGGGTAAAAGTAGGAACTAACAAAGCTTCGTGCGTGGCTGCTATGGATTGTGAATATGCAAATGCGGACGCATGATTTTGTTAGCCTATTTTTGCCTGACTATTTGGACCGTTAGAGTACGCTTATCAACGCCTGCAGGTTTTTTTATTCATCTTTATCTATTAAGGTTAATAGTGGTCCGAAGTTTATCCAACTATTATAAAAAAATTGTATCATGTTAATAGGCCTTAAATGGTGAAAGAGAATTGAGCTAGGGACTTTCTCCGTGGTTGCTATGACAACCGTGTATATAGTATACCCCCACGCGCGATCTCTGACCGCTGCGGGAGCGAGCGAAGGGTCGAAGGTTGGGGGTGGAAGAGAAAAGAGTCGTAAACAGCTCACAAACAACGGCTTTGGCTCTTACCCCCTCATCTACACAACAACAATCTAAAAGCCCCTCTAACCTCCTTTCCACCTCACCCCACGTTGGTCGGGGCTTATCCGTCTTTCCTACCCTCTCTCTCTCTCTTGATCACGTAGTTGCCTTGGTAACCGCTTTTAGGGAGTTGTGTGTGTGTGTAAGTCGCGAGCACGCGGTTGTCGGCAAGTGGCTTTTTTGCGGGGGAGAAGATTTTTCCACAGTCTATGAGCTTTCCCTCGGCCGCTGATGTCTCGGATTTTATCCACCACTCTGTATTGGGTGCTATTTTTTTTCGAACTGACCAAATTAACTAGTTAGTTTTGAATCTTCTTCGTTGACTCGTAGGGCTAGATTTAATGATGTCACTCCTGAATTTCAAGCACGCGCTGGTGGGCTAGACTTCATTTGATTCGATAAGAATGAAATTGTGGATTTCGCAAGTATGATTGACGTATTTGTTGTTTTGATGTTGTATTTGACTCGAGGTTTTACTGTTGAATAGTTATACAGAGATGTCGTGTCAAATATAGTTTTAATTAGTTCGTGAAAATGTTTGTTTTCTACCCGTAGAACACGCGCCAAAATGTCAGGGAATTTTGGAAAGTAGAATTCCAGGTCAGGAAAAAGTCTGCGTCTTTCCAGGTCGGGTAAAGATCAGGAATTTTCGAAAATTGGTATTTACAAGTCGGGCAGAAGGTTTGAAAATGGTCTTTTGTATAAGTAAAACTAGGTAAAGTCGTATATTTTTGAATAGTATGAATCTAGATCAGGGAAAGGTGGTTTAATTATGAATATCAGGCTTCCAGTTCTAGGAATTGTCAGCCAATTCTGAATCTTTAGCTTCCAGGTCAGTGAAAGATCACACCGTTTTAAATCTTACTCTCCAGGTCAGGGGAAGGTCAGATAATTAGACTTCAGGGTCAATTTTAACTTCAGGGCCATTATGAAACAAATTATAGAAACTTTTCAAATTTTGCTCCAAAGATGTGTAAAATTTAGTTTTCAAATTCTTTCTTAAAATGGCTTCAAAAAAGTTGCGGTAATAGTATTAAAAAACATCTGATAGTAGCACGTGCGCAAAATTTTGTAAAAATTATTTACTTACATTGAAAATTCAATTAATGGTCAGAACTTTCGATATAACTGTGCAATTTGATAAAATCTTCGAATGCGAACTCATCCTCGGTTATTTTTAGGTTCCAAAAAAAAAATCTCTGCAGGGGGATCATTTTTGATCTCTACAGGGTCCCTAGCTCGAGAAGAAGTCCAAAAACTAGAGATTGCGCGCTTTCGGAGGGATATGGGGTGACGATTAGAAAGAGGGGCTTAACCCCCAAACCACCTTGCACCCAACACAGTATCCCCAGTCGCCACACGCGAGACCCCTAGCTTTCCTCTTTTCCCTCCCATCCTATAATCTTATGTAGATGCTTCCTGTAAACCGGAAGTTGGCGAAAACGGACACGGGCTTCTTCCGGCGGTCGACCCTCTCACTGGGATCAGCCGTATACGAGACTAAAAAGTTGTTGGAGCTACAAGCTGAAAGGGGGGGGGGCGCGTTACGTTTCGACACGAGTTTGCGAAACTATCCAATGCTAAGCGAACTGATACGTAACGTTCAATCTAGTACGAATAGAAGTAGTTCAATATAGAATAAAGTCAGTTTTAAATTTCAACAAGAAGGAAACTACGGCGTAGGAATCCTTATAATATATCAAGAAGAAATATTCTTCGGATAATTTCAAACAGATTTCGAATTTATCACGAAGATTTTTTTCATTAATAGAGTTTTAAATTAGTAATTTAAACTGGTAATTTACTCGGTAAATTACCAGGGTGATAATAATTTACGAATTTCTCTGGGTAATTTATAATTTTAATTAGATTAAAATTGAACAAATTGTTAAAAGAGGTCAAAGTTCAACTTTTTAAGAGGCGTCGTTAAGGACATTTTATTATTTTTTCATGTCTGAGTCACTTTGCAATATCAATGCAAACTCAAATGGTGAAGAGTATCATTAAAAAGATTGCATTTTTCACGAATTTAGAAATTGTTTAGTCAGAAATAAGAATTTAGAAGCGATTTGAAGAGAAGACGTCCGTATTAAAAATTATATAAATTTAAAACCAATCATTTAGTGAATACCTGTAAATCACCTCGTAATTATCGTATTTTTCGAACTAATATTTGTATAAAGGTATATAGCCATTGCCTATCGCGTTTTTTACTTAGAGAAAAATGAAGTGTATTATCGCTTCTTGGCTGATGACAATTAAGGTGGGACAAAACTATTGCTAGGATGGTCACTGTGTTGAAAGGAGAAGATGGTACCATGGTACATATACTAAGGAAAGGGGGGTTCGGTCGTGCGAGCACCAAAAAGCGGATTAGAACCGGAAGTGAGGCGGGATTTTTGTGGTCGCCTCTTTTGTTGGTACACGGATATCATCGTAACATCCCCTCTCCTTCTTTTTATACGAATAATCCCACTTCAAGGTTGCTATTAGTACTGAACCTATGAACTGTGGCGTAACCTTTTCGAAGCTTACCTCTCCTGGAAATTACGTCTCACTTTCTCCGAATTGAACTCTACCGCTGTGTGGTATTGAATAGATAGTCCCTTTTTCCGAGAGTCCGGCTATAGTTCTTTTCGTAGTAAAAGGGTTATATAAAAGAAGCGACGTTGCTAAAACACTGAGAAGGCATTATTTTCACTCGGTACTAGCTTAAATTCGCTGCTTCAAGGGAAGATGAAATGGTTCGATATATAAAGTGATTTTATGTATCGATTTTTTTATATATACTTAAAATAATTCCCTAATTCGCTCCTTGTTACGGTAAGACCTGACCAATCACGAGTAAACGTGGGTTTGGTTGAATTTACGCTGAAATACCCCCTCTAATATTAAAACATTAAATACCTTTAAATTATCTATCGGCGTGTTTATAAAAGGCTTTTTCCTTAGAGTCCAAGATTATAATAACTATTACTCGTCAAAAATAATGAACTTTACAAAATGATAACAAAAACTTTTTACTAATTAGTTATTAGTCACTTGGTAATATCATCTGGTCTCTAAACCGCATAGAATAATTTAATTGGGCCTTATTAGGCTTAATCGACGTTTGAAATGAAGTCCATGACTTCTGTCTCAAACTCGTCTCGTGTTTTGAAATGAAACTCGGGCTCAATTTGCCTTGAAGTTTAAAATATAGTTTTAACTTTTCTTGCTCATTTTAGCGTTCCCCACGCACAGACAGACGGACGTACTTAATATTTTGATAGATTGAGAAAGCGAATTATAGGTGTATGCTTAGCTACCTTTAAAGCCCTATATCATAGGCGTAATGTATATAATTTTAATAAGACAAACTTGTCACGTGACCAATGCATTTAGAAGGCACGTAATTTTCTTAAAGTAATTCTTAGTCGCTTGTTCAAATTACCCCGCGAAAGTTCGTATAAGTTTGCAGTGAATATTGGCTTCCATTCGCTTTATTTCGGTGAACAATAAAGGTGTCGATAGCATCGCGTTTTTCGTAATATCATTCTTTTTGTTTCGACGACAAAAAGCCGTACGGGGGTCCCCGAACATAATAGGTCTATTCGTCCGTCCGTCCGTCCTTTGGCCCCTCCCCGGGAGCTCGTGCATGGTCGCGATCGTCGCTTATCTCGGCCCCAACGATTAGTACTTATCTCTCTTCAATTCCTTTTCTTCTCTCGATTCCTGGCACCATTTATATATTTATTTTTCTACTAATGGGATGTCGGGGTAATTTTAATTGATAAAATTGTCCTCCCCTTCTTCGCAAGTTCGTCGCGATCTTAGTAGGGATCATTTTCTCATTGATAAATGCGTTTATCTTCGTACAATTTCGAACCCCTTTCCGGGTTGGGAAAGTATATAGGCTTGGTCCTACACCCCGGATAGTTTTTGTCGAAATTTCGCGGGAGGAAACGACGATTTTCTAGTAGATTTCGATCCTTATATAATTTAAGCCCGCGTGAGCTGATAATTTAAATTTAAGCTAAAAAAGTTGGGAATTATGTCCGAGATGATTGAAGTAACGGTTACCAAGTCTAGCTAGTTTTGTTTTCGTATTTTCTCTCGCGCAACTTTTTTTTTTTCCTCGAACAACGTGACGTTAGTTGAAATAAGTCAAACGATATATAATCTGATTCTGTCCCTCATTACAAGTTAGTTCCGATATATTTCAAACGATCTCAATCATAAGTTTTAAGTCTAGTGCTCGGAGTTTTGTATAACTTTAAATTAATTGGATTTATCTACTGATTTAAATAGTTAATTCTGATATTATCCGTTTTGTTTAAAAATATCAATACAGTTAACTTAAAGATAAAACGAACTAATACTCGTGTATATGTTTATTATCTGAAATTGGCAATTTATCCTAGATTATTATCCGAGTTATACATTCTGATAACAAAATTTTTATTTCTTCGAAAATAATAATTAAAATTAAAAACCTTAACGCTTGGCTTTATTGTTTTATTTTCTTCGAATTGTAAGTTTTAAATCCACTTCTTTTATTCTACACAAATTCTAAGAATGTGAATTTTCTAATACGTTTTAATTCTAGTAACTTGTTAATAGCTATAGCTTTAAACTTGTTTATCTTCGGATAAACCTAACATTAACTATTATCTGAATCTATGAATTGCATATTTTTAAACACATATATACAATTAATCCGAAAATAAAATATCTGAAGATAATGGTTGTCCGATTCCGAACACTAGTTAAATCTACTTTCTAGTTTAATACTTGGTTGCTTATTGTTTTACTAGTTATCTAGGATTAAATCGTAAAATTCGTAAACTTAATTTTAGTTTCATTTACACTGTGAAAAATATTAATCTCGTTTTTTATACTTGACTATATTTCAATTTAAGATCAACCCCATATTACGTCATTTTCAGTTTCGGTTTACAGCACGTTCGAAGCTGTTAATGTACCTCTCATTCTACTAGTAATAATAATTAAATGAAATAATATATCTATATAATAAAAAAGGGGGGGGGGGACTTTTAGCTTTCCACTTGCTGAGGACTGAAATTGATTGCGCTATATATTAAGCACGATTTGGAATAATACTCCGCTACTTTTTTACCTATAGGGAAATAACGTTATATATTACTCCGCCATATAATTGAACTTGATATTTTTTGGGTATGAATCTATATAGCGAGCGAAAATATAATTAAGGTAAAAGTCGTAAAATAAACATAATGTTAAATGGTTACCGCCCGCGCGCGCGTCTCGAATATTTACCCCATATACTAGTGGATATATATTCTTACTTTTTGTCCAATAAAGAAACGCCAATGAAGCCACGTTAAAGGTCGAGTAAAATAAAATAGAAATAAATTCCTTGAAAAGTTAGGGATTTTGAAATTTAATTAAATCGTCATAGCTCTAAAGCAACGTTCACACCAGAACGTTTTAAAAAGGTCAAAATGGAAAACGTTTGGGGTCAACTGTATAGATTCTTTTGTCAAAAAATGTAGTTATTGGCTTGAAAAGTCGGTTTGAACATTCTTAACGGTTTGAAAACGGATTCACAGTGTCTAGTGTGAACGTAGCTTTTTATTCCACATCCACTCTGGTTAAACTGTTGATGAAGAGATTCGAAAACCAAGGCTAATACTGATACGTAGGAGTGCTAGGAACTGTAACTTGTGACCTATGAATATTAGTGAGAATTGCGCAACGTATTCTATTGCGTTATTCCGCTCCTTCTAAAAAAAATTCTTCGATGCTTAGTTAAGTCTAAATTCCCGAAATAATTGCTTAAATTTTAATTTAGAGTTTCTACTTCATTTTATTATTTATCTGCGTTCTTTGCTTATGTGATATCACCCGCAGTTTAATTGCAAAAAAAAAACTATTATTATTATTATTCAATTTAAAGGGTATCATCAAACTATATAATTATCTAGTTACGGCTGTCTGTCCATGGGGAACGTTAAAATGTACACGCGAAGCTATAGGTGAGATTTGATAAATTTCGTTGGAAATTCAGGTTGAATTTGAGTTTTTATTTCAAAACACGTACCTAGTTTGAATTTTTTCGCGCTTTATTTAAAATTACGTCGATTAAGCCTAACGCAAGGCCTAATTCTAATTATTATATTATTCTCACGACAGTGTTACTAAAATACCTTCGCTTATACAAAACAGCTTAATCAGCAAGAGGAACTAGGTTATGTTAGTTAATTTGACAACCGCTGTTCTGACACAAAACAGCTACTATACGCACAAATCATAAAAAGAGGGGTACAAAATATTTTTTTTTGACTGCTGATATTTTCATTTTATTCGTTATTCATTTTTCTTTTTCTCTTTATTCCATTAGCGTGCGGCGTAAGGCTTGATGTTTCTCTTTTGATTAGCCTTCTTTATATTATATTCATATATTTTTTGGTTATTCGTCTCTCATTCTCTTCCCGAATGCTCGTATAGCCCTTTTCTTTTTTTCTTTTACTTCTCGTGCGTCGTTATTTCCTTATTGTTTATGATTCGGTGCCGACGCCCAAAATACGCGCAAAACGAACGGAAATCACTGTACATAGGTATGCCTATACTAAGTCGCCGGCGAGCTGTGTTCGCCGGCGAAGCCCCTCACCACACCTCGTATACCGCCCCGAATAGCATATACTTTTTGGATATAAAAGCGGAACAGCGCGTGTATACCTGCGGGGATTTTTAAAAGTAAGGGATTGAGGGAAAGAGAGAGATTATTGTCCGGTGTAGAGTTAAGAAAAACGCTCGGATTAAAGGGTGGCTGGAAATAAAAATAATATTATATTTAAAACTACGGTACACATTTTAATAACTTTAAACCAACAATACACTAATTCTAATTAATTAGACCATTTTTAAAATGTTTAAATCGACTTTTCAAGCTTAAAATTTCCTTTTTTTTAGGAAAGATCTCTAGTTATACAGTTGACCATTTTTACCTTTTCAAACCGGTATCTAAGTATCTAGTGTGAACGCGGCTATACTTAATTCATATTAGAGTTTGATTAAGATATTAAAGGGAATCTGAAGCTCATTCCCAAGGTGAATGCCGTATAGCTTTAAGTTACGTTTAACAAAATGTTTTCTAAAATCTGCGCGAGTTACGTTAGGAAACATGTCGTCAGACACGTTGATAGACGATTCTTCTGTTTTGTTTTATAATTATTTTAAGAGATAGAGGTAGCCTAACTTTGCGTCTCCTGCCAACTCTCGGTCAAATTGGTTATAAAGATTTGAAATCAAGAAATTTATTACCTCTTCAAGCTTAAAAAGAAAAAGTTTTAAAATTACGCTGATTTCATAAAGGATAATCATTGGGTATTTAACATTTTTAAACTATAGTTTTTCAGTGATCCCTTTTCATTATTTTAGCTAAAAATTAATTTAATTAGTTGGTATGAAGTGTATTTTTCTTTAGATGTGCCTGTGTCAATTATCTTGTGGTTTTGCAATGTCAGAAATGATTTAAAAACTATTTTTAATATCCTTGTCAATCTCTCTTTAAAAGGTGAAAGGGGTGGTTAGGGTTGAATTTGATTTGGCGGCGTAACGGAGGTCGTCGGGGATTGAAGGGTGGTTGGGGGTCAGTTGTGTTTGCGCGCTTGTGTGTTTCTCGCGGAGGTCGGCAAAAGGGAGGGAGAGGTTGATATAAAAGTTGACTTCGCGTGAGAGAAGCGCGCGTGGAATTGTGGCTGTTGGGCGGCAAGCTTTTCGGCCCACCCTCTCGCCCACGTACTCTCACCCCGCGCGTTTTATATACCCTTTAATAGTGGCACGCGGCTCGTGTTGTCTTCGAGACACACCATCTTGACAACTTCACTTATTGTAGGTATGTACTTGAAACTTCAACGCCAGGTGTTGAACGAAATATCTTGCAGCAATAGACTGATGTAGTGAATTGTTGATGGTATCTATATTTACGGAACAATATTAGGTGGAATATGTAGGTCAGTTAGTATTGGTGGAAATAGTGCGAAACGTATCTGCTACAAAATAAGTTCAGTGATTGCCCAATATTGATTGGTGGTTAATCAAAAGTTAAGTTAACCCTAATATTTTAATTTATCAACAAAGATAATATTTTTTATGATATATTGAAATTATTCTAGAATTTCCATAAAAATACATAGTTTTCCAATGTAGAAATTAATATCTTCTTACACTGTAAATTCATTAGTTAATATTTATTTTAACATAATTCTTTTCGCGGGAATAATTTGCATAATTGTGGAATCTGAGACGGAATCTATTTATGAAAAACGCTTTTCCGTCTACACGACTTCTGCAAAACGTCACCGAGACCTAGTGTGAACGCGAGTTTAGAGTCAAGTGACAAGATTTGTTCTAGGAATTCCTAAAACTTAATACCAATATAATCAATTAGCTCCACCAAAATTTTAATTCGAAAAAGGTGTATGAAATATTAAATTTATTTCTCAGCACAATCTTCGTTGGGTGTCGAGAAGCGGTCGATGTTAGCATCTTATTTTCGGACGTTTTTGATGCGCTGCGGTATCAGTCTTATGTTGGAATTTATTCCGTGGTTCAAAATACAAGCTAGCGTTTCTAAGCAGGGCCCCACCCAATTTGCAGTCGTCAGAGTAAAAATAAAAAGATTGCGCCGAGCCACGCGTTTCCATAAAGAAAGGTACGGAGTTAGGGGGGTGGACGACGTCCCGGTTAAAAGGAAATCAAACTCCGAAAAAATGGTGCCGCATTGGAGGATAACATTAAATATATGTGCTCTTAGTCAATTTGAATTTTCAGGGACTACGAGGCTATATAGGTCGGGTCTTCTAGCTCTATACTAGTTTGTTTTGATATGTTAAGAGGTAGGACTAAGATTATACGCGTTGAAAATTGATTATGAGACGGACACGTCGGTTTACTAATACAAGCCTATTTGTATCCGGCATGATGGGGGGGGGATTTGGCTAAGGGGGTAAGTGGCTTCTAGCGTGACCCCTTCTCTTTCCTCTCTCTCTTCGTCTTAAAGTCACTGCTGCCCGCGTATATGTGTGTACGGAATTTATCCGAGCTCCAGGCAAATCAGATCTCTCCCTCTCCACCTCACCTCCTTTTCAGTCTTCTTTCTTTCCTTCTCTTTAAAGGAAAGATGAAATGAAAAATGACGTAATTTTTAGCATAAATTATCTATTGAATTAAATGGGAGGATGAAAAGAAAAGGAAGTCATTGTTTTTATTTATTCTGCTTCTAAAAATTAAACACGTTTGCCGTAGTAAAATATTCAGGAAGTGTCCTTGTCGGAATTGGAATACAAAAAATTGTGAACCTTATCATTTTGCCATTCAATTTTAAGGAGAATCTCCCACTTGTCAAAAACGCCCCGGTACCCTTTGTTTAGTAAAAGGGAATTTTAATAAACGTATTTCCAATTAAATTGCGAGTTATTTTTAGTTAAGATTTTTGGCATAACCTTTAATTCAATGTATAATAATATGCTAAGATATTAGAGATATAGTCCGTTGCGTAATTTTAGGTGTATTCGAACTTTCAAATATATAGTTAACGTTCGTTTTAGATTTTATCTATCGTTTAAATCTTAAAGTAAGGCTGTCACGAATTTTTCATGAACTCCAAATGAAATATGAGTAGAATTTTCGGAAAGATCATTAAAAATCGATTCAAAATATATATACATTTGCCATGGGAAAAATGATCACGACAGTAAAATAAATTTTATTATCGCCATATTCGATTTTAAACTAAAAATTACCAGCGATACTACGTCATTACTATGGTCGCGTGGCTATTGTAGAGCCTACAGTCTATTCTCGCTTGTGATAAGGTCAGTTTGACGTAGTCTTTTTTGTAAAAGTACCTAATCCAGAAAGTCCTACCTTTCAAAAAATGGTGAAAACCTCACTTAAATTTAACAAACGATTAATTTAATCTCAATATGGATTAAATGGTTTCAGCGCGCCTTTAATTCGCCGTTATCCGGATATTTTCTTGGCCTACTCTCGGTGGTATGAAGGAAGGGCTGGGCATTGGGTGGGGCGAGGGTGGGCTAGCTATATATAAACCACGCGCGGCACGAGAGAGAGCGAAATACGTCGTTGGAAATCATAATATAAATCCAATAATGGGTCGCCGAAAAACTGCACGTCATCTTTCGCGCTTTCTGACAATCTTAAACCCGCTCTTTTCAGATTTTTTTAACATATCTCCCCCCTTGTGCTTCGTTATCACTGTAAGATAGCTTTTTTTGTATATATCTTTTTTATTATATATCCTAGTAGTTCTTTTTCTATTTTGACGTCTGCTAATATACGACAAATCACCGCCCAATCTCATTTTAAACAAGTAAAAATTTAGTTTTACGGGTTCTTATTCTGACCCCATCAAGTTCAGCCGCGTGGTTGAAACTTTCTTACGATGATATTAGGGAAAATAAATTCATAAACTAATATTTTATAATAAATTAAGATTTAAATCCGAAAATATCTCCATGAAGCTGTTTTTTCGAATAACTATGGATTATATTTTTAGTTTTATCATATTCTTAAAACATATATTCAAAATCCCTCTGCCGGTTGACGCGTAATTAGGAAATTTCAAAATAAAATCGTCAAAATTTGGCCGATAAATTTCTAGGTTAAGTACGAAAAAGACCGCGAAAAAGCGACCTTATTAAGCGTGCCAGAGCGCGCGAGATTCAACTGTAGGCTATACAATACGTAGTATCGCGGAGAATTTTATTTTAAAAATATCGAAAGTGTCAATTATAAAACCTGTATTTTTTTCTGTCGCTGTAATTTTTTCTATGACAAATGTATATATTTGAAGTTAATGAAAAATCAGTGGCAGCCAAAACTGAATGATTTTCTAATCTAGAAGCTATCCTAACTTGTAGTTGTCGACCTTGTTTCGAATGTAGGATCTCTAGCCTATTTTGGTTTTTTTAAAAAAATTTCCTCACTAAAAGCGAAAGAATGTGTCTTTCTGATATCTCCGTCGCTCTATTTCTTATACGGAAGAGAAGAGGGTTATATTAGTACAATATTCGTAATATATGACGTCACGTGGAAAGCTCAATCAAGGTGCATGTGAGGAAGCGATTTGATAGCGAGCCAAACCGAGAGAGATAGATAATAACGACGACGTACCAGGAGAGGAAAGACGTAGTCGGTGAAAGGGGGGAGAATGATAAAATGAAATATATCAATCGCGTTTTTACCCCAATTGCTCTAGCGCGCCATGAATTAAGGACCCACAATTCTTTCCCTTTTTTTTCTATTTAATCCAGGTACTTTATTATTACATTATATCGGCACGTAATCCTTTTATACATCAGGTCATGTAGCCAACCAATAGAGAGGGAGAGAGAGATAGAGACAAGGGATTAGGTGATTTATGGTTAAAACGTACACAGATTATTATCTTTTGTTATAATTCAATCTCTGCCCCGCATTTTGATACGATATAGTTTTTAAGTTTGATAAACCACTCTTATCCTAACTACAATGGAAGGGGGAAAAAGATGGTTTAAACCAATCTTTATTAAGTTTATTGTATGAATATTAAGTTGAACAAGCTAAGAAAGTACAATAGCTATATTTTGTAGATATTTTTGGAGAAGAAAGGTGGTATAGCCATGAATTTTACAATTTCTTTATATTTTGAATCAATTTTTAACGAGCTTTCCGAAAATGCTACTCAATTTTCATTTGGAGTTCGAATTTGGATTCATTTTCATTTCATTTCAACTTGTATCAATTTTCCAATTAATGTCCCGGTAAATTAGTTTCGGCTAAATTAAAATTTGTCAGTTCTAGACAAATATAATCTCAAACCTTAACATAAATCTAGGTAAAATATATTTTGAGTTATATTACCATTTTTACGACTCAATCTGGCTATAGGTTGGTGCACGTATTGAGCTTTAAATTATTATTAGCTATATATACGTCGTACATAAAAAATAGGCCTAAAATAGAAGAGATTATTTACGAGGCGCTGCGCTTGTTTACGATGTCCAAGTTGTTTTAGTTGTATAAATAAAAGAGGCAACGAAAACCTGGCCAGGATTTTTCTTTCCCATCCCCAATACCTATATCGTCCAATGTAAACAGATGCAATCTTGGAAAATACTTAGTTACCCGTAGGAAAACTGTTTTTTTGTATGGGAATTTTAATCCCTTCTCATTATGAAACTTACTATAGAAGGATAAAAAAATTGAGGATGCTGTTGTCATGACAACGATCCGAGTTTACCTTTTGGTCAAAGGTTGACGGACCGGATAAACTTTCACCTTATATATCGCGATAACACGTTTCAACGTGAAAATTCCATTCGTACTATACTACACTTATATTAACAGTTTTATTTTTTCAATGGGAGATTGCAATATATTAAAAAGAAGGGCAGACTTATGCTGGCTATATGGTTCGTACACTATCTAGAAAACCTGAAAAAGTCAGGGAATTTGGAAATTGGCCCAAAAGGTCAGGGAAAAATCAGGGAATTTGGAAATTGGCCCAAAAAGACAGGGATAATTCAGGAAATTGGCCCAAAAGGACAGGCAAATGTGAGGGAACATGGAAATTGACCCCAAAAGGACAGGGAAAATTCAGGGAATTTGAAAATTGGCCCAAAAGGTCAGGGAGTTTGAAAATGAGCCCAAATGATCATGGAAATGAAATATTTTGGTTCATATCAAGGAACTGTTCATAATTGGTTGACTAATTATTTTAAACTGAAAATATTTGCCTAATAAAAAATGGGAATTGCCAAGACCTCGCTCGTAAGAATAAATTCGTGTAAAATATTAAATTTTTGATAACCATGAAAAGTCAGAGAAATTAACTTTAAATTTTGTACGAACCCTGCAAGTTGATATTAAACCTGTCATGATAGATAAAAACAATATCTTTACAAACAAAATTTTTCGATCAATTTGAGCTAACGCGTATATAGTACCAAGACGTAGAAGTTAATTATCGGGATTTCTCTCTTCTCCTCCAATATCTATTTATTGCTCGAGAATGGTGAAATAATCTGTCATATTTGCGCCCCCACTGGCGAATAGGGTTTATACGTAGCAAACAACGCGGCGCGTCTGTTATGATTCTTATACGAACAAACAAGTTTCGCTAGCCTTGTTTTTCAATATAAGCTTTTTACGGAGCCGAGCAAGCTCCCTAGGTCTTAAACTTCATATAGGTAACTGGCGGTACCTTTTTATCGAGGGTTAGATACACTATATAATATACGCTATAATAAATCTCATAAATAAGAAGAAGAAAAATAATGTATCAGAGAAAAAACATTTTCAAGGGAGTATGAAATGCTAAGAGTTAATTTTAATAATCACAAATTCAAATTGCGGGCGAAAAGAAGGACGAGAGGTTGAGTTGTGGCGTGTAATCGATGTACAAACCTGTATCTTTGATTGTACTAAAGTGATTACGTAATTTAGAATTTATTTAGCATTAACAAAAAGTTCTCATCTCTCACAATTAACAATGAAATTTACGTATGAATAATTATCAATAATTAGTTAACTGATAAATAGATTGTATAATTAACATATTAAGTCATAATTAGGTAGAAACTAGATACAATTTTAAATAGAATAAATCTTAGCCCGAATTCAGTTTAGAAAAAAAGAGCATCCTCTAAACCACTGGTATATTATTTTATGTTATTGACGAAAAATATATAGAATTTTAAGTAATTAAATTAAATAGTTAAAAAATATTGAACCACGGTGAATTTAAAAATTGTATAGAATTGGTTGGAATATAGTAAAGGTTAGTTAAATTTAATTTAAATCTCCCTGAAAAATATTATATATAGGAGTAGATGAAAGATATATGATTTTCAAATCCGACTGAAATTTTTATTTATTTAAAATTTCTCATTGTTTGATTAGTAAGAATGGAATATTATTTTTATATTTTTAATATATATAGGTAAAAGTAATATCCTATTCAGGTGTACCATAATTAATCACATTTCGTTTCCCCTTTAAATACAGAGAAAAATAAAATTAAATTAGGACATCTATTCTTTTAGGGATAAAAACATTTTTTCCCTTTTTTATTTCTAATAAGTTAGCATCAACATTGATACGAAAACTCAATGTTTTTCTACCTTTCATCAGGAATATTTTAAATTCAAAGAACTATAGGTTGTAGTTTTAATGTGAATTTCTTTTACCGTAGCGTAAAAAATGATTGCCAAAAGAACTATGGGATTTTCGAAAAAACTTATTGTAAAGAGAGAAAACTCCTAAAATAACGGGGCAGTTAATATAGGCTAACTTTGGGTTGTTCTCGTATTAAAATCACTCATCACCCCCTTCACTCTTTGAACTTTTATACCTCTCCCCACCTTTCACTTTCTACCTTCGTCTCTGTCCGGAAGGTTTGGCTGATTTCTTAAGAAAGAAGATGAAGAAAAATATATTCAGACTCCCAATTGAAAAAAAAGCATCAGCTGATGTACTGCGCAGTGATCCGTCTTATTAATTAGCGTTTGGATAAAAATAGTACATTGTCTTGGGACTAGATTTAAAAAGGCAAAACAGTCTTCGTCATCTCCTTCATTCACTCACTGTTTGTATTGGCTGAGAAAAGTTCCGCTAGCTTTTTGAAACAGGCCCAGAAGCTTTTTCTCGAATTCGACGAACCAACGAAGTCCAGAGTTTCTTTACTTGAAATTATTCCGAATTTGCAATAAGCGCGAAGCCATATATCCATTGGTTCACAAAACCCTATCATATTTCCACCAAAATCTATCTCTTATACTCGATTAAATTAGTTCATTTTGCTTAGAGTTGTAAAATTACCTTAATTTTTTTCAAATTGGTTATTTACCATCTCACGGTAATTATCGGTATTCGCAATTTCTCTGATTTTCGAATGCATACTTTTTCTTTCAATCGCTCCACATTCTTATTTCTGACTTATCAACCCCTACACTCGTAAAAAAAATCATTGTTTTTCATGATACCTTGGCCATTTACCTTTGCAAACTGACTCGGACGTGAAAATTTCGTTAACATATCCTTAAAATGTTGCCAAACACGAATAACTTAGAAAATATACTCGTAGACGATTTAAAACGTTAAAATAACTTCTTAATTACAACAATTTTAATCCAAATTATTAATTACAATTTTTGTCATTTTATCAGAACAAACTGTACCGTAAATTACCATTACCCTGGTAATTTACCACGTAAATTACCATGGTAAATGGCTGATTTAAAACACTCATCTCGTCAAAAACTTTTTCAGTTTAAAAAGCGGAATGCGACGGGAAAAACATTTCTTCAGGGGCAAAATCTTTATGTTAATTTCCATAGCCCCTGTAAAAGTGTTTCACCTGTCGCGCGTTGTACTCTAGTTATAACCTACTTGTAAAAATAGCGAAGAATCGGTTGGGAGCTTTCGTGTCTGTTGAAAACCAAAAAGTTTAATCCGAGCTGGATTGGGGGGGGAGACGTAGGGTATCTATCCGTTCAGTCCGCCACCGTGTTTGGTTTTATTATTCTTTTAAGGTTTTTGGGGAGATGAAGAAAAGAAGAGTTTCGCGGGGGGTTTTAAGCTTTTTGAACCTTTTCCTTTTAAAAACAGTGTAATTAAAAGAATTGCGCGATTGACGACCGAGTGAAACTTTTTTTTTTTTTTTTTTTCCTTCTAATTTCCATCCATCAAAAGACACGCGGCGAAGTCCTCTTTTCTGGGAAAACTTTCCGCTTGTTAACTCTTAATGTTTTCCCCTCGATTATGTACCTAACCCCGTATACGAATGGTCATCTTAGAATGGCTCTAATCCACCCGAAAAAAATGTAGATTTATCTATAGTTTGATTCCATAACATTTTTTAAAGGGAGGCTGAAGAGAAAATTAAAGTGATTATTTTTGCCACAGCTCGTGTCGCTGGGATTTTATTAAGCCAAAGGTACAGGGGCGTCTTTTGATTGGTCGGAGGTTCTTTTTAATTAATAGCAGAATGCTTGGAAGGATCTTTTTGTTTCTTCTGAGATTATAATTTACTGAATACTTGAAAATAAGGCCCTTATATAATTTTAACATTAACATTATTGATATACAAATACTTTAAATGATTCATTTTTGAAAAAAAAAAAATCATTTCAATTTTCAGTCTGAACTATGTTTTACACTTTCAAAGTATGCACTTTCAAGGTTGCAATTACACTCTATATCCAATATATATGTAATTTAGATTTTTATGCCTTTTTACTGAAACAGGCTGAGAGAGGCTAAAATAGACCCAGAGGCGATAATGCGCTTTTTAGTCCTGGCAACCTTTTATTTCTTTCCTCTCGACATTCGGAGAGGGTGTACATTTCAACGTAACTTTAAACCAAAGCCATAGGACTAATCGTGCCTTTTTCTTATACGTAATCAGTTACCGAGTGTCCCTAGTTAAAACATTAGTAAAGAATAAAGATGATAAAAAGTCGAGTATAGTCTGAACCGGAGAAGGTGTATACGTTTCTGTATATTTTATTCCGTCGCGTGGGAGGTTTGGAGGTTGCGAGGAAAAAGTCCCTTTTCTATCGTTAAGAGTCAATCAAAATTGGCAGTACTAAGGAAGCTTAGTGTTCCACGTAACTCTAAGCAATTGGATAATAGTTCTAAGAGGTACGAGAATAACTATTTAACTCGATGAAATCCTAAAATGATCGCGGGATGTACGTAAGAGCTAGTGAATCTTATACTAGGTAGAAGAAGGAGGTATTTGTAGATGGTATGTTTGCTTTCGCGTCTCTATCTCCTCTTATTTCTCCTTGCTTTTTCCTTTTTTTTCTTCTTCTTTTCCCGCGCTTCTTTCCCGCCAAAATGCTCGCGAAAACGGGCGCGCTCGTGTAAGACGCGCGCGTGTCTGTGTGTGTGTGTATATTATATACGCGCCCATCCCCAAAGTTTGTGTTTGCAGAGTTGGGTAGCATCTAAGGCACAGAGAGATAGAGAGAGAGAGAAAATCTAGAGTGTGGCTCGCGCCCCAAAGAAAACAAAATGCGTACCGTATAAGAAAACAGCGTTTCGATGGAGACTGAGGACTGTGAGTAGAAGAGGCCCCCGCCGCCCCGTTGAAAGGGTGAAGAGAGGAAAAGGAGAGAGGAGAAAAAGTTGGGACGTTTATTGAGAGGAGGATGGGGAAGATGGGAAAGATTCTAGGACGAAATTGGGAGAGATTAAGCGGCGTTCGCACGATAATCAGTTTCATTCCTCGGTCGCTTGAGCTATACTTCTTTTTTTAACCCCCCCCCCCCCACCCCGTGGGGGAAATGAGCCCGAGAGTTGAAAGGTCGCCTATTTAAAGGGAAAATGAAAGGTTTAAACATAAATCAAATGATTCTATAATATAAATTAGTCTGTTTCTTGAAATAAAGAACATTCTGATGAAAATAAAGTATTGTTATCGAGACTGCTACTACATGGTTATAAAAACAGTTTATAAAATAAACTTTTTGGGCAGAGCTTTCGAATCCAGTGGGGAAAGTTAAACTGTTGCGCATGGAGAAAAGTTTGAATGTCTTTATATCTTTATAACTGTTTGAAATCAATTTGACAAGACCCAAATCGAGTCAGGTTGCATGTCGGCTTTAAAGTTATTTTGCTCGATACTTCCCTTTCCCTTTACCTCCGCAACTTGGTTTTTGTTCTCTATCTCATAGCATCCTATATAGCTTTGTATACCTGCTGGGTGATTTTCACTTAATATTTCCACTCTTAAGTTATCTCAGATGTTGGTTTCTTCTTTTTCTGGATGACGAAATCTATAGACCCGGAAGTTTGCGCATGTATAATTGCACCGTATAATTCCACGCCTGGTTTCGACTTTGTGGCAAACTCCGAGTGCTATTCCTTGTTGATTGATGTTAGAACTTTCGGAACGATAAGCTGTTATTGGAGGGTGTACCTTGGAAATAATTTATTTGGCCGGCCTTGTTTACTCGCTACCAGAGCTTTAAAAGTAAACAGCTACGCTAGGGAAACTTCGATTAGTTGTTAATTAGTTTATTTTAAGCCTGATTGAATGTTGCTTTTTCTTCCTCCATTCTCTCCGTAGAGGTTTCTTAAAAACTTTGAAAGCCGTCTTATAGTGTGAGGTTAAGTTCTGTAAACTTAACCAGACATGAGATAGAACCCCAGGATAAGTTCTGTTAATTTATTTTAAGCATACCTAAGTTTGAATACAAGCTTAACTCAAAACGCTTTTCATTGTAATTAAAGTTAGGTTCATTCTTATGGCTTACGAAAATTCATTGTTCAACGTAGTTAAAATATGGTTAATTTAACTTTTATTACTTATTTCAAAGACAATTTTGCAGGCTCCGTTCAGGGAAGCGTACCGTAAATTAGTGTTAACCTCTCAGGCGCTTCGATACACCTCACTGAACCCGGGTATCAGTACTTAATTTTTAATAAACTTGCATATTTTATTTACAAAATTATCTCATCCAAATTTAAATGATAAAACAAGTTGGTATAATCTAATAAAAAAAAATAATATTTTGATGAAAACAATTGCTAAAATTCTAAGGCAAAGTTTGGCCCTACATAACGTAATTAGTTTCAGTTACGTTTCACTTGAATTATCTTCAAAAATCGTAACTTGTTACTTCATTAAAATCTTTAGATAAAAATCTCATTAAAAATATTTACATCGAAGTCCCTATCGCATCCACGCACTTGTATTCTTGTATGTTAATTCCAATTGATAACAAAAATAACAATTGCTTCTAAATCAAATTGAATGCGCTCATTGGTGGGTATGAACCTTGGTCGCTGTATCTCATTAAAACTAGAGTGTTGTGTTTTTTCTAGAACTTATTCTAGCGCGGCTAGTGCAGGCTCGCATCTTACTAAGAATAATCTTAATTACGATTAAGATAGCTTTTTTCTAGGTGATGCGAACTTGCCCCTCTTGAAACCGGATCTCCTTCTTGGGGAGGGGGAGGGGTAAGTAGGGGGAGGCGAATAACCAACAAGGTAAGATGAAAGCGAAGGGGTTACGTCGGGAGAAGAGAACCTACTCTTTCTTCGCCTTGTTTTTCAGAGGGTATATATACACCCCGTACCCCCGTTTACCCCATCACAACCATACCCCACGCATTCACCTACTAAATGAGCGAGCCGCCAAAGAGCGAGACCTATATCGCTAGCTAGTTGAGCCGACCCCTGACCCTCGTCCCCTACCTAATGCTAGATATTGCTCCCCCCAAGTCCCGTCAGCTTTACCTCCTCCGATATCTACACCCCCGCGCGTTTCCCCACCCCCACGAGCTTTGTGTTTACCCAAGTCCCTCCGCTCGAGAAACATAAACACAGAAAACCTTCTCTTTTGCACCGCTCCCTGCCGACAACGGGAGGGGTAGGGGTGACCCGGGAGGGGGTGAAAGGGATGGTTGCTATGGTAACGAGAGGCGCGCGTGCTTTTACTCCTCGTTTTCCTTATTTTTACTTTACCCCCTTCAAACATACACACAACATACACACACCCATATATATACCGTACATAGAGGTCTAGAGCCCTGCCGTTTTAATTAATGTTGTTCAATCCCTACCCCCAAACCTCCCAAATTTACCCCCTTAGCTTTCCTTCCCTTTTTCTCTTCGGATTGAGAGATTCTTCGTATAGCCGTATTTCTCCCATCCCCCTCTTTCCTCTTCATCTCGTTTTTAGAGAAGGTTTGAATCAAAGTTAGCGTTGACCGCGTTAAAAGGTATAGGATTCCTTAATTTTCCCGATAGATATTTACGGATAGCTAGTTTTATACACGCTACACAGTTAAATTTGTTTCGAGGTATAGTTTGTTTCACTTTAATTCGGTACTAGGTGTGAAAGTATCAGGATACTTGTTATCTCTATGATTTTATTTTCGTATTGGATGTATAGGGATGACTAGTTTCGGACGCGATGTCAACTTAACTTGGTCATCGTCCCTGGAGTTTGTCTCTCTTTCGTTATATTTCGGTTTTGTGTACTTAGTTTGCTTTTTCGTATACTTGGTTCTTTTTCTTCGACCTTCGTTCTGATGCCTCATCGCTCCCCTTTCCTCCTCCCTCCCTCTTTTTATCCACGCGGACCTATTTCTTATAACCTTTCAATCTTTGAACCCCCTCCTCTCATCCCCTCAACACAACCCTCTCTATCTTCTGTATATTTATTGAAGTCAAACCCCCTTTTCGAATTAATATAACGTGTTTTTTGTATACGAATTTTTTACTAAAGTGGGAAATTTCGTTTCCCAAATGTTGCCAGTTTCTTGATTTGTTCAAAATGAAACGGAGAAAAAGTCCTTAAGTTCAGTACAGTTTTTAGTTCTTAGCTCTTTAATAAACCGGCAAATCTGTAATGAAAGTGAAACTGCGAAAGAATGGTCCAATTTTCTTAAACCCGAATTTACTAACGAATTTTTGGTTTAAAAAATTTAATTATGTAAATTTTAAAATAAAACTTTTCCGCAATACTACGTCATCACAGTGGTCGCGTGGTTATTGTAAAGCCTATAGTTGATTCTCCCGTGTTCTAGCATCATGTGATATGGTTGCTTTAGCGCGGTCTTTTTGGTAAAAGTACTTAACCCAGGAAGTCCTACCTTTCTTATGAACATTACCGTTAATAAACTATTCGTATATCGGAAAATCATTACCTTCATATTTTTGTCAATTTGATTTTAAAGCGCCTCATCCTAGAGGTATAAAATATTAAATATAGCGTTTTAATAGTATGATATAACTAACAATATAATTCGTAAAATTCGAAAAAATGGTGAAAACCTGACTTAAGAATATTTATTAACTCAGTATATTTTGTGTAAACGAGTAAGAATAAAATAGGTTTGGCAATCGGACTTAGTTCATGGGGAACGTTTTTTTGTTCAGTACTTTTAAACGAAATTTTTACTGGCATCAGATTCTAGACTTTACAAGCCCGTATTTTTAAAGGTATTGAAATATGTCTTTTACTACATAGGTGAGTGGGAGTCATCTGTGCCTGCCTGGAATCGGTCCAAAGGGTTCTTTATTTTTATTTTAGTTTCTTGTCGGATGTTGGCATTTGTAAAAATGTTTTATTTTTAGAACAAGGTTTCTCTAAAAGTGTAGCTACTTATAATTGGTATTCTATTTTAAATCCGAAGGGAATCTCCTCTCTTGTCACGCTCTCTCAGCCACCTAACTAACTCTATCGCCACTATTTCGATATTTCTTATCTTCGCTATTTTTATTTTTGTAAAAATTCTCTCAATCTCCGCATTTTTGATATAACATCAAGATGCGAAGAGCTAGAACAGACTCTTCATTCTTTTAATCATTTTATTTAAAAATAACTTTTTATGTCTAGCTATGCTTTATTTTTAGCAGTTGGCCAATAAATTTTACACGTTATACTTATCGTTATAAATAGACTTTATTTACGAGAAAAAAATTGACATTAAATATTAAGATCAAAATCGATATTGAACTAATTAAGAATGAAATCAATATTGGACTAATTAAGACAGAAATCAGTATTGGAACTAATTAAGACAGAAATCAGTATTGGAACTAATTAAGACAGAAATCAGTATTGGAACTAATTAAGACAGAAATCAATATTGGAACTAATTAAGACAGAAATCAATATTGGAACTAATTAAGACAGAAATCGATATTGAAACTAATTAAGACAGAAATCGATATTGAAACTAATTAAGACAGAAATCGATATTGAAACTAATTAAGACAGAAATCAATATTGGGACTAATTAAGACAGAAATCAATATTGGGACTAATTAAGACAGAAATCAATATTGGGACTAATTAAGACAGAAATCAATATTGCAACTAATTAAGACTGAAATCAATATTGGAACTAATTAAGACTGAAATCAGTATTGGAACTAATTAAGACTGAAATCAGTATTGGAACTAATTAAGACAGAAATCAGTATTGGAACTAATTAAGACAGAAATCAGTATTGGAACTAATTAAGACAGAAATCAGTATTGGAACTAATTAAGATAGAAATCAGTATTGGAACTAATTAAGATAGAAATCAGTATTGGAACTAATTAAGATAGAAATCAGTATTGGAACTAATTAAGATAGAAATCAGTATTGGAACTAATTAAGACAGAAATCAGTATTGGAACTAATTAATACTGAAATCAATATTGGAACTAATACAAATCTCGCGAGTATTGAGATGCTAAGCAAGGAACCTTAGAGAGCTTAAAATATCTTGATTAAATATTCTCCGGCCAATTATCGACTTTAATCCGAAATCAGTTAAGTTTCAAACTAGGCTTAAAAAGCTCTATTTTACTAATTGGCCGCGCAATTTCAATCTTTCTACGTATTCTTTTCACGTTTAAATTTAATAATTTCAGCAATTTTCTAATATATTGGTAACTTAAAAAGTTCAAACTAGAAGCAATATAAATGATTGTCCTAAGTTGGGGAGTATTCAAATTTTAAAACATTAAAAATACTCGTGTAGATTAATTTAATAAATTTCGTTTATAGCAAAATATTTAGAAACCCTTAAAACGTTATTTCGTTATTCGTGATAAAACGTATTACGGTGCTTTTAAGGTTTTTATTTGTTTTAAATAAATAAATAAATGAATTATTCGTGTATGGCGTGAGTACTATATAGTTTTGTGACATTTTGTTTCTTTTCCCGTTAAAGTACGCGGTACACTTGAGTCATAAATCGATTTATCGCCGTTCCACGATTGTTTTATTAATCCAGGCAAAAATAACCGTTTTTATTATTCGAGGAAAACAAGTATACCGCTTTCATTCATTAGATTGTTGGCTTGGGGGGTCAGGGAAGGGACCCTAGTTTTCTCTCAACCCCAAAGGCTCCGCTTAAATTTTTATTATTATTGATTCAATTAGGCAAACAAAATGTATAGTAGCTCGCTTCTCTTACCTACAGAAAATAAATCCGCATTTTTGTTTTGATTTAAATTAGTGTTTTTAGAAACTTGACTGAAGTTGTTGAACTGAAAATATATTCATAATAATAATACTACGCCTGTAGAAGTGTTTCAAAAGCCGCTCAATCGTGTGTAAGGAAAGGCAAACATTCAGGGTGATACCTTATATCGCGTTTTTGATTAAGCCCCTGTAAAAGTGTTTCAACCTTAGCGTTACACTGTGCGCGGTGAAGCGCGATATTTATCTTTAAGGAGTTAATTAGTTTAAGTTTTAAGGTTATAATTTATATATTTATAATTAAATTACCCTAAATAACCACTTGTAGGCTGTGCATCTATGGTCGCCTGCCATTTTAATTGGAGAAATATATATTATAATTATTATATTCGAGATGACGTTTATTTTTGGAACGTAATTAACGGTAATTTTGATACGAAAAATAAGACTTTTTGGATTAAGTACTTTTACCAAAAAGACCGCGTGAAAGCGACCTTATCACTGGTGCCAGAACGCACGAGCATAAGCTGTAGGCTCTACAGTAGCCACGCCACCGTAATGATGACGTGCCTAGTTCAAATTTATTTTTATAATAATTCTAATTATCTGGATATAATTTCTATTATTTGCCATTCCCAATTATCTTGACAAATATATTTCACCTTTCGCAAACTGTAAAACTTTTACTTTGAAATTTCCAAGGGTTATATTTTTTACATCGTACACACTTTTTTAGTAAGGCTTAGAAAAAAAATATAACAAAGCTTGTCTTAACAATTTTTAAGCGTAAAAACCTTACGAGTTTGAGTAAACAATAGTTGAAAATTGAAACCCTAGACCTTTTTTAGATATACTAGATATAAAGGCACGTGTTGGTTTAATGTTTTCTCAACCGTTAACAAAAATGTATCTAGCGAGTCGGCATCATCAGCGATAGAATTTTGTATACTTTACGAGTTAATTCAAAGCACAGTTATAGGTAAGGCGGATTCGTACGAAATGTTAAAGTACGTAGAAATAAAAATAGTTCTTGTTCGAAGAAACTTCGTATGTGAGAGAGTTGATGCGTTTTGAGTTCATTCGTCAATTTTTATACCGGGGCCGTTTTTGTTTGCCTTTTAAGTTTACGTTTATAAATATATATAGCGACCTTTCACCCCCGATCCGCACCTCACTGTCTCACTCGAAATACAGAACTCAATTTTCTATACTTTACAAATACAGCGATTCTTTTCCATAGCACTCATCCCTCTTTAGTTTTTGAAGGGAGACTGAAAAGGGAAATCAAGTAATCTTTTGTTTCCGCGTCTGAAAATAAGATACTTTAGTAAAACATTCAGGGAATGTCTCTGAAAAAATTGGAAACCTTCTGATTTTGGCAATTCAATTAAAAGAAGAACATCCGGCCAATCAAAAGACTCCTTGTAGATTTGGCTAAATAAAATCCTCGCGACACGCGCTGCGGCATTCACTCTTTGAATCAAGCGATAAATTTCGTAAATGAATTTCACACGCACAATCGTGCGTACAACAGCGCGTGTCGCGGGTATTTTACGAAGCCAAAGTTCAAGGGGAGTCTTTTGATTTGTCCCAGGTTCTTCTTTTAATTCAATGCCAAAATTTCAATCTTTTCCAATTTTGTTTTGCACAATTCAGACAAATACAATTCCCGAATGTTTTAATACTCGAATGAGTCTTATTTTTAAAAATTACTTCATTTTCTTTTTCACTCTCCCTTTAAAAAAGGTTTTTTATAGATAAATTCGACTTGGTTATATACTACATAGCAAGAGTGGCTTGGGGTAGAACTAGAACTAAGAGTTAAAACTCCGCCGCTTCTGCGAAAGGGTCAGTGTAAACTGAATTTGAAGGAAAAAATACTTTTCTCGTATTTTGTAACCCCCTCCTTCTTTTCTCTCTTTATAGTATGATTGTGTAAGAAGGAAAGCGCGCGCTTTTTTTGGCGGGAAAAAAACGCTGGAGAGAGAGAGGGGAGATATTCGGGGTACATAATGGCACGTGCCTAAATCGCGTCTCTGCAGTGTGATTGGAAGAAACATTTTTTCTTACACTTTATACTTTATACACATCATTCTTTTTAAACTAAAAAAAAGAAATTGAGCGCGTAATTTACTAGATATAGTAGAAAATAGAAGGAATACAGTGAATTTAAAGGGGGGAGGATAGAGTATAAAAACTATGGATGAAGTACCCCCATATTCTTCGGGATAAGGGGAAAGAATAGTAACATTTATTATTGTCAAATCGAGTCATGAATTTCATAACAGGGTAACCTTTTTTTTCCTCATTTTTTACCAGTTTTTCTGGATGGGAGAGGCGGAAAATTTTCTGTTTAAAATTGTGACTGGTTCGGACTGCTAAAGACTAGCTTTTTTTTTTCTTCTTCCTCCTTCAGTGGGGATGGGGTATTTTTTTAAGGTTTGGTGGAGGCAACATTGAACCGCCCTCTAAATGCTCCACCCCCTCTTCAATCGTACTATAACGGAGAGTCCCAAGAAAAATCTAAAGAATAAAATTTTATATGAATTTATCCAGTGAGCAAAACGAATACAGTTTATAATGTAGGAGGTACAGGATTCTAATCCGTACAGTAACCGAGTTTTATTTCTTTTTTTCCCCCTATAATTGTTTTCATTCTATATTCGCGCGTGAAAATCAGTTTGATTTTTCAGTGAATGATAAGTTACTTGTATATTATTTGGAATCTTGCAAAGATCGATTTTCAGGAAGCAAATAGCTTTGTAAATTTTGCAAACTTCGGTTTCTTCTGACTCTACATATAGATATAAGAATGGACATAGAGAAATGGGCGAGAGGGATGTCTTAAAGATGATAATACGCTGGAGTTGGAAATTTTTATTCATTTTTCTTTCGGCTTGGAGCTAGTGGCAATGTAGTCCATTCTCTGGACCATAGAGATAACAAAAAAATCGCATTTAGTTTCCAAATATCACCCATCAGTTTAGCCCCCCCCCCTTCCACCTCCTCCTTATCCTATTTTTGGGGGTGGTCATTCTTTTTGAATGCAGTCACGAATATATTTCAATGACTTTTGAACTTGGCAATCGCGGTCTGACCACACACGCTAACCAACACACCCATTGGTAGTATTTTCCAAAACTATTTTCATCATTGAGGTTTAACATTGCGTATTAATGCTCATTCACAGTTTTCTTTTACTGTCACCTTAGGGTGGTCAAGCTATACTCGGTCCATAGTATTAGGAGGTGGATATTTTAACCAAGGGCCATTTGTCAGGCTTCGGTTTTTTCGGTGTCCTCCATCCCAACGCCTTATATTTTCTCCCCTCTTGGTTTTCTTAGCGAGGGGATGTTTCCCCTTAGGTTTTTTGAACCTTAGGCAATGGAGCAACGGCGTTGGAATTCGGTGGAAGTTATCCTATAGACCTAAATATGGGAATATATGGCTAAAACTTTCCTCTTCGTCTTTGGTATGACGTCCGTAACGAGGTCACGTACAGCCAGTATCGCGAGAATATATCTATTCAAGAAGGAGAGAGGGAGGGGGTTTCAACCGACCTTTTTCATCCAAACCTAGTCCGTGTTTTATCCCAACTTTGGTGGTTGTGTTGAATTGTTTTCAAATTGTGATATATTCTAAGGCTGTGGAAAGTTTTTTCATAATTCGCGTGAAAAAGGCCTATACTAATATAAGTTTTGACCACAATAAAAGGCGGGAAACGTTGATTTTAAATCAACTACTTTTATAGTGAAGTTTAGGTTTGGATAGTGGTTTAAATTTAACTTGGTAAGCTACACACGATATTTCGTCTTATATTTTTAGCGTGTTACCAAGCCAAAATACGCTTTATTTATATCGATTTGGTTACTTAGATATAAAGAGGGAGTCTAGCTTTAAACGCGCTTCAAATTCAAGTTGAAATTTGGTAAAGAGACTTTTTGATACTCCCACGCCAATGGATATATATATTTTTAACGTGATGCTTTGGTTGCGTTTACTGAGGTTTCTTGAATATTTTCTTTTAGACTATGTTGGGGATCAAAAAGCTTCGATAATAGTGTTGAAATATACAAAAGAAGCTAGTGATATCATGGTTTCATATCAATATAAGCCGTATGAAAATATTTCCCAAAATAAGGGAGACAAAATCTATTATTTTTTGTCTCTCTGTTATTCGTAGGAATTTTTATTTTGCGCGGTCGCGGTTGACGTTAAACTATTTTCCAGAATGTTTTTATTTATAGTTAGTAACAGTCTTAGAATGGTCTCGCATTCTTTGTACTTACTCGTATATTTTCCTCAAAGGAATTTAACTCCTTTTAAGAATGATTTTTTATTTTTTCCTTTACTTTAAAAATAAGCTTTATTTGTATAGAAGACATATTTTGCATTTTGGATAAATTCTTTAACACCAATTTCTGGACGAACATCTTCTTTGGTGTTTGCGTTTTTTTCTTTCCTATATAGCTGCGTTCCTACTAGGCCTTGGAATTGATTTAAACTCTTTCAAAATGTTTCGCTGGTGTCGTGTGAACGGGAAACCGTCTTTTCTCGAATTTCTCGAAACTGCTTCGGGAACCAGTTTCGTACTAATTCGGTTTCAACAATCGATAGATGAAGCTACAATAAATCGATTTATAAATGCGTGAACACTCGAGGCTTAAAACGATTCCAGGCGATTTGAATATCGGTTTTATTTTACCGTTTCAAATCGATTAAGAAATGCTAGTGCGAACGTAGCTTATGTGACACTTTTTAAGCATAGGAACTAAAATAAGGAAAGGGTGGTTTGGATTATGTTTAGGGGATTTAAGTTTAAAGAGAAAGTGTCAGCATTGAAATAATAATGGGTTCAGACTTCAGACAGATTTCAAGTAAGAAATAAAATATTAAGATTTATTAAAAGAATAAGATAAGGTAATGCACAAAACATAGGAATGACTAATTAGTTAACAACTGATACAAAACACTTAACACAAATAGTGCACGTTTGGTTTGGTTGGTTTACCCCTTTTTAAAGTTTAATATTAGTTTCTATTACGGTACCGTTTTATGATGGGCTAACTCTTGACTCCAGCGGTGATCTTGTGAGGTTCATGAAGATATTTCACGGGCGCGTAATTTCCGATTTCACGTTAGGTCGAACGGTTAAACTTATTTTCGCGGCACGCGTACGAAGCACATAATTCTTTTCTTTTTACTTTAGGTTCGCGATACCCGCGAAAGAAAATGGCGCCCGTTGTCTCCGCGAAGCACGCGTCGTCTTTTTCCGCATGGTAACTACTACTTCTCCGAGCCTGTCCTTGATCAGTCGATCTCCAAAAACTATCTGCCCGCCTTTCTCGTGGTCACCAAAAACCACGTGTTTATTTTTATTGGGGCCAGAAGTTATCTCCCCCCTTCCAAATCAAAGGCATGTGTAGGGGGTCTAAACTTTTGGACGCGCGAGGAAAATTACACCTGTGGGTCAAACCAACCAACGAGGGGTAAAACCGCAAACCATTGGAAAACATTTTAGAATCTTTGAAAATGATAATTCTAGGAATTTGTTAGGGTTGCAACAAGAATTCGATAGCAGAAGTATATACTCAGAAGTATATACGTTACAATTATATATGGCCTATAAAACAGCTTATTTGCTAGATGAATAAAATATTAAAAAAATACGGTATTAACCTTTTATACCGGTATCTATACTCTTTATTTTATTTTATATTTTAAAAAATAAAAGTTATTGGTTAAGGTATTTCAGGTCTCGTTCGTGCTACATTATTTTTTATTGTCAAGTGAAAATCAGGTTTAAATGGTCAGGGATTATATTTTGATTTAGAACTTAAAACTGGCTGGTTAATTGTTGTACAATTCTGACTTAATGGAACTGGTACATTAGTATTGTTAATTTGGGCTAAATTGATGGAGTAAAGATTGGGAGTTGGAAAATTAATTTAAATTAAATTTAATATAATGATTTTGATAATTTAGCCTCAAAAGTCATGGTAAATTTATAAATTTAGCAAAAACGTAATCAAATATTTATTAAAAACAATGATTATATTATTATATCCAATTATTATATGCAATTATTATATTCCCTTGTTAGTTATTTACACACTGAACACTGGTGTACGCTGTACAATTTAATCAATTGCTTTAATTTCCCCCTAATTCTGAGAATACTTACGTTATATATGGAGATAATGCCTTGTTAACTAATGCGAACTTTACCAAAATCAAAATATACTATGCCGCATGCCATACAACTATCGTTGATATTTTTTTATTTTTTATTTTTTTTTTTTTCGCGGGGCGGTGGGTTTGCGATCTTTTTTGCTTGGCTCGTTTCCCGATGGAGGTATTGAATTGGGGATAAAGGCGGCAGAGGGGGGAGGCGAGATTCCAAGGGGTTTCGGTGGGAGGGGGTTGCCTATCTCTAGCTCTCCATTAAAAGGCAATTTTCCAGGTCCGTTGTGTTCTTTTAACGCTCGGAAAGCCGCGAATGAGATGCGGATGCTCCCGCCCGTCTCTCTTTCTCTCTCTCTTTCTCTTCCCCACCTATAAAGGGAGAGTGAAATGGTAAATATCGTAAAAACATATTTAAATTTATAAAATACATATATTTTTAAAGTAACAAGGTTCATGCATGCCCTGGATAACCTGAAAGTGAACTAAAAGGTCACGAAAAAGTCGGAGAATTTTAAAAATGAGTCCAAAAAGTTATGGAAATATTACATTTTGATAAATGTCAAGGAACTTTGATTGGTTGGCTACTTAGTTTTAACAATAATTATTTTAGCTGATTGAAATACTTTCCGAAATATTCTGAGCCTGTAGTATCAACCCTGATTTATTAACTGTATCGAATCACGAGTGGACAGTCAAAACAGTTCGCTAATACGAATAGATTCTTGTAAAATATGAAAAAAGGGTCATGAAAAATCAGGAAAGGCAGGAAAATTATTTTCAAGAATTTACCATGACGACGTTATTACACGGCTGTAATTTAAAATATAGTCAAATTTACATTGAAAAACCTGTTTTATTTTTTAGGAATATATATCCCTTCCAAATGCGCGACGTTAACGGTTAGAAACAAAAAATTTCAAAATAAATTATAATAATTCCTTTAAATTCTAACGTTTTTCGTATACAAGAACCTTCCACCAGTCGGAGAGCGTTTTATTTATTCAAGAATTAAACTTTGATTCTAAGAATGGCTAATATTTTTCCCCTGCTTAAATGATTTGTCACTTAACTCTATTTCACCGCGCCTTGAAATAAATTGTGACGCGGTTCTCGGGATGAACGCGCGTGAGATTGGCGCGAGGGGAAAAGCCAGACTAGAGAGAGAGGGATGAGGATGATGCCGAGAGAGAGAGAGAGATCGTCAGAGGCTGAGCGATGGACCCGATGCGCCGACTAGACAATCGTCGATGCTTTTAAAAGTCCGAAGTAACGTCAACCCATAGAAAGTGTGCAGGAATAGCATGAATTATTCTGGGGGAAGGGGGGGGTGAAAGTATCTCATGGTCTAGCTTGATAAAAAATATATGCAGAGTGGAAACTATTTGAATATATTTAAACTATATATTCAAAATTTACTTGCATATTTTAGGAACATAGAGTTTGGGAGGGACTAAAAATCATAATTTTTAATTCAAATACCATATCATAGTGGAAAATTATAATTTTATTCACCCTAATTATTTAACAATTAAAAAAAAAATTATTCAAATACCGTAAAGTCACATTAAAATATTATAGTATTATAAAAACTTTAATATTTAATTCAAATACAATAGTCATATTTAAAAATAAGAATATTTAATAAAAATGCAATGCCTTATTTAAAAATTAAGATATTTAATTCAAATTCTGTACGAGTCATATATAAAAATTATAATATTTTATTCAAATACCGTACATTCATATTTAAAAATTGGAAACTTTAACTCAAATATTTAAAAATTTTAATATTTAATTCAAATACCATGCAGTCATATTTCATAATAATGATATTTAACGTGAGGTTGTCACAATTTGTTTTCGAATTCCCTGAATTTTAAAGTTTTATCACAGCTCTTAAAACGTCATATTCACAATTTTATACCTCTGCTTGTTTAATATATGGAAAACACTAAAAGTTATTAAAACTATTATAAATACCTAGAAATATAAATGAAAATATCTTTTAAAAAATAGGAAAACTCCGAGGACATATATTAGAGTTAAGAATATATTTTAACTTTAAATCCACCTTGATCATTAAGTACCTGTCGTATTTAGCCTGATGTAGTCTTATACAAAAGCATTACTCATTACGTAAAAAACCTTTTCGCCCAAATGTAAAAAAGATCATTCTTATAAATCTGTAAATGAAAAATAATTATACCGCTTGATTGAAGGTGGTTCCCTTTTTTTCTTTCTCATTTTCACCCTTAGTCCCAAATTCAGTCCCCCATTCCCCCCGAAACCCCCCGGAGTTGATCCCACGATAAATACCTCTCCCCTCATTAACAAGAACAAAAAAGTTAAGAACCAACGCTTGGCGCAAAAAAAATCTTTATAGGCTGGGGCTTAAAATGGTCCACCCCGAGTGCATGAGGAGAAAAGGAGGAAGAACGAGAGTAAAATAAGTAAAATTGGGGATGATCCCCCCTCGCCTCACCACCAATCCCCATTCCGATATATTGGTGAGGAGGTGGGTATAGTCTTTAACACGTTCGCCTTGTTCTAGTTCCTCGTTAGGAATTAGGGTTAAAAAGGGTTGAAAATAGCGTGCCTAGAGCCCATGTACCTCTTTCTCTCTCTCTTCATACACCACACACACAGCGCGAGATAATTTCGCAAAAGACCCCCGAACCAGAGAGAGAGAGTGAATTTTTTTCTTATTCCAAGCGAGCGAACGAGGGTCCTAAGAGTCATTTAGCGAGACGGGTTTCTAGGCGCGGTAATTAGAGACAGATTAGCGCCCATGAGCGGAAGAAAAAAAAAAAACTCTAGACCCTTCTTTGCACCCTTTGCATGACTATAAAGACTAAAGGCAATGCGGATTAAAACAGAAAAGAATGAAGAAAAAAATCACACGATTTTTTCACGCGCGAGCTATACTGTTTAGTTCGGTTCAAGTTCAAGTGTATCGAAGTTTATAGAATAAGAAATTAAACTTTATATCAAGAGTTTTACGAACATTTTAAAATTTTATTTTTCACAATATTTACCAATGGGGTACCGTAAAAAGTATACATGACGCTTAGAAGTGAATATAAACTTAATAACGCTTAGATTAAACTAATCTTGCTTAGAAAAACGGATAATTTTACCAAAAGTAAATTTTATTTATTTTAGATTTTAGTTTAAGCAGATAGGCATGTTAATATATTGCCAACTTAAAAATTACCTATTTAAATAAAAATGTTAGTTTAATCAAATCCTAAACTATCCAAAATTCTGACTTAATTTTACGGTAAAATTTAAATCACTCGCCTTATCGTTTATAAATAGCACTATAATCGACCAGCTAAAAGAATTACAAACATATATTAAATTAGAAATCAATTTAAAATTAACCGGAAAATAGGCTTAGCTGGATTCATGGAGACCGGAGTTTCTTCGTATTGATGGGTCATCGACCAATGAGCAAAGGGTCGTCATTAAGGCGAGATCTCCGATGAGACTACCAATTGCATTCGATTGGTCGATGACCCTTATATGATGAAGAAATTCAGGATCTCCATGAATGCAGCTAAGCCTATTTTCCAGGTAAGTTCTAAATTTATTTCTAGCTTAAAATTTGTTTGTATTTTTTTACTAATGGATTAGGCCTATTTAAACAATATAGGAATGATAAAAATCACTTATCATTAGATTGCATTCCCCCTTTAAGCTAGGTGTCTGTTGTTAATAGCCCTAGATGAAAACCTTTATCAGTTATTAGCGAGACTTGACCTTTAAAAAAAATAACTTAGCCTTGGGGTGGGGATATAAAAAGCAGAGCCAGGGTGAGGTTGTGTTATAGGCTTCTTTCTCTTTACCCAAAATTCAGCTCGCGCGAGAAATGGTCGCGTAATGTGACCGCTGGGACTATTAACAACTATACTATAGGGTCTGATCTATTTTTTTCTTTTTTTTTTGGCCCGTTTCGCCCGGAGAGTAGAATAAAGACAATCGTGCCATGGATATATCGCAAATAAGGGGCAGGATTAGGTTATTAAGAGACGCATTGATTGGGCAAAATGAGGGCTAAGGATACGGCCTGGATCTTATTTTCCAGTTTCGACGCTTCGTATATAGTTTCTCCATTAGCGATCCCTGAGTGCGTAGCCCTATCTTCACCATCCCCAGCTCCATCTCTAAGACATCTTTAGTTTCAGTTAAGGGTTGGGATTCTAATTAGCTATATACTTATTGCGTGAATCGTTGTAGGCCTAGGGTGTGTATCGTTTTTCAGTTTAGAAAAATACGCTTTTCAAAGAATACAGACAATTTGGTACAATACAATTTTGAAAATAGTTTGGAAAAAATGCAATTTTTGAAATTGACGGAACTTTTTGGAAAAATACAATTTTTAAAATTGACATTTTGTAAAAGTACACTTTAAAAAAAATAAATTTAGAAAAATTTGCAAAATACACTTTTAAAAGTAGACATTTAAAAAAATTGCATTTTCGACTGCAGACTGTTTAGAATTATTCCAGTATACTTTAGAATGAAAATCTAACTCTCTTGACTAATGAAAAAAATACAACTGTATCTAAAACTACTATTTTCTTCGATGAACTCTAAACAAGCTTTTCGAGTAGACAAATATTTTAAAATTAATAAATAAATGAGATTTATCCAGCCGCTCGTATCTAATTATGGTAATATGGATTATATCTCTCGTGAGCCAGTCTTTCGTCCATCATCGTTTTACCCTTGAACGGATGACGTTATAACAAACAAATCTGCTATGATTGGGCGGTCCTTTTCCTCCAATCAGAGACTCCTTTAAGGGTCGTCCATCCTCGCAAGTTTTGGAAAAAAAAAACGCGATTCTTCCATGCTTCCATCAACTGTCTTCGTGTAGAGCATCCATACTCTACGGAAGCTATATATATATGAAGCCGTTTTGAAGGAAAATGTAGGGAGGGGATGAAACCCACTGAACATATCCTCCCACCTTCCGCGGTCTCCCTAGCTTTCATTCCAATCTGTACCCTTTTCTCCCTCCCCAATGCCCCCAACCGTCCATATATAGCGGCTCAGTAGGGTCATTCATACCCCAAAGTATAGAGGAGTAAGAATTCTAGTAAGTTTTCAGTATGAACAATCCCAGAGTAACCTAAATTTAGAAGCCAAGAAATTGGAATACTTTAGGTTTGTACGCGTTGAAAATTCAAAATGAAATACAGTTAAGTTCATTCCATCGCGTGTTTTCATTACGTTTAAACCCATAGAAACCTATTTTATCTAAGAATCGAATCTCCTGGAATGGAAAGGAAGCCAGGTTCCATACTCGTAGAGATTTCAAACTGACCCTGCCCAAGTAAATTTTATTCCAAGTTGTATTTTCATCACTAAACCATAGTAAGCCTTAATATCGACGTTTAACCATTTGCTGGAATGTAAAGACGCATCGATTGCTACTTGTTGCAAACTCAAACTGTCTCTGGAACTTCATATCTAAAGGGGAGAAAAAAGTTTCTTTCGCCCAGAGAAAAAAAGGGGGTTTTGGTTGGGAGGGCCTTTTTCTCCGGCTGGAATGAATATTCCAGTGACACTTAGAGCATTCAGAAGTTTGAAGTTTTTTTACGCGCTGGTCAGTTACTGATTTCTATACTATTTTCTTGAAAGAGAGTTGAAATTCTCTCCGCGTGTTTCTCTTCGCGAAGAGGTTCGGATGCGGACGAATTTAATTCAAAGCGTTTCGATAATTTTCAAGTTCGGATGGTTTTATTTTTAATTGGTTAAGAGCGGTGCTAGTGAACCTCTCGTACCTTAGAGGTTTCGAAGGACTAAAAGGGGGGACTATGAGGCCCCAAAGTGAATTAAACGCGATGGGGCACGCGTCTCCGACAGCTCCGCCACCGCCAGCTAGACAATCCGTTATCCACGAAAATCACGGAGCGGCCAATCATCATCACAGATTAGTTCCGGCTAACGAATTGTCGTCGTGCCATAATGGAGTTATTAGCGCGAATAATACCAAGGACGTCTTACACGTGCGCGATAACGATGGGATTTTTGAATCGTTTAAATCGTCTTCGGACGAATCGGATAATTCCGACGCAGGACGTTTTTCGAATTATCAATCGCTGCTTAATGTTGATTCGTCAATTTACACCGATGATTTCTTCGAGCAGTTACTCAAAAAAGGCGATTATTTCGCTTTCGAACATCGTTTCGTAAGAATTGATTTATTTTTCTAATTAGGGTTATTTTAATTAAGCCTATTGATGAAGTCTATGGATTTTTATTTATAAGATTTTTAATGATATTTAAACATATTTTCTATATTTTTACAATTTTGGGTTGACGCGTAAAGATAAATCATAAATACATAAAATATTCCTCTCGATGACTTGTAAAATCTTTCTGCAACGTGATTAACGTTTAAGTTTAAAGATTGCTAAACTTCTGGATTAAGTACTTTATAGAGACCTCATAAGGGGAAATATACACGTGTATCACGTGACAGAATTCGTTAGAATTGACCATTTCATTGGAACCAAAGTAATGAGCTTGTGGTATAATCTTTCCATGACACGAATATGTATTTTAAATCGCTTTAAACCGATCTTTCTTCGAATTATAATCAAATTACATTTTCTTATCGCAAAAACTCTGTGACAGCATCACTTAAAGATATACGGTTTCCAAGTGATGTTGTTTTAAAAAATAATTCTCTCAATATTGCGTTTTGTTTCGTAACGCTAGTATCATTGATATATTTATTCAAAGCGGAATTTTATAACGAGAATTCAAATGAATATTTAATTATTTTGGTAGGACATTCAATTATAAATGTATATTCTAATTTTAAATTGCGCAGTGGATATCGAGGATAATATTTACTAAATTTCTCTTAGGTAATCGTCTTAGTTTTCAAGTTATTACGTAACAACTTTTTAATATTGATTAAAAATAATTCCCACGGTTTATTTAGTGGTACTCATGTGTTCACTGAGTACGTAATAGCTGCCCCTCTTTTTATATTCTTATAAAGTTGTACTAGCATTTCAATTTCTGATCTTCGTTCTACCAAAAACATGTACTTTCTTATAACTAATAAAAAAACTATATTCTGAGTACAAAATATCTAATACTCTTTGCGTATACTTATAAAACTGTACTCAATATTAATTAATTTTGTACATACAATATTGTACTCCCAAATACAAAATTAATTTTTACTATACAAAACAGTACTCAGAGTAAAAGAAATTCTTATATTTTTTTAACGTACTTGCAAATATGTACTCCGAGTACCAAATTATATTCACGTAAAATCTCAATCAAGTCTTAAGCCATGAAATTGTAAAATATAAAAGAAAATAGTATTGGCGAGACAAAAACCTCCAGGGGTTTTTCGCTTGTATACGCAAAAAGGGGGCGTAGAAGCCAACCGGGTCCTAGAATTCTAAATTTAGAAACTTGACAGGCTCGTAAAAGCTTTCTCATCAGAAGATTTTTCTAAACAACTCTTGTTTACCACTAAAAGCCCGAAGCCCATCATCCCTTTTTTTTTTTAGCCTCGAAATTCTTTTAACGTTCGGTTATCTTCGATATATAGTCCTATAACGGTGGCTTCGTGCTTGATATATCTTTAGCATCAACAAGTACAATAGCGAGGCAAGTTCGAGGTCCTATAAACCCCCGGGGGGGGCTTTACCCCACCTTTTTTTACCCCCATGTTTTTCCCAGTTTCGTCCAAAGGAACGGAAAGGGGTCTGCTGATTCTATTTTTAGATTTTGGGGTCTTTTTCCCCCCTTAGATTTTATTTTTCTTTACCCCATACGGAAGGTCATATCATAGTTGATTTCAAATGGGAATTTCAATGGTGTTAAACTTATAGCAAGCCTTATTCCAGTAACTATAATAACTAATACAGATAACTTCTAACACGTTGTATTTAATAATTGAATGTAACTATATATTTTTTTCTTAGCTCGAACGTTTAGGTATATCGTAGTCGCGTTAAGTTATCAGTACGTTTAATTCTGAGGCGGAAGGTTACATCGTGTTAAACTCTATAAGAAATAAATAGTTAATTTTTCAAATGCATTTAAAATAACGGTGCAGCCTTCTTTTACTAACCCTCGGCTCCACTCGCTAGTTTGTATACGCTGTTATTATTTCTACAACGCTTTGCTTACCACTGAGATATTTTTTGGCTCTGAAAAATAGTTGTATATATATCTGCTTCTCGGCTCTCTCTTTCACGCTTGGAAATTGTTTACCCTTTAGCGTGCCCTCGCCTGCTAAATTTAGAAAACATTTTTGACCCCCATTTCGTATCCCTTCCTTCACTTCTTGGAACTAAGGTAGAAAAGCTTAAAAACTCTGCAACTGCGTATGAGCTCCAGCCCCCGCCCAAAAAATAACCTTAAAGTAAACAGATACAACATATTCGGTTGAAATTCTTATTCCAGATGCCAAAAATTTGACAAATTTAGTAGCGAAAGAAATCAGAAAAATTGCCTAGAATATGTTTAGTTTATTTCATTCATTTGAATAAACTGAATAAACTGAAAAGGTTTTTTTAGTTTGGAAACACTTAACGCTAGTCAAAATCTGGATACAAGATTCATTTGCTTTTCTTTTTACTTCGTTATCACTAAAGGAGGGAAAATGACCTTCTCCTAGTGTTGCCAGTTTCGTGTCTAGCCGATATTAAAGCTGAGAGAAAGGCTAGTATAGTTGAGTTCAGTTCCTGGCTGATCAAGAAACTAGCAAAACTAGGAAAAAGGTGGTACGAAATATGACGAAATTAGCTTGAAATTTAAAATAATTTTTATAATTATGTCTTTCATAACGAAATAACTTGAAATTGAAGTATTTTTAATTTTGCCTTTCTTAATTATTTAGTCTTTCGTCATGCTGGGTTACCAATTAAAAACTGGCTACTATAAGATGAAATAATCGAGTGTGAGGCTCAAATATAATTTTGTTTTTAAATCTGAGACTGTTATTTTAAAGAAACTAATTTCCGTTTGTGTTTCATATTTTCCCCATCTCGCTTCGTTAGTTGAAAACAGGGGTTTCTTCTTGGGACGAGACGACGAGTACGATGCCCCCCGCAGGGGTCCTATCTTTAAGGGGCCCCCTTAGCTGACCCCAAACCCAACTCAATCCCTTTCTGGTATCAATTCCGGGGTGAAGGGTTACTTCCGAGTCGAGCTTCTCCCGAAATCGCGCCATCCTCAGATTGCAATAAATCCAAATGCTATGTACTGCCTACATCTCTCGGGATCTATAGGTTGTTTATAGATTCGAACCTACTGGAAATCGCGATCGGTATAGTCTGTCGGGACGAAGGAAACTTCCTCCTTTTTTTTTTTTTTTTTTTTTTTTTTTTTTTTTTTTTTTTCGGTAACGGGATGGTGCACATTTCACCCATCTGTTTTTAGAGGTGACTGTCCGATATCTCTATCAGTGTTCTTAAGATTTTTACCAATCATCGGTCACTAACTCAAAACTTTTTTTGGTTTTGGGGTTGAATAGTCTAGTTGTAAATAAAAAAATGTGCCCGGAAATGAGATTGGTAGACATATGAATTGTTAAAGGGAGGCTGTCACGGACTCTTCATAAACTCTACAATGATATTGAGTAGCATTTTCGGAAAGATCGTTGAAAAATGATTCTAAATATATATTATTTTATTATATATTTTATTATATATTTTTAATAAAAAACATTGCCGTGACAGTAAAATACAGATTTTAAATCGCCATATTTTCGAAATTTTTAAAATAAAATTTATCCCAATACTACGTCATCACTATGGCTATTGTTGAGCTTACACTTGATTTTAGCACTTTCTATCACTTGAAAGGAGTGTCAACCTCACATCTATGCAAATACGTGTTAATTTTAACAGCGTACACATTTCTGCAAAAATTTCAAGAAGTCTGTAAATTTGATTTTATTATGAATTAAGTGGAGTTATGGGATTTTATTTTTAATCGAAGCCGAGCGTTAAAAATACTCTCAAAACATCAGACTCACCAAATGTGATAATTTACAGTTTATTAACAAATTTCGGCAACAGCTAAGCCTAAATTCATTTTTATATTGATAAAGACGTGTGGATTAAATTGTAGGAAATCCGTGGGAAAATCATTGAAAGGTTAAAATATTTCAAGCTGTTTATCAACCGGAAATTCTTAATGCACGCGTGAGTTTTAAGACTGTCTTTGATTAGCAATCTTTATTAGGCTTAGAGGTTTCTTGAATCTTAACTTTATTAATTAAAAGGGAATTTAAGGAAAATATTTAGCTCAGTTTTAATGATGTTTTACGCTCTCAATATTTTAAAAATAACACGTTCGTCGTCTTAACATTTCCACTTTTCAGTCTTATTTTCTAGATCATTTAGAGACTTTTTGTACCACTTTCTCAATTACAATTAAAATTAACGAATGGTTGAATTTTGGCCTAGTTATCCGATTTGTTCTACCGATCAAAACAAATCTCATTTTCCAATTTTATTATTCTGTAATTATTTTCTCTCTTAAGTTCACTTTTGGTATACGAATGAAATCAAGATTCGCGCGCTTTGCTCGAAAGATAGAACTACAAATCTGGCGCGAGATAAAAATGGCGCAAAAATATGGCCACTCCCCTTCACATTTCCATAGGGTGGGAAGGAATTTAATTAGCAGTGTCATGGAACTAACTTAAAGGCTGTTATTAGGAGTAGAATTTACAATACCCTCTCTTAACCCTATTCCGTGGTTGCAACGAATTCCCCCTAGTGGAGCTGCAAACAAAGTTTTTTTTTTTCTGCGAAACGACCCTATAATTCCATGGCTGCTTGTCTCCCTTTAATCTCGTAACTAATAAGGAAAGCGTGGCTAGGATTTACCCGGAAATAACCTTATAATATCTGATCGGCTGTAGGAGATTCGTCATATCTTCTCCAACAGCGTATTCTTTATTCCCATCGCTCTCTTGATCTTTCTCCTTCTTTTCCAAATCATTTTATTTTCTGTTATAGTTGTAATTACTTATCGGGGCAAATAATTATACTGGCTTAGCGACATCGAGACGAGAACTCGGACGTATACGCTGTTGTATAAATTGAAACTGAATTCTCTGATGTAAATGCATTTTTAATTGTATCGTATATGTAAAGAATATACATAGGGCGATCAGAGCTAGGAGTAGAACGCTATATACGCCTTGTCAAGGCAATTTAGGGATCTACATCCGGTTTTGTTTACTTCCTTATCCGCCCTTAGCGACGGATGACGTTTGCTGGAATGTATCGTCAGTTTAAAGACTAAGTAAAACATAATTTAAACCTTTAATTTAAAAATACGATTAAAGAAACAAAGCGACGAATAAATTATTTTAAACTAAATATTAAATGGCTCTAATACAAATCCTCACTGGAAGTTGAAATCAAAATCTCAGAAGGAACAGCTAAGAGGTTCAACAGTCTACTATTTTGTTTTCTTGCTATATTATATAATCTTGTACTGATATTTACAAAAAAGGCCTAGCCATTAAACAATTGTAGTCGATTGTACACTAAAGCTACGTGTAAAATAGTCCTGTCTCTGCAGCCATAGAAAACGCATTCTTCATTAAGACACATGATATAGCCATCCATTTAAAAATCTTTTCAATGCTGTAATATCTTTCCTTATTAATATCTCGAGTCTGAAAGATCACGTTCTAGAGTAGGCGTAGTGTAATGAAAAAGTATCTCTCTTCTCTCCGCGCTCGCAGGCGGCAGACACGAACTATTTTGTAGCGGCTCTGGATATTGCAGAGCTAAGCCGTTCCTCTTTGGTGCCCGATATTAAACTTGTATTTTATTTATTTTTGCTTTGTTCCGTGTCTCTTCGTAATAATAATAATAATAATCATCATAATCTAGCCGAGACCTGTACGTACGAACGTTGCTAATGTATTTACTAGTACTGTCTTTTAATACGACCGTAGGATGGATGGATGGATGGATAGCATCGTCTGTTGCTATGGAGAAGCGCGTGCACGCTCGAGTATAAACCCCTTCCTCCTCCTCCCTTCTTTTGTCTAGCTTCAATTTTCACTTCCGCGGTATTTTCCACGCGGCACAGTTCTCACTTAACTCCCTTTTTTAAAGAAGATATCGATAAGATGAGAGAGACATTGACAAGTACCTATTTATTTGATTAAAAATATTACTTTAAACCTGTAAGAATACGTGAAAACTGAAAAGTTAACTTCGACCGCGTAATACCGCAGCATCTTCAGTCGAGGCTTAATTAACCCGGTTTTATCAGCCCGGTTTATTGAACTGAGAAGGCTATGTAGAATTCAGTCAAATCTGATTAAACCATGGCTAATTATGCCTCGTTTGAAGAGGGTATACCTACTGCTTATAATTTACATTAAGCGGTAGTCTACAAGTCGATTCGGAACGCGCTCTACTATAACAACAAGTACATGTTATAAAAAATACTATAATCATTAACCGCTGATTAAAGTTAAATGTTTGATCTTGAATTTAAATAAATTTAATCATTGGGGGAAAATAAAACATTTTTTTAGGATGAAATATTAATCTAAGAATTACTAAGCCTAATTTCCGGTTAAAACCTTTTGAATTTTGTACGTACGATATAATTTAAGAAGCCTTAATAACTATCGCTATATATATATCTATAGAATATACTAAATATAATATAAAACAGTTAATTTGATTGAATCAATTTTTAATAAACTAAAATGAAACCGTCGATGACAATAAGGGAAGCCCTTTAATTTTTCAAGGGTAATGAGAACGGGTCCTATAATCTTATTTTGTTTGCGGGAGAGAATTAAGAGAGATTTATTCCTTCAGTGTTCTCTCTGGCAGTGTACGTTTCTATGTCTGTTCGCGACGCAAAATGCGGGGCTAATAATAATACCTAGATTTCCAACCTCTCTCTTCTTCCTTTTCTCTCGATATATGGCCTTCTTAAAGAGAGGATGAAAATGATTCATCGCTATTAAAAAGAGGATGCAATCCCTTAAAGCGAGTATAGAGTTTAATATCTCGTCGTTAACGAGTCGCTGGCCAATGAGCGAAAGCGCGTGCCTCAAAAGCCGAATAGTTTTGAAACATAAATGAGCACGCGCTCTTTATTACGACGTGACTGGCCGGAGAAGAGATCTCAAACTATCCATTGATTAGTGTTAAACTTACTTTAATAGTAGTTTGTCACGAGTATTTCGTAACAAATATATTCTAACCATGACAAAAATTAAACTAATTATAAGTTAAACAATTGTATCTTAGCTTAATATTTGTTTTGTAATTGTTTTAAACTAGTGGATTAGGCCTATTTATACGATAAGGAATACGTACGATAGAAAATCACTCGTTGCCTCGCAATATATCTTTCTCCCTTTAAATTAATTCGCTCCCTCGCGTGTTTCTATTCATGTGGTATTTTAATTATTATAAGATAAGTTTGAATTTATTTTTACCCTCTCTTTGAGCTCGTGGCCTAGGTCCCTTCTTCATCTTCCGCGTCTCTTTCATCCCTCCCCATCCTCCAGAGATGATAGAGGGAAACAAGGCGAAAAAGAAGGCAGCATCGCGTCTCAGCATCCTATTAACGAGGTTCTGGCGGAGAGAGATAGAGAGAAAGAGAAGGGTGGTGGGTGGCCTGCCTATTTTCAAGGTCAATCTTTTCAAGGTCGTTTTCCTTTTCCGCATCCTCTTTCATTCCTTGTCGTTCGCGCTTTAATAGCCCGCTGATTATTCGACTACCCAAATTTATTTAAAGACTCCTTCTACCCTCTTCTCGCTAGATCACTCTAAAGTTCTCGATGGCTTATTATATAATCAACCCATTTTCAAAAATTGGGGCATTAGTACTTAGTAATGCGGGTTGCTTTCTCTTATTATTCGATTGGGTAGTGATTTGCGAGGGTTAGAGGTGGCGTTTTGCGTTAATACTTCCTTATTGATCTTTATTTTTCGTTCTGGACGCGACTCCTCTCGATATATTCCATTTCAAATGTATAATTTTCGACCTTTTCTCTTCCGCGTTGAAAGCGTGCTAATTAACGCTCTTAGTCTGGAATACAATAAGCACTTAGACCCTTTTCTCTTCCACCTAACTTACCCTCCTTACAGCCTATTGAGCGTGATTGAGAGGAATTTCGAGCGACCTTTATAAAAGGTGCTGATATTAAAGGGAGGTTGAAGAGGACCGTATAAGAAATGAAAAACCTGAAAAAGTCAGGGAATTGGGAATTAACCCACAAGGTCAGGGAAAAGTCAGGGAATTTGAAAATGAGCCCAAATGGTCAGAGAAATTAAATATTTTGGTACGTGTCAAGGAACTGTAACGTAATTATTATAAACTGAAAATATTTACCTAAAGATTAAATTTTTTTCTAATATTCTGAGTAAATGATATACCCTAATTGATAAAATATGTCAAATAAAAAGTGTGAATTGCCAAGAGTTCGTTCGTAAGAATAAATTCACGAAAAAGAATAAAAATTGGTCAGGGAAATTATTTAGAAATGGTTAGGGAAAACCAGGAAAAGTCAAGGAAACTAACTTCCAAACTTTTGTACGAACTGCCTGCTTTGAATCGTGCAAAATCGGGTGTCGCTGGAATTTTACGAAGACAAAGGTGCAAGGGAAGTGTTATTAGTCAGGGGTGCTCATCTTTTCCCGAATTCTTTAATTCGGGTCATATTTTTAATAGTAGAATCGATAAAAAAACACTTAATTTTCCTCTTCACCCTCTATTTTAGCCCCACAACAAATCTAGTAATATATTAAATTTATCGTTGTTATAAGGCTCTGTTCTGATACGCGTACCGAAGCGTCCGGTAGCCTTAATATATTTTCAACGGATATACGCTTCGCTCCGTGGCATTTTCTCATATGCCATCAATATAGCCGTGAATAACAAAACGTTATTGAATTTGATTCTATCGTCGTTTATCCATTAGATAATGCCTTGAATATTTATCAGAGCACCACGCGCCTCCTTGTATTTCTCCTTCCCTTAACATTTTTTCGCTATCTTCTCCTTATTCAAAATTTGAAATTGAATCAACCGTATAGTTTATTCCTATTTGAATTGTCATCAATATACGATTTGTTTATTGAAATAAATCTGTATATAGAGAAAACCTGGTTTTGTATTAACATTTCCAAACTGATTTCGACCGTATTCCGTCCAACCTTGAACTATTAACAATGATCCCCTATCTTAATAGATAACGATGAAGTTTACAAAACCTGGTATTATTCATAAGCGTCCTCTAACGGTCCAAATAGTGAGGGTGAAAATAGAATCTAATAGAACCACGTGCGCACATGCCTAAATTCTTTATCATTAGCAACCAGCCACGCACTTGGTTTTGATAGTTCCTACTTTTCCCGCGCACTGTTTGGGCCGTTAGAGGACGCTTATGAACACCCGCCAGTTTTTGTTATTCAAATAATTCTAAGAAAGTTCTCCATTGTTAAAATAGTTCTAGATCCAACTTATTAGTACCAATATAATTAAAAGTAACATCGATTCAGTGTTCGATAAAAAGGGTGTGGTATTAAATCTATTACGTCATTACGTATATCTCTTTCTCCCCGCGTTTTGATTCTATTGTTTATAAACCACAGTTCGTAATTGGAGTTATAGGGACGTGAATTAAGGGTATGTACCTATATATACATATTCTTATTTATTTGGAACTTCCGTCTCTCTCTCTCCATCTCTTTCGTATCGTTAATGTTATGTAGATTTAATTCGAATAGGATTTAACAGCCTTTTAAAAGGTGGCTTTAATTTTCTCCGCTCTCTTGAAGGGGGTCTACACGCCGTATCTCGCTTTCTCTTCCGTGTAGTCTCAATGTAAATATAGCCATAGCTCCTAAATATACCCCGTTTCCGGGAGTTCTCGGTCCAGCAGCCCTTCAGATCTCTTTCTCTCTTGTCTTCTCTCTCTCTGAAAGATGCCTTAAACGCCGTTGTAAGTTATAGTCCTTCTATATAAAGCGGTCCGATTAATATTATAAAAGTATTATATATGTCATATGTTCGCCAACGGGGCCGTTTCTCATCACACTCTAATTCTTCCGCCGTCTTGCTGTGATATAATAATTGTTTTAGTGGCGTAATTATATATTTTATCAAATAATAAACCGGTTTTGAGGTTTGTTAAAAGTTTCATATCCCTTTTCAGACTATACACGAATTTAAAACTCTTTTACATGAATGTAAACCTTTTATTTTCGAACTGAGAAGGCTATACATATAAACCTAAGTTAAAATAAAATAACACCCAAATTAGTTCTATCGTCTCAAGGGGTGGGGGGGGGGTATACATCTATGAATTTAATTGGCCGGTTTCTTAAGATGTTTCGAAATGATTTAATAAATTTTAACTAGCGTTTGTTTTGTTTTTATCTGGAAAACAAATGTATTGAAATAATTATTTTTAATTGTACCTATTACCCTAACTTCATAAAATCCTAACAATCTAATTTTATCTTTAGTAATTCGTAACTTAATTTAGTTTGACTGGTTTGAATTAAGATTCATATGGCTTATTTTGTAGACTAAATATCGAGCTATTCGAAAAACTTGGTTTCGTCAGTTTTAGGTAAAGATCCCAAGAAGATATACCTCCCAAATTAGATCACTTAATTAAAAGAATTTCCGTTTCGTCACCCGGGAAATAGGTTTTCAGGATTTTCGGAGAAACCGTACTTGTATGTAAAAGCGGAAACCTAAATTTTTACTTTAGAGGTTGTTATTTTATTTTTTATTTTTATTACGTTTCATATGTAACTTGAATTTTTGATAACGGAACAAAACTCGGTGAGTAGAACTTTCGGATAACTACTGAGTGAACCGGATGTTGGCTTGAAGAAGCTTGAATTATATACGGTACTTGCATGGAAGGGAACTGTGGTCAAGATATATTCTTGACCGTTTTTGTATATACCGCGCGGTTAAATAGCGAACATCCCCCGCGGGTCCTCGATGAATGGAATTGTCCTCCTGACCCATATGGTCCCTCGACGATGCTTCGTGCAGGCGAGCATTCTTCTCCTTCCTTCCTTAGCTTTACTCGGAACGCTATCGTGATGGTGATTGTGTTGTTACACCTATCCTCCCTCTTAGTCCCTCACCCACATATCCTTTTTATGGTCAGCTTCTCTTGACTCCACAATACCTATGATTCTTCTGACTGGCATCTAAGATTGTCCAAATATTCCAAAGCTTCGCGTTTAATAGCCACCCGCCTCGGGTGAGTTCCATTACGCGGGCTTCAAAAATACTATATTTGTATTTTCTTACTTGTATACTTAAACTGATAAACTAGACGTGTACTATTTTAAAGGTATACTTTAAGTAGGAATGTAAAATGTAAGATAAGAGTCGTTTGCTGATAGAGGATGAAAATTTTAGATTACGGTATTTAATTTCATTATAAACATAAAAATAAAAAATAAGTATCGTACTAATTTAAATAATTGAGAGTTAAATTTACGAATTTAAATATTTTTGCTTATAAAAATCTACGTCATTCGTTTTTTACTATACTAATTAGTTCATATTTTATAATTATTAAAGTGAGGCTGTCACCATTTTTTCGTATTCGTATAGATTATATTTTAGTTATATCATACTATTAAAGTACTCTACGATTAAGTACCTTTACGAGAGAGACCGCTCGAAACCGACCTTATCACTTGTGCCAGAAGTCTCTTTTTAATTTGTATTATATTTTACATTGATAAAATGAATTGTGGAAAGATTGATACGCAGGTTTACATTAATGTTAAACCTCATTTGGAAAAACCCATTTAAAACGAGAATATATTCCCATATATAAATTATAATATTCTTTAAAGTTGAATTATTATCAACTAATGTTTTCTTGGATAACGAAAGGGAATACAATAATGCACGCAGTCGCGCCCGGGATGTGAATTTTATTTCTAGTTTTTCGTAAACACGCTTGATTTAGGGTTTTGGGAAACGGCGAAATTGAGTAGCGCCCGAGGCGATCTCGTATATCACTGCCAGCGCGTGCGATAACCATACCAGGGGTTGAGGGGTTAAGTCAAAGTTGAACCAAACCCTATATATAAGCAGCTGTTACACCTCGTTTTCGCCTAGAAGTGACCTGGCCCGAGGAATAAGGTCCGGTTAAAGAAAGAAGAATCCCAATATATACCCTCATGCGTCGAAGAAACTTTTCAGTATGGAAATATTCTACAAGCGCGGGATTTCTTCCCAGCTAAAAAAGACCTGGAACTTGTATATAAAGATAGCTTTGTAGCGACTCTAGATTTAGAATGATTGAATTTTGTTACGCCATTTGGTGGTTCTTACCCCCAAACCCCCTTTCTCGAAATCGAAAGACTTAGCCAGACCTATCTACCCCGGGAGACCACCGTGCTTCGAAGAAAAACAGGGTCATAATCTATTTATAGAAAAACATACTCGTGGGTAAAATGTTGTTATACTTTATATAACGCCCTATATGGTGACGAAAGTCGAATGGATCAGTTTAAAGTTACGTAAAAATATCTGGATTAAATTTAAGTTCACTCCAGCTTTTAGATTTTCAGTAAAAGTTTACCATGTTGTTTTTATATGAGTTAAATTAAAAAATGAGGTATTTATTTTTTATTTTGAATCATTTTTAACGATCCTCCCGAAAATGCTTCTTCGGAAAAATCCATGACAGCCTCACTTTAATACAGTTTAACCCCAAGTCCGAACGCGACCATTTTACTAAGAAACTTCATTTTAAGATTTTAGTATTTTAAAAGGTTGGTGGGATGGTCAGCGTGGGTAACTGGGCATCAGCGACCGTAGAGAGGGAACAAACAACTTCCTTCGGAACCCAACAAATAGAGCTCTTTTATATTGAAAGGAAAGGACGAAAAAGGCGATTTTGACCAAAAAGGGAAACCGGACAATAGAAATAGCGGGAGAGAGCTTTCCTTAGCACCGACCGGTGGCTAAAGAAAAATCCTACTCAATACCGATATAATTATTTACGCGGCCTAGGGCTTTTTAGACACGAACTTTATCGAATGTCGGAGCAAAAGCTACATCGACAAATAACTAAATAACGGACAACATCCTTCGATGTCCGCTGCCGTACGTTAGACCGTGACTGTCCCCTCTAACCTTTAGGCTATACGCAATATATATTTACCAAAGGCTAATGATCATGACCTACTTTCGACCCTTTAAATCACAATCTAACGCAGTCGGATCAGGATATGTCGCGAGTTTATTACCTAATTTAGTATAACAACGCTATACGTGTAAACCAATGTCCATTTAAATATAGAAGTAGATGTATTTGTCGCCTTTAAAGGGATTCTGTCACGAACTGAAGCATTTTTTATTCAAACGAAAATGTTTCAAGGAATTATAAATCAAACTCCGGATAACGAATTAAACATTCGTTTTTAATTCATCGGTGTAGAATTAATTAAAACGGAAAAATATAACGAAAGCTTCTGATTATTGGCGACTGACAATACTGTGACGTCATATGATTAAATTAGAAAGCAGATTTTAGTTAACCGGAAATTTATGGGATAACATTATATTGGTTCGTAGTAATAATAAAATTATGTCACTAAAATGACGTGGAAATCTATTTAAAGGGAGAATGCTTGTAATTTTCTAATATCGATTCTTTTAGCGTTTAAATATTTGCCTAAAGAAGCTAGAAGTCAATTATTAACTTACTGGGAAAGTAGGCTTAACAAGTATCAATGTAGTTTTGACCTGAATATGAAGCGATTGCTTTGAAACGTAGTCTCTAAATAAATATATTTAGCATTTGGAAGTGCAGTGTGTCCTTGTGATTGAATAATAATATCCGTATAGAGTTAAATATCGAGCAAAAACACGCGCTTCTTAAGCCTAGTTTGAAACGTTTTTTTTTTTTTTTTTTTTTTTTTTTTTTTTTTTTTTTTGATAAAAAAGCACTTGTAGTATTTTCATTCTTCCTTTAAAATATATTAGGAATATTTAATCATTACGTGAGCAATACGTTACAAGTGTATTAAGGTAACTAAACCTTAACGTAGGCGTACGCGTAGTTATACCACCTATTTAACTATAGATATAATTTGTTCATCGATAAATTGATATACTATTATTATGTTTTTTTTTATTTTCTTGATAATAAGAGTAATGAATTTATGAGGATTGGTGTATAAGGCAATACATTCAATCGTCGTCGTTATATAATTCATAGCACGGTCGGGAAAGAAAGAGTGAACGGGATCGAATAGCGGCGATGAATAAAACAAAATTAATCTGTCGAGTAGAAAACCGATACGCCAATAATAATAATATAAAGACACCCAAACTATACGTTCGAAAGGAGAAGAAATAAAACATATCTTCGTGCGAAATTCCGGGTCTGTTTATGGGCGGAAAATCGTCGAAGATATATCCTGGATCGTTCGCTGGATTTTGTAAAAACTACTTTCTTTAGAATAAGATTTTACATCGTGTATTATTCCGCTTTAGATAAAAATAGACTCGTGAATAGGTCGCGAACTTATTATAGTTTATAAACCTAGACTTGTCTTTCAATTGTCCCGAGTTACTCCCGCATGTATGTATGTAGACAATGTTCAATGATAGGTTACTCTCTCTCTCCCTCTCTTTCTCTCTCTCTCTCTCTCTCTCGATAGAGAGAAAAAGAGAGAGAGAAAGAGACCTACCTGAGATATTTAGCGAAATTCGCCTCGCCAACAAACTCCTCCTACCCGTATAACCTTTTTCTCACGATATTGTACTCCTTATTCGTTATATTTTAAGCAGACAGTATCTAAAAGAGATATTTGAAAAGATTGATAAGGCGCCACAATAATATACAATCAGACAAAAACAGAAAATCGTGGTCTTTTGAAATGTATCTTAAACGATAAGTAGGCGTTGACGAACGTGACTGTCTTTGCGTGTGGATAACATTCAATTTGTTAACTAGGGATATGAAAAGATATTTCGCGTATTTCTATTACTCTCAAATCAATGTTCAGTTTAAACCGTTTTATTTGGTTCACATTGTTTTATAAGTCACGATGACTTTAAACGGACGTGTTGCCAAGTTCCTAACCCAAGTTAATTTAACATGGAAATTTGAAAATTTTGAATTTTCTCAAAACTTCCGCTGGTTGTAGATTTTATCCCCGGATGCTAATTATTCTATAACCATCGATATTTAGTTGGGGAGTGACTTCTTTTTTGACATTGCACATTGTTTGGTTAGTTAAGAGTTTTAATTTTTTTTTTTTTTTTGTGCACCTTACTCTTGAGCTCTTAAAATTATGACTTAGTGGTTAATTTATTTTTAAAATAGCAATAAGTTTAATTTAACTATACTTTGGGATAACGTATACGTGTACTTAGGGCTACCTTTTACCGTGCTTTTTTATTTTTAAGTTCTATTTACGTACCGAGTACGCGTTGGAGTAATATTTTCCAATCAGTATATGGTTACATACATATATGGAAGAGTGTCTCAACAGCTTTTGGTTAAGTTTATAATTTGTAATTGACCCCTGTAGAAATGTTCCAACCGTTTGGCTTCGGTGTTCAGGATGAAGCCGACCACCAGGAAATTATTTTCCTTTTAACATCCGCAATTTGATATATATGATTAGCTCCTGAAGGCTATGAAATATTTAAACCAATCCAATCTTTAACTAAAAGTGAAAAGATAAAATCCTTAAGCCTCGGCTGAAATATATGTATTAATACTCTTTTATAACCAGATTTACTAGCTGTGTATCTGAACCTCGTTTAAAAAATATTAAACCACGAAATTCGGCGGTATTAAAATTTACCAATAAATAATAAATATATTCGTTTTAAAATTTCAATTTTTGAGATTACAAATATACGTTATGATCCAGTTTTAAAATAATCTGAGTAAAAACGCTCGATAATACTGTAGCTTTTTCTCAAACTATCTCGAATCCCAGTTGATTCCCAATATTACAAAGATATTTATATGTTATGAAACAGCTTCGGGCTTAATAATTATAATCCCGTTCTCTCTTCCTCCCCAGTTCGTTCGCATTAGATGATACTTTAGAAAAACAATTTTAATAAGAATGTTTTGAATGTTCAAGCTATGACCTGATTAAGGGAGGTTCGCACGCCGGGCCTCACAATTTTGGAAGACCCCTAAATCAGAAAATTAACATTTTTATCGTTAGAACCCTGTGATATAAATTATTTAATAATATTTTAAAGATCCATGAAAATTTATTTATAGGTAAGGTCCAACAAAATCTAACAAATTACCCCTGGCTTTAGATCCACTTAATCTAGATAGAGCTCTGAAACGGATAATGAATATTTTAATTTAGGATAATTTTTTTGTTAATATAAAATAACAAATTAAGTAAACAGATGTATCAAAATGGCAAGAATTATCCTGAGATAAAATCTTAAACTTGATTAATAAACAATTTACGTGTTTATTGAAACGGATGTAGAATGAAATATATGAAATATAATAATTATATATTAATCTAAATTGAAAGGAACAGCGACTAAATTATCACATTTTAGCTTCGAGATCTAAATTTGGGTTAAAATCCGCGAAGACGTTTTAGTTTCCAATTTTCTTTTCGGCGAATGAATAACTCGTATAACAAAGAGTACGAATAAAAAGCTTACCTTACATTTCGAATAAGAAATGGATATGTTTTCGCGAACGGATAATATCATCTGATTAACATTTACGGTGATATTATTCAATTAACAAAAGTTAAATTATTTCGAGCTCTAAATCTAGACCACCAAAATTTAAAATAAGTTTTAGAACGAATAAAACCCGTTTTAAGTATTATAAGTGCGAATGCGCCTTTTACAACTGTCTTCGTATATGGTTATGTCTTAGTTTCCAATATCCCAATTATATTGCGCATATACGAATTACACTTTCATTTGTAGTATAGGAACATTGTTTACGGCCCTTGATATAATTCGGGGCTCTTAAGATATATTTGGGGTGTGGTGGGTGCGTGGAAGGGGTGAGCCGCAGCTTTGAATGAATAAGAAAATACTAATAATTTTATAAGAGCTTAATATATATCGTGAGTATGTTAGAGAGGAGTTATAGTTTTCATCAGAGCACTTAAGGGCCTTCGAGAAAACGCTTTTCAGGATAATATATGTCTTGTTTTCTTGTATTGGTTTAATGGTTTTAGTAAAATAATGGTTTTATATAGAAAGGTGGTTTTCCGTATCCGTTCTCGTATCCCAACTTTATAGTTAGTAGCTTAGAAGTAACTAATTTTCGTTTGTTACGAAGCCTAGCTCGAACCCTTTCTAAGATTGTCATTTTTCAATAAGGAAACCCGCGAATTTATCTTTTATTTATTTATGAAAAATTCTATACTGAAAAGCTATCTAAGAATGGATTAAAATTTTTATAGAAAAACTGTTTTTTTAATGGGATATTATATTTATCTATTTAGATGGTTAAATATTTATGTATGATTTTGGTTTTTCGGAGAATGCGATTTTTAATACACTCCATATTTTAGTCGCCTGGAGGTTTACTTCATATTATAATAATAGTTTTCCAAAGTTTTAAAGGGAGGGTGAAATGTAAAAAAATAATTCTTGATTTATTGTTTGATTCGAATAATTATTAATATAACCCTATTGTGCTCGTGAAAAATCAAGTCGCTAGGATTCCTGGGCCGGAGGCTCTCAATTAAATTCTATGCCAAAATTGGAAGGTTTCTGTTTTTTTGTTCAGTTCAGACATATACACAAAATTACCTTAATTTTAGAAACAGAATCAATAAAAAACACATCATTTTCCACTTCATTCTACCTTAAAAACCTTATTAACAATTGTATTCATATCTTGAATTTTAAGAATAAATTTTAATGATCGTGGTATTTTTTATTTTTTTCGATATTAGGATCATGACAAGATGGAGATTGATGGTGAGGGTGAAGTGGCCATCAATTTATCAACGAGCAGCAACCAATCTCCGCCGCCAAGCACGCGTTCCATCTCTCCCAATAAGAACAACGCTATCGACAAGACATCCGTGGACAATACTACCGGTTCTCGACTCCATACACCCAACGGCAACGCAACCGCCGGCACTGATAGTGACGACGCCCAAGAAATGGCCATACAAAGGGTAAGCGAGCCTTTGAAATAAATTCGTTTCATATCTTCTATCCTATTAAGTTATTAAACCCTCTTTAAAATCTCGCGAATTTAATCTACAAGATTAATTTGACGAGGCCCTAATCGAGTCACCAGTTGAATGTCTACTTTAAATTATTTTATTTTCGTATGTCACTTTCCCTTTCTTTTTGGAAATGTTAGGAGAGGGAGGGGTGGTGTTCTTTTCTTTGTATTACTCGTCGTGTACTTGCCTTATATGATCACAATAATAATGATGATGACGATCATTTGGGAGCCCAACGAATGATCATTTTCAGTTGTCCCCTCGGCCGAGGACGAGAAAACCCTCTTCCGTGACCCCTCCCCTCCCCTCTTTGGTCCGATATTCCTCTCATGGGAGGAGTTTCTCGACGCTGACCGACGTCCTAATGAAGACGCAAACTTCTATTACGTAATTCGGTAGAGAGAGAATATTATATCTGTTGCGAATTCTATCGGCAAGACGCTTATTTAAGCCTATATAGTTTGCGCATTTTGGTAAACCGGACCCAAAAGGTCAAGGAAAAAACCTTGGGTATTTTAAAATTGGTTTATGATGTAAGCGGATGTAAGGGGAAGGTCATGGAATTACAAAATTGGGTCAATAGGTCAAGTAAAATTAAGGGATTTTGAAAAACCGGTCAAGAAATCGGGGAAAGGTCAAGGAATTTTCAAATTGGGTGAAGAAGTCAGGAAAGTTTGCAAATTAAAATCGGGTAAAGTATAGGGAATTTCAAAATTTGTTTAAGAGGTCAGAGAAAGGTTAAGTATATCATTAAATTTGAAACAAGAGATCTGAAAAAGGTCTGAAATATCGTCTCAAGACGTCAAGAAATTCAAATTCCATCAAGATGTCAGAGAAAAACAAAATTTGAAAATTTTGTCGAGAGAAAGGCTAGGAAAAAATTAGGTAATTTCAAATTTGATCCAGATATATGTTAGGGTATTATAAAATTAGACCCGAAAGCTCTGTGCTAAATGTGAGGGTCAAAAGCTAATCTGTTAGAATCCATTCTCCCTTTAAGAAGTTTTAATAAAATACATTTTATCCTTCCTTTAAGTCGTTATTGAAAAGTTACGTTTTTTCTTCAAACCCCCATAAATAAATACAGAGTAGTACTCTAGTTCCAAATGAATCCATAGTGTATAACACAATTCAAGCTGAGTTTTCAACGCGGTCGAAAGTTGAGGCGGAATAATACGCGATGTTAAACCTCATAGGACTTAAAAGTAGTTATTACCATCAATAATATAACTGAACTGAAACTGTTCACGAGTCTATATGCTTATGTGTTTTTAACAGTGTGCGCGGGAAAAGGCTAATAGAGGTCTGCAGTTGGTCAAGTACTTTTATTTTTTAGGTGTAAGGTTTATATATGATTGCGTATATAGTCCAGTACGCCCCTCAAGGCGAGTCCAAAAGATCATTATCGACTAGCAAATAACCGTTCCCTGCTCATATATACACCTTTAAACGCTTTTTTTATATAGACGACGTTTATTACAGTTTAGTTTAGTCAGATATTGTAGCACCAGAAGTTTATAAAAATTTAACCTCTTTCTCGAGAAGTTCCTATAACTCATAATTTGGTTGCGCTAGCGGAGCTGAAAAACAATATTGCAATTATGTAATCTAGCACGAGCTATACATATGCGCGATTGCGTTAAGATAGATGTTCACACTATAGGCACTTTGAAACCGATTTCAACACGTTTTTAATGATCAAATCAACTTTTTGACAAAATACCTCTCCAGTTGACCCCAAAAGTTTACAGTTTGACCTTTCCAAAACGGTTGCAAACGGTTTCAAATCTTCAATGTGAACACGGCTACAGTATATCAAATATATTTCGCGCGAGCGCAGATCGAGCCAGGGAAGTCGCTTAAGCACACAGACCTATTTTTGCGCCCTTTAACTTAAGCCAGATGCACACGGACCTATTTTCACGCGTTTGACGTTCGTGAGCCTATTGACTTAAATAAAGCGCGAGCTTGAAAGTTATTAAACCCTCGTTGAAATCTCGCGAATTTAATCTACAAGATTAATTTGACGAGGCCCTAATCGAGTCACCAGTTGAATGTCTACTTTAAATTATTTTATTTTCGTATGTCACTTTCCCTTTCTTTTTGGAAATGTTAGGAGAGGGAGGGGTGGTGATTAAAAGTATAGCGTACGAGTGTGAGCCTACATTTCAATTCGTTATTAAATTATTAAATTGATGTTTCACGTTTTTATCATTACTAAATAGGTAGTTACGAACTTCTCTCGAAGGGGTGTTTTAGTAGACTTCTGATATAACGCGTGAGCATAGCGTTTTGTTCGTTTTAGCCAGATTGAAACTTGTCACGATCGTATCGACACCAATCTATGTTCTCTATATAAATATTATTTTCACAGAAAATATTAAATTGAGAGGCATCGCGGTCACGTGACAATATTTGTTCTATTAAAGGCATCTACGCGTTCACGTTCCTCTTTCAATTTCTCAAACTTTATAAGTTAGTTGTTATACACTAACGCATACGTGTACTTCAAGAGGTTTAAATCACTTTTTTACCGTCACGAGAAATATTGCAATTTTTAAAAGGAAATTTATTTTATTATAGTCGACCTGTAAGTCAAATTGATTTAGAATTATTGTTGTAGTCTTTATAGAAATGAATTGTTAGCCGCCATAGAAAATTACGTCATAAAGTATCATCTCGATTTGGCAAATTTGAGATTAAATTCCATGACCAATAAAGTCGTTTTGATAATTAAAAAAATTAAATCTCGTAATATCTATATTAGATACCTCACGCGCAGCACGAGATTCTTCTCTGTACAGCCATGATTGGTCAACTGAGTTTAATCTCAAATTTATTCCCGATAAAAATTAAACTTTAACGTTTAAGTATCCCTTTAATTTAGTTCTTTGATAACATTGTACGTAAGTCACTGTAAAGGAGATATCTTCATAAACCCAGCGTGAAACCGTAGAGGGGATCTTTTCCCCCTCGGACAAATATAATAGAAAATGTTATGGGGTAACCTCCAACTATCCAGGAAGGAGTGGGGGGGGGGGGGGCACAATTGTTCCACTCTTTAGAAGTAATATTAACAAAGCTCGCTCAATTTCAATATACCTAAGCGGATTCTCTCTTCCTTCCAACTTTAACTCCATTGCTTCAAATTCTAACATTAACTATGTATATAAGTCAGTGAATCAGTTTGAAATGTCAGTACGGAAAAGATATTGACTTTCATATCTTCCATATCTTTAACCGTAGAAATGGACTAATAGCTTCGGACGTATTGCAAACATTAACTGACTCCAACTTTTCCAACTTTATTCTTTAAACGCGCTCATTTAGATATTGAAAACCATGGTTTTAACGATAATTTGGTACCAATCTAAGACTGCAAACAGAAACAGGGTTTAATATCGGAAATGTAGATAAAAAGAAAACGAGATCATTTAGATCTCGCGTGGTAAAAGACGATTTTGTTCTGTTGGGAAACCATTTACTAACGCCGAGCGTGTAACGTATTATAGGAAGGGGGTGGCTGTAGGAGGTCAAAGGTCATTTTAAGAAAAGAATCGTATACGTATAAAGTTTACATTGTGAGTAAATTCACGCTAAACTCCTATATAGAAGTGTCAATACTTTAACTCATCATTCACTTGCTCGCTCTTTACTTTACTGACGGACTGACACACAAAGACATAATTTAAAGACTTTGTAGCGACCCATGCTGGGAAAATGGTAAAGTTGAACAGATCGAATGAAGACGAGTAACGTCTTATTTTTAATCGTTTAGATAGCTTTAAAATATCCATAAAAGCAGAAGGAAGGTTTTATGTTTAAAGGGAGGCCATTCAAAAATAATTTAAATCAGTAGAATTATATGACAATATTTATAAAATTATTGCGACACTAAAAGAGTAAAGATTTAAAGTGAGACTGACATTTTTTTCGAATGCCTATGGAATTTATTTTTAGTTTTCTCACACTCTTAAAACGCCATATTCAAAATTTTGTACCTCTAGGTTGAGGCGTTCTTATGAAACTTCAAAATTAAAATGTCAAAAAAAAAAAAAAAAGGTAATTTTTTATCGATAAATGACGTAGTTTGTTTCTGGAACGTAATTAGCTTTCTGGATTAAGTACTTTTACGAAAAAGACCACGCGAAAGCGACCTAATCAATGGTATCAGAACGCGCGAGAATCAACAATAGCCACGCGATCCTAGTGCCATGACGAATATTGCGGGAATGTTTATTTAAAAATTTTGAAAAATGAAACATTTAAAATATGTAATTTTTACTGTCGCGGTAATTTTTTCTCTGACGTATGTATATATATTTTGAATCGTTTTTCAACGATCTTTCCGAAATTGATACTAAATTTCCATTTGGAGTTCTTGAAACATCCGTGACAGCCTCACTTTAAAAGCACAAATGAAGGAACAATATAAATCTAAAAAAATTGGGTGTAGTCTCACAAATAACAAAAAACAAAAAACAAATCTGGCAAAAAATGCTTCTCGGAGTGTGACTTCCTTTATGAATTTTACCATTTTGTTAACACTGTGTAAAAACTAAAAACATTCCTCATATTCTTACGAGAAAAACTGTATCAGCCTCACTTTAAGAATATCATAGGAAATGGCTTTTGATTCTATTAGTAACAATGACTATCATGATATCGTCTAAATAGTTTAAATTACATCGACAGCGAAACTCGCGAAATAATTAAAGACATCTCGAATGTTTTTTATTTTGTTAGATCTTGGATCAAATGTTCTTTCCTATATCGGGGGGTGTATTGGTTTATAAAATATTTCTGACCTCCGTGAAAGATATTTTCGTTAGTCCATTATTACCGGTATAACGATAAGTACGTAATACATCACGGCGCTAAGGGAGGTTTATATAGACCCGATACATAAATAGACCCCTCGAAGCTGTAGTTCCCAGTAGATCATCTTCGACTGTCGACGACAATCTGATAAAGAATTCATTCTGTACCGCGAAGACCTTTCTTTCCCTCGAATAACCTACGCCAGGTTATACCTTAATCCGAATCAACCGGAGAAGAGGAGGAGGAGGAGGTGGAGGAGAGAGAGAGAGAGAAGCGAAATTCCCCCCCCCCCCCCCTCGAGTCTCTTCCGCGAGAGCGCGACTCCGTTCTTCTTAACAAAATAATAGTTTTCTTCATTGGTTTCTGGCAATCATTCTCTCCTCCCAGTTTATTTTTTTTTGTCTCGAGAACTTTTGGAGGAGGTAAATGGAGACTGGAAGAGTGTCCCGTTGGTCGCTATGGAAACCCTCGCTAGGCGCGCGTGCATTCTCTCCGTCTCTCTCTCTCTTTCTCTCAGCGCGTGAGTTCGGGATCTCTTTTCTCCTCCGGTTTGATTTCCGCCCCCACCCTCCTCACCCACGCGCTCTAAAGGATGATCGCCGCGAGAGAGGTGGATGGGTGGCCCTCTTTTTTGTCCCCTCTCATCCCCCCTCTTTTGTGTGTGTATACGGCTTTTAGTGTCTCTCGCGCCGCTTGCCCGGAAAACACACACACACCACCCAAAGCTGTATAAACGATCGCGCGCCTGTAAACTCGGCTCTCGCGCGCGCGTCGACCGCCTTTTTAACCCCGACGACGATATCTGGCAAGCGAGCGTTCTTCTATCCCCGGTAAAGCCAGCTTTTCTACGTAGCGCCGCCGCTCGACCAAGCTCGAAGACGACGACGACGGTATCTCTCGCGCTATAGTTTCTCCGCCCCAAGAACCATCAGCTAGCGCCCAACTAAAATTTACGCGCCAACTTCGGACAGAGTTTTAGGCGCCAACAAAACGCGCGTGTCGCAACCCGCTTTAGTTGTTTATTTATGAATTAATAATTTAATTAACCGGCTATAATTAATAAATATTATACTAACGGCGCGAATAATAATTATATTAATTAAAAAAATGTAAATAAATTTAAGGGGATTTATATAAAATATTGAAACTTCCTTCGTTGCAAATTCTCTAAGGTAGGCCTTGATTTCTTTTTCTTAATATTGTTTTCTATACGTTTATCTTGATCTTTTCTCCCCTCGCGCGAATGATATCGTTCTTTATTATTGGTATAAAAAGCTTTGTTTATAGTGTGTTTTGTTTCTGTTTGTTCTTTTTTTATTTATTCCGGTATTTGGTACTCTTGGTTGTAATGGAAGAACTTTTGTTTGGGAGCGTTTTTTTTTCTCTCTCTCTCTCAAGCTTTTGTCCGTCTATAGTTCTATCTAGTATTAGTTATAGTACTTTGTTTTGTTATCGCTGTTATTCCAATATTTTGTTGTTATCGTGTTTTTCTCTCGGCTATATAATAAGAGACCAATATTATAGGTTTGTTTATTATTGTTTGTTGATGTTTTACTATATATACATAAAGATTTGATTGGGGAAACTTCAATGGAAATCTATGACACAAATTAATCGATATTGATTATTTTAGCTGCGTTTTAATTAAGGTTGTAGTTTAAATTAAGGTTGTAGTTTAAATTAAGGTTGTAGTTTAAATTAAGGTTGTAGTTTAAATTAAGGTTGTAGTTTAAATTAAGGTTGTAGTTTAAATTAAGGTTGTAGTTTAAATTATGGTTGAAGTTTAAATTAAGGTTGTCGTTTAAATTAAGGTTGTCGTTTAAATTAAGGTTGTCGTTTAAATTAAGGTTGTCGTTTAAATTAAGGTTGTAGATTTAATTTCGGGTTGTGTAGGTTTTAATTTCGGGTTGTGTAGGTTTTAATTTCGGGTTGTGTAGGTTTTAATTTCGGGTTGTGTAGGTTTTAATTTCGGGTTGTGTAGGTTTTAATTTCGGGTTGTGTAGGTTTTAATTTCGGGTTGTGTAGGTTTTAATTTCGGGTTGTGTAGGTTTTAATTTCGGGTTGTGTAGGTTTTAATTTCGGGTTGTGTAGGTTTTAATTTCGGGTTGTGTAGGTTTTAATTTCGGGTTGTGTAGGTTTTAATTTCGGGTTGTGTAGGTTTTAATTTCGGGTTGTGTAGGTTTTAATTTCGGGTTGTGTAGGTTTTAATTTCGGGTTGTGTAGGTTTTAATTTCGGGTTGTGTAGGTTTTAATTTCGGGTTGTGTAGGTTTTAATTTCGGGTTGTGTAGGTTTTAATTTCGGGTTGTGTAGGTTTTAATTTCGGGTTGTGTAGGTTTTAATTTCGGGTTGTGTAGGTTTTAATTTCGGGTTGTGTAGGTTTTAATTTCGGGTTGTGTAGGTTTTAATTTCGGGTTGTGTAGGTTTTAATTTCGGGTTGTGTAGGTTTTAATTTCGGGTTGTGTAGGTTTTAATTTCGGGTTGTGTAGGTTTTAATTTCGGGTTGTGTAGGTTTTAATTTCGGGTTGTGTAGGTTTTAATTTCGGGTTGTGTAGGTTTTAATTTCGGGTTGTGTAGGTTTTAATTTCGGGTTGTGTAGGTTTTAATTTCGGGTTGTGTAGGTTTTAATTTCGGGTTGTGTCGGTTTTAATTTCGGGTTGTGTCGGTTTTAATTTCGGGTTGTGTCGGTTTTAATTTCGGGTTGTGTCGGTTTTAATTTCGGGTTTTGTCGGTTTTAATTTCCGGCTGAACTTCGATTAAATTTCGGGCTCCTTTATTACCCTTAATACAAGATTTATATTAAACTGTTTTTTACTTCTATATGTGGAGTAAAATTATGGATCATTCCAATTAAGCAGCTTCTATTGATTTACAACGGCCCCTTACTAACACAAATTAATTAAACCTATAGCCGATTACCAAAAATAAATCGTATAATTTAACCCTTTTAAAATTCTAAGAAGACTAAACTTAAAGCATAGATTTTAATCCTTTGAGATATTTGTTTCTTTGAGAGAGTTCACCTAATATATAGAACAAGATTTAAAAACCCCCACTTGTGGGGGGGGGGCTTGTTTTAAAGAAGTTCGGTCGTATTAATTTTATTTACATCACGTCGCGATTTTGGGGGATTGGTTCAAGACTGAACGAAACTCGAGATGGAGAGAGAGGTGGGTGGTTAGACTCTTATATAGAAAACTATACACTAGGGGTCCCAAGCGCGCAAGTCTAAGGTCTCCGAAGCCCCCGACACGAGCGCCCCCTTCCTCTATGTGTGTGTGCACTTTACTCTCTATATCTGTCCATGCCCTCTAAGTCTTCTCTCAATCAGGTCCTTGTTCTAACAACTCATTACTGCCTCAGTCGGTTGCTATCCCCCTCCACTAGGTATATAGAGCTAGCTCTAACTCTGCCACAGTCCACCTTTATATAGATGTGCACCTTTATATATCTATAATAGCGAAGCTACTAAATCTGATCCTTGCGAATTAACGGATTATATAAGTGCGATTTAAAAACTGGTAGAAAAGCAATACATTAATGTCAGAGGAATGAAAATCTAGACTAAACTAATGTCTCGTGGAATTGGTCGTAGTAGTTTTTGGAAGGATTGTACAAGCCTGTATAGCATTGAATGTAGTTAAGTTATTATCTGAGTACATATTTAGCATTATCAAAGGCTGCGTAATCAGTGGACTGCTTTTGTTAATTGACATAGCTATAGATATAATTAGAATATATTAGCACGTGCCGAGATGTCTGGAGTAGTAAATAGACGGGTTAAGCGGCTACTCTGACGTCAATAACAAACCACGTGACTGTTCGGAATTTTATTGTGAAAATACCGTTAGCAATTGTTTGTAATCAGAATCAGTTGTTTGAATTTATAACTTCTAAAGCCGGTCAGATTATAATTATGATTTAATTTAAAAAATTTTGAAATAATTTTATATTAAAACTACTTTTTGACAATTTATATACGTCCATAAAACCTAATGAAAATCATATGATCCTTTATGATCTTTTATTACAATTACACAATGAATCCACGAACTGAGAAGACCTATAGAGTTCACCATCAGGGTAGATCATCCCATTTTTTCCCTTCATTCTTGTATCATTGACATTAATCCTTACGAGTCGAACAAAGCTTCCACGTCTTTAATACCTCGTTCTTCATAGTACGTTTATAGCTGTCTTCTTCATCTCTAAAGCCAGAATCAATTGTAATTTTCATCGCGTACAAACCTAACAACCCTACTATATATAAGGAAATCGGGATAATAGCTTCTTACTAACTCTAAACTTAAATTGACTCGATTTAAGTTGTAAGGTTTAAGTAAAGGGATCGAATGTTCGTCTTTTTATCCGTACATCCTTTTCGTATACCTATTGGTCAATCGTACAATTACGTAAGAGAAGGAATGTAAAAAAGGTACTTAAGCCTTTGTCAACACTATCGGGTTCTCGTGACTTACCTCAATTCTCCTGCGGGGCCCAGCGGTAGAATCAGACTTTTAACCCTTTCTTTCCCTCCAGCTTTTGTCTCTCTCGCTCTCTCTCTCTCTTTGGTACCCTCCCCTCAGTCCTCAGTCACAACCTAAAAACGTGTTTCATGCATATTAATTTATGCAAATCAGGCGTTAATTAGTTGCTCAAACACGAGGTATTCTCCCCCTCCCCCTTCTTTAGTCTCGGTGGGTAGTTCGCTTTACTATACTAATTCTCAACCTTGAAACGGACTTAAATACACATAGAAAATCATTTTTTTTACCGTAATTTGATATCTTTCTAAGATTGCAAAACGAACAAATTGGGGACTAAAACGTGGGGGAGGGTTAAATTAAGGGGGTACAAACCCTTTGGACAAGAAATGGCCAATATAGACTCTGGTTTCTAGCTAGTAGTATAGTATTAGTAAAAATGACGGGTTTAGGGGGTATATCCCCTCATATATGTCTGCCTTAAACTATACTTCTTTCACCTTCTGGTGCTGCTCTTAATAGAATTTTACATATCACGTACTAGCTGTGTTGGTACGCTTACTACGCACGCGCGGTAAGGTCAGTTTGGTTAACAAGCCCTCTTTCCCCCCTCTGTCCACCCCCTGAACCTCAATGAATCCCCCCTAGCTCGTTTTATTCGGTGGTAACTACCCCTTAAGGAAATATACCGGAAAAACATCGGGAAGGGGGTTAACGGGAGGTTATTGGGGTTTTCGCGGAAATTTAGAGCGTATGAAGGTGTAATCGCCAATTAGTATTTTGCTTGAAGCATTTTTCGACCGTCGATGAAGGAGGGAGTTACGTTTATCCGTTAAATTAAACCTAATGTATCGATATTAGGGGGTGAAAAGGAAAACCGGTTAGATTATCCGTACCGCGTAAAGGGAGTATAAAGATGCTCTTTCTTCTTTATAGTAAAAAAAATAATACAAACAAATATTAAAGTGAGGCTGTCACTGATTTTCCATGAACTATATTTGGAAATTGAGTAGCATTTTCCGAAAGATTGTTAATAATCGAATTCAAATATGTCACATAGAAAAAAATACCGCCAGAGTTAGAAATATTTTATTTTTGTTCGTTTTCGTAAAAAAATTCGCGAGACTACTTTAAACATACGCGTGACGTCGGTTTTACTTGCCATTTCAATGAGCTCCCATAGAATAAACAAAGAAATTTGCTTTTCCAATAGGTCTTTCTATAAAATAATCTTGGAAACGGATAAAATACCCGTTAAAAAGCACCCATTTGTATTGAAGATGTAGCTTTTTTTCAAGGTTGGTTCAAAGTATAGGATTTTCTATACTTTTTCCAATCTTGAAACTAACAAAAAGATCCGTTAAATAGAACCCGTTTCTACGGAAGATGTTGCCTTTTTTCAAGGTTGGGACGTAGTCGGAATTTATATTATCATCTATTGAGGAATAAATCGAATTTGGTCAAAAATGGAAAATTATAGACCAAATAAAATAACCTGCATTCAACAAAAAAAGTGCAGTATCAAATGTAAAATGTCTTTGGTCCACTTTTGTTGGTCGATTTGTTCGAATTCTAATTTGAACAATATTTAATGAAATTAGAATATTTTTCCCAATTTTCAAATTTCATTCCTAATTCTATGGAAACATTTTGAAATGAAAAGTAAAAACAACGTAGCGTTTTTTTTTTTTTTTTTCAATTTCTTGTGATTAAATTCTCGATCTTGACGCTAGATCAATTTGGCAAGGCCCGAATCGAGTGGCAGGTAGCGTTCTATTTCAAGAGAATCTAGTTTCCCCAGTACTGACAAATTAAGGTGATATGAAGTAGACCATATTACGCTCGTGATTGGAATAAACTTCCTTTTGATTTCGTTGTCACGTGATGGAGGTAGTAAGGTGGAGAATGGGAGTCTAGGGGTTGGGGTTAGGGCGGGTGAGGGATTCGTTTCCATGGTCGTATATACGTGGCGTGATTAGCTCGTAAGACCTGTATAAATAAATCTAGCTAACCCTCCCAAATTCTGATTAAAAGAATTAGGAATTGTTTTAGCATTAAGAACTTTTTTTTTCTTCCTCCCGACTCCCTATAGTTCTTTGATGACTTTTGCTAGAAATATCCCCAATTTTGCCCCCAAAACTTTCTCTTAATTTTTGCCGAGCCTCGTATATGCTTTTAGCAAATAAATGACGGCGGGAAAAAGTTGAAATTAGATTTGCGCAAAAAGTTTGTACACTTTTATCATAAGAGTATTACGTAGGTAAAATATGAAGTACCTTTATGTTCATAAAAATATTTTTAAAATCAAAGAGCACGAAAGAGTCCTTACGATTTCAATTGTCTGAAGTAATTAACGGAAATAATGCCTATGTAGGGAAATTTCCCTTTAAAATATTTGCCAGAAACTAAAATATTCGGTTTCTAATTTAAAATTATATTAATAGGGATTGAATTAAATTATACAAATTTGAAGTTTTAGGCATATAAGTTTTAAATTCAAACAACTGATTTTATTTCCAATTAATTTGTTCATTTGAATTTGCTATCATATAACCATTAGTTTTAGAAGTTTCAAACTTATTTTATTCCTAAATATATTTATTCTATTTAATTATATCATAGTCATTAATTATATTTAAAAGTTTTAAATCCAAATAACTGATTTTATTTCTAATAAAATTATTTGTTTGAACCCCGTAGCATTTGGACTCTTCCTCGATATTTTGAGTCGGGAGAGATGGACGTAATTTTGGCGGGCCGCACTTGAAATCCTATTGGCTTTAGTGTACTTACAGGGTTTTAAATTACAATACGCTGCTGTTAATAGCAAAAAGAGTAGTCAAAATATCTACCAATCATAGCTAGGACTCGAGTTTGACGAATTATACCGAACAACATTTTTAAATATTTATTCTCGCATCAAAGATGATGAATTTCACGGGTATTATTTACTCATATGGTTTAAAGTGATGCTGCCACCATTTTATAAATGCCTATAACAACATCTTTAGTTTTTTCACACTATTAAAACGCCATATTCCACATTTTATACCTCTGGGATGACAACCTCACTTTAAACAAATAGACGCGTACTAGAACATACTCGAACTACGATAAAAAAATTACATTTAGAATATATTTGAACAATACGGTTTACCCCTAGGATAAAAACCCAATATTTTTGTGAGGTATGGATTAATACAGCATTTTAGACGTCTAAAGAACCTTCGGTACTTGAAACACCTACGGATACGTGAAACTATACCCTTCCACGATATTTACTTTTATTAGTTATTTTTTGTGGAGAAAATCGTGTAAATTTTGTATATAGTTGATGACACGCTTTTCGTGCATGCGTAAACTTTATCTACTTTATTGTTTGTTTTTATGTTTTGTTAACTTTTATTGTAAGTTAAGTTTATATATAGTTTTTCCCAATAAACTACCTGTCACGCGTTATGTATTTACCAGAATTTTGTAATCTTCAAGGGCGAACTGGACTTCTTGCGCGATTTCAAACCATACGCATATTTCTTTAGCTATCGAACGCTAACCCAAATTACTTGAACTCCACCTAGGACTGTTTTGGCCGTTAGAGGACCCGCTTATGAACGCCAGGTTTATGAAATTAACACAATATTTATCGTTACAACTTGATTTAATAATTGAAATAAATCCCCACGTGTTAAATTAAGACCGTCAGATGTAAAGACTGTTTAACCATGGTTTAACTTAATATCGCGGTTGATGGTCAGATGTATAAAGGCGGACAAGAACTGGGAGTGTCCGTGTCCCGGATATGTCCTTATTTTCCTCCTCCGATTCCAACTAGTCCATTGTTGGAGTATTTTATTCCCTCCCTGCCCAAAACTGCAACCTTATCTCTAAATCACCAAGAAACCGACGGGGTCAAAAGGAACCTCCAAAAACCCATGACCCCAACAAAATCTATAGCTTTTTCTTCGTTCTAACTCTATTACTCTAAATACACTCTAAACTTTGAAAGCATTGTAACCTTTTTTCCAAATTTAACTAAGATGGAAGTAAGAATTTAAATTAATCTGGATTAAAGCTAATGTTTAAAAAAAAAGTTAGAATACAACCTAACAACAAATGCTTTTTTATCGATTCCTTATCGTTTAAATATAGGGTTAATCCAACAGTAAAAAAATTTACAAACAAATATTAATCGAGAAATAATTTTAAAACTTACAATCAAAATAGACTTAGCTAGATTCGTGGAGATATCCTGAACTCCCGGTATAAAGACTAGACCAATGACATTGATCACGGAGATCCTGCATTCCCCATCTAAGAGCCATCGATCAATGTTATTGGTCGCTAGTCCTTATGTCGGGGAGTTAAGGTGATCTCCATGAATCCAGCTAAGCCTATTTAAATTTATTTTTAGTTTAATATTTGTTTTTAAACTTTTTTGCTGTTGGACTAGGCCTATTTTAACGATAAGGAATCGATAAAAAATCACATGTTCTTAGGTTGCATTCTCCCTTTAAGTCTCATAATGTGGATTATTACCGAAATTATGTGTGTATCGTTTTTTAACGATCTTTCTGAAAAATGGTACTCAATTTCCATTTGAAGTTGAACATGAAAAATCAGTGACAGCCTCATTTTAATATAGGTTAGAAATTATAATTTTAGGCGGCAGTGAAACCACCGCGAAGGGATATTTTAAGGCCCGTAAATATATAGATGGGTTTCGAGTTGATATTTTTATCGGGAGTGGAATTGGTCATTCTCGGAACCTACTGGTCAGTTAGTATAGGGGCGAGGTTGTATATATACTAAATATACGTTGTATATTGTAGGGTTAGCGTCCATTGATAGATGGCTAACAAGTCCCCTTGACTTTTCGGTCGGCCGGTCGTTGTCTTTCGGGATTTTCTTTCGGTCGTTGGGTCGTTGCGGACTCGAAGTAGGCGTGGCCAGTCGCTGGTCAGTTTTGGCGTGTTCTCTATAAATGAGAAGTTGCGTTATCGTTCGGTTAAGGAGTATATACCCTAGCTCAATGTTATGTAGGTTTCTAGTTCCGTTCCCCAGTACCCCCCCCCCCCCACGGGACACGGGACAGAGACGGGAATACACTCGATTTTTCCATGTTTTCTTCCAGTCTCGAACTCTAAGGGTTCAAACCTCCCCCCTCAACTTCTTGCCTCTGCTCGAAATATTCCGTTAAGGCTTTTTAAGGCCACTCTTTTTTTGTCTAATATAAACCCCTTCTTTTCTTTGGTGAACTGTTCTTCGGTCGCGTAGCCAAGAGGGTATCGAGGGAACCCTGGCGTGGGCGGGTACCGTGTCTATCTTGTTGAGAAAGGATGCTGTACTTCCCTCAAGTTCCTTGGACAGCGACAAGTATTTTTTTTACAAATAGTGACAATTGCTATGCTATAGGCGTACCATCACGGAGTCTTAAATAATGGGGATCTGCCTCTATACGTCGTTTATCAGATCTCTAACCATCTTGGTTTTCGTTTTAAAATTCGCTCATTGGTTTATAACATTATTTAAGATGCCCCATTTTGTTTGTTTTATTATTATTATTTTTTTTATCAGAGGTTTTTTTATATCAAGGTGGTTTTAATTTTCCCCCACAGATTTTTAAATTAGGATGATTTAAATTTCCCCACATGAGATTATCTCATGACGGTTTTAAGGCTTCCCCCATCAAGATAATTTAAATTTCCCCGTGGATTTTGTTTTGTTAAGACAGTTTTCAAGTAACCCGATAGGTTTAAATCAAGATGGTTTTCAAGTTTCTTCACAAGCTATAGATAAAGTTAAGTTTTATCATAGATTTGTGTCAAGATAGTACCGAAGCTCCCCATGGGGTTTTTCCGAGGGTTTATCAAACCTGTATTAATACCGACTATTTCAAAACCCCTGTATCGATAAGTGTGTTATACGAAATATCCTTGGATAAAAAAACCGCACGGTATTTGTAAAATGAATATTGATAACCCCTCGATATACTCCAGTATACACGTAAAATAAACAGCTTTATGTTATTTTGGTGTTTGTTGGAACCAACTTTCAAACCAGATGGAATTTATCGGAGTGATGATGCACTTTTTGTCATTCGGATTTCTGTAATATTTTTTTAGACCTTGAAAAATTACTCTGGGCCCCGTTCCAAATTTTGCCGCCAGAGTACTTAATTAATATTCGTGCATTTTAGCGCTTGTTATAGTGGCTTGTATTACTTTTATGGGAGTTGCTTCTAAAATTATGGAGATATTACTTATAGACATGTTAGTTATACTCCACGTACTCTAGTTTGTTCGAGAGTATAGGCCTAAATTAGGCTTAGAAGGAGACGGTTTTTACGAGACGGGGAGAAGTTTTTACCTACAGACTTGAAATGAATCTAGATATCAATTTAAAAATCGGTTTTTCTATAAGAAATTAGGTGTCTTCCAAGACTTGAGCTGGTACGGTAAAAGTATTGGGTGCGTGTTGTATATATTTCATATTCTTTTCCCTAGCTGTTTGCAAGTTAGTGTTTGCTTTCGTCCCCATTTTCTCTCTCTCTCTCTCGTTTATCGACGCAGCATCTTCCGTCTATAGTTACACCATCTCAGATTGAATTTTCAGTGCTTTTAAAGCTATAAGACTATTCCTATTACTGTAGGATAATGGGACGTTAACGGCGAATCTATCTCCGTGTAGATGAAATTTTACTCTGATTCCATATCTAATATATACTCAGCACGCGTTGGTTGAAATAAACGATTTCAAATCTACTTTTTTTTCTATGGGAGTTTAATATAACGTATTACAACACCCTATTATTCGTAGTTGTAAGTCTTGTTACACTGTTCAATAGAGTATAAGATGGGTAGATGATTTAGACAGGGGAAAAGGGGCCCCACTTTTCCCCACTCTTTGTTTGGGTGTAGGGCTTAAAACGATATCTTAGTCTCTTATATCTTTTGGCTTCACCGCGTGTATGGAAAGACGTCTGATTTCGGACCCGGTTAGCCCACATTCTCGCCCATAACTATAGACCGATTGTAACAGTTTATTAAAACTGGATTCTTTGATAGTATCGTGGTGATATCAGAAGTTAACATTTTTAAATTCTTCGAATTGTAATAGTTATTTTACTTGAATTCGTAAAAATGTGAATTTTCTTATCGTTGCCGTTATACGTTTAACTTTGGATAAATCCTAAGTATATATTGCATTCATTTTCTGGTTACAAGCAATTTATCTGAAAATAAAATACCGTTAAAAATATGAATAGAAAACGAGGGTAGAGTGACATAATTTCCAATTTTATAAGATGGAGAAATGGAATAGCAGTTCGTGAATAGAATTCTTTCTCACTTCGTTAAGGGAAGAGGGGGAATCCCAACGAATGAAGACGCTGTTTTTAGTTATAGAAAGTTCCAATGTAGTTTTCCACCTCGAACACTCCCAAACTTTTTACAAAGTTTCTTTGTATAGTGCTTTTAAAAATTTATAAACCCGTTCCCACTCATTTGATTTTAAAATTTTGAATTCCTTCCATTTTTCTTCAGATTCCTTGTCACGATTAATTTTGTTTTTAAAAATCGTATTTCCAATTTCATTTTGATTTGGCAACGCATTCAACTCTAGGCATTACATTTATCTTCAAATGTAAATCGTATATTGACTACTATAAGCCTACTTTTGTACATTCTGTCCAATCCAAGTGAAAATACTGCCGGCTTTTAAAAATATAATAGGTTTTAAGTAGAGGTTTGCGCCGGGTAGCAAGAAAAGATAGAAGTTAGTCGGGCAATACGTCATCGCATTATGGTCGCGTTGCTGTCGTAGAGCCTGCAGTTGAAACTGACGCTTTCTGGCGATAGTGATAAGGTCGTTTTCGGGCGGTTTTTCCGTAAAAGTACTTAATTTCGTATGGTAATTATCGTTAATTACATTCCAAAAATAAACTACGTCATATATTGGAACGCCTGAACCCGCAGAATTACAAAGTTTTTAATATGGCTTTTTAATTTCCGTGATGAAACTAAAAATATAATCATACAGCCTCACTTTAAATATGTAATTTTAAATGATATTAATTCACCCTTATCAACAATATATTAAAATATTGAAAGTTCATTGATTTTAAATTCACCGTTTTGAAGAAATTGAATTGTATTTTTAAAAAATAATTAACTTAATCACTGTTCAACTAGTTTTTTTTTTTTTTTTATTTCTGTTCTTAGCTTTCTTCGGGTCGCTTATTAAAGCTACATAGCTAAATGGATAGCTCGAGTCAGGAAAAGATAATTTCATTGAGGAAAATGTTTTACTTCCGAGTTATGACAAAATATTTGACCTAGTGACGAGCGGTCGACTGACTGGCCAGTCCCCCGACAGTTCTAGATAAAAAGCTAGACCGTTTGTAGCCGCGTCTAGCTAGCTCCATGATTGCTTAACGATCGCCAGATCTCCGACAACTCGCTATATAAATACAGTCTATGTATAGCCATATATAGTTTAGTATATAAATTATATATACAATTCTAGCTTCCGTGGCGAACGCCATTTAAAAACGCTTTTGTGCCTTTTAATGACTTTCACGGGAATAAATATAAACTTATTATAATATTATATTGGATTAGCGTAAGTCGTATCTCAATTTTGTTTCCTTAAAGGGAAAATGAAACTCGACGAGGGCTTTTATCTCTAAAGGAGAATGCAACCTAACAACAAGTGATTATCCATTTTTTATCGTTTAAATAGGCCTAAACCAACCGTAAAAAAAAAAAAAAAAAAAAAAAAAAAAAAAAAATTAAACTAGAAATAAATATAAAACTTCCCATCGAAATAGACTTAGCTGGATTCATTGAGATATCCTGAACTCCCCGTATAAGGACTAGCGACCAATGACAATGATCATGGATATCCCGCATTCCCCATAAAAGAGGCATCGATCAATGTCATTGGTCGCTAGCCCTCATATTGGGAGTTCATGATATCTACATGAATCCAGCTAAGCCTATTTTCATGGTAAGTTTTAAAATTTATTTCTAATTTAATATTTGTTTTTAAATAATTTTAGGGCTATTTAAACGATAAGGAATAGATAAAAAAATCTTGTTTTTTAGGTTGCATTTTCCCTTTAAAATAGACCTAATCAACTAACAAATAATGCGAACAAATATTAAGCTATAATGTTTAATTTACTCGGGAAAGTAGGCTTAGCAAGAATCCACAGAGAGTTAAAACATCTTCCTGCAGTAAAATTATTAAAATTTTAAAGCCAATGAATAGATTAGAAAATAAATCGCACGTTTTCAGACTTCTATCTCGTCACTTTAACCCCAACTAGAGTTCTAAAATTATCATAATTTCGGATAAATTACGTGTTTATTACCTGGAAATTTACCATTACCCATTACTTTACCGCGTAAATAAACCAGGGTTATTAGATCTATAATTTCGACCCCCTATCCAACACCAAAATTCAGTCAAATAAGTAGTGGACCTTGGCAAGCTTAGAAGCCGTTGTGGACTTTTTTGATCTTCATATTACACGCGAAAGTCCACGTGACAAACAAGAAAATATAACAACCTATATATTCCCTAATCGTCAATGCAAGCACGCATTCTCTATACGAGAAGTTAAAGAGTTAGGCCTCGGCATAGTGCATTTCATTCGGTAAGAACACGAAACCTCAATTTAGAATAATACAATGAATTATTTCCATCTCGTACATGCCTAATATCTCGAACCAAAGACAATTAAACGTAACTATATCCTGGACTGGAAAACGTGAGAAAAGAGCTACCTTTATTAAAGTTCCGAGATTTAATTGAGCCATTTATCGTGTTTTTCATTCGATTTCTCAAAGTCGATTTACTCCTTATTAACGTCAGATAACGTAATTTTTATAAGTGATATCAAGTTATCAGTACTGGCCTTGGTACTGTCATTTGAGCAGTTAAAATACGATATGTGAAATTGTATAAGTATCCCCTGGTGGGTGACTTCACCGTGAACACAAAAGCGCGAGGGTTGGAACACTTTTACAGGGGCCAACAAAAATTGAGTGTGTCGTACAATATAGTAAGAAAATAGGTTGTGAAATTGAACGAAGAGCGATACGTCTACGTTTAGTTACTTTTTACAGTTCATCGGTTACGTAATAATATTTTTTCTCAACCTGATGACCTTGGTGTGACCACCGGGACAAAGTTGTTTAGTATACACGTAATTTATCATATTTCAAAATTACGGTAATAAAGTCTCTAAGCCTAATCTGAGGAAAGAGGGGTTCTTCCTCCATTTCCGTCATTACTATTAGTTTATAGTGAGGTTTTTAAATTGCGAAATATATACATAGAACAGTTTTGTTTAAAAGTAGATACTAATATATCTATTGCTAAGTAAACGTTAGGCGATTAGCGTCACGCGATTTCGCGCGTCCCACTGCCTTATACATTTACTCCACTCTTGACAAAACTCTCTCTCTCTCTCGCATTTGCGACAACACACTCTGGTGTTTGGAATCATATAGGAGGTTTAGGTATTCTAGAGTATTCGGCACACCGGTTCGTTCGCGGCTAGACGAACGACCTTTCGGGGGCTGGTTGACTTTAACACCGTGTCTATCCGTCCCCTAAAACATTCCCTCTTTAGTATATACTCGCGTTAATTTGTTTCGTCGGAGGTGCATGCATCTGTCTATAAAAAAAAATACTCGTTACTATTACTCTATCTTCGTCAGCTTCGTTTAAGAGCTACAATAGATTGAAAACGTCAACTATGTACCAGGTTTACTGGAATTTTAACTACGCGCGTCATTATTGGATACGACCTGGAAATTAAAAAAATATTAAAAATTGGCGATATGATCCTTCTGATATGGAATTTTTGGAGAAGTTAATCGTAATTGGTGCTTTCTAAATTTATAAAATTATATAATTAGGTAATATATATTGTCAGATAAAAGTCGAGGGATTTTAAAATTGCTTTTAAAACTACCTTTTATTAGTCATTGCAAAGGACAAGGAATTTTAAAAATAGCTTTTGTTGGGCCTTGAAAAGACGAGGGGTTTTAAAAGTAGCTTTTATTGGTCATTGAAAAGATAATGGATTTTTAAAGTAGCTTAAATGTAAGGGATTTTGAATTTAGCTTTTATTAGTCATTCAAAAAACCATGGATTTCAAAAGTAGCTTTTATTAGTCATTGAAAAAACAAGGGATTTTAAAAGTAGCTTTTATTAGTCATTGAAAAGTCAAGATCGGTAATTATAGGGACTAAAGTTGCGTAAATTTTGATAAAAAAAGTAGTTCATTTTAATGGTTTTACATTGTGAACTGAACAATCTAGAAGTTTAATTACAGTTTTATGAATTTATAGCAGTTTCAATCAAAATTATTGACCGATATATTGGGCAGTTAGTTTTAAATTAAAAATTGAACAAAACCCAAAAATGTAAACTATAGTGATAGTGACCTTTTGCCATCGAAGTTGACCGCGTAATTACATGGTGAATCAAATCTTGTCAATGACAAGCGGCGTAGTTATGAGAGCCTGTCATCAAGTTGGTCCAGATTCGTGGTATCGCGAATCTTGCTACATGACTGGTCAACAAATGGGAGAAGTACGAGGCGAATGGGTTCTCAACCCATTCTTCCGAGAAGGAGAAACTGGCGTTGTTGATTCTCCCTTTCGAGATAAGTCTCGCGTTACTCCAGCAACAGCCATTCGAGTTCGTCCCGGCTGCATGTTCTCGAACGACCAAGATTACTGCCGCGAGGATAATATTCAATCTCCCTTTGAAATTTCTTCTTACTCCACTACTGGCGTTTGTCCCCGCGTTTCTAGTAATTATAATGTGTACGCCGAGTGTTTAGATAAATGTCCCTCTCCGGTTTTAACTAGTTCTGAACGTTCTCCGACAAACAATGCGTTCGCCGAAGAATATAGAAGATTGGAAAACGGATGTTTCGCCAAATTCAATAATAATGACCAATTTGTAAGTTCATTTCATTTCATTTAAGATTTTCGACAATTTATATCGCGTTGTACGAGGTATTTACGCGTACACGCTCGCGTACGCGTTCGATAAATGCTTAAACATGGCGTACATCATTCTAATTTTGAACCTTTCAATAATATTAATTATTTCCATTATTTCGGTATTTGTATCTAAAGTATCTAGGTGAGATTTTAAATTAATCAGATTGAGATCAGAAATCGTATTTGAAACGTTGCAGACTAAATGGCGTCTTTGATTGGCTAAATAGACTTAACAGGGATTATTTTTAACACCCTGAAATATGATCTATACTTCGAAAAAAAAATCAAATCAACTGAAGTATTTTCCAAGTGATAAAACTTTATTACTATTAATTTTAATATCATAATAATCGTTAAACATTGATGTGTAATTACTTTCATTCTCACTTTAATACCAGCTGATATTTGGGATGTAGCGATTATGAAAATGCGTCTTAAATATATATATATATAATGGGTGACGTGGCTTGACCCAGACTTGAAATGGAAAAGTATCGCTTTGGCCTACATTCTACATAAATTTAGAATGGACGAATGAGTCTCGGTTTGAAGACAAGTGACGCTTAGAATAACACGTTTAAGTTCTGAAATTATAAAGACAAAGGGATCCACGGTTCAAAGTTCACTAAACTTCTTATAAATATCAATAGCACAATAAGTAATTGTTTAAATTAATTGAAGTTATCGTTTTACTTAATCCACGCACACTTGAAGTTACACGAGCCGCGTTCGCATTAGATTCTTTAAAACCGTTTAGTTAAGAGAAAAGTGAACCTTTACCCATAGAAGAAAGTATAGCTTATACGGTGCCCAATGGCATTGCGGGGATATCGAGAAAGAAAGAGAGAACACTGCTTTTAAATGGAATTCGATTCGCGTGCTGCAAAATTCTCACGCGTGTCGGCTATTTTAAGGGCAAAATGAGTTTGGTAAAACACTTACCAATGTAGGTTTAATGCGTAATATATACAAAATTGAAATATATAAGAATCTGAAAATGTTAAACCTATTTTTCATGATCGTCAAAGATTTAATTCTAAACATTATTATAAGATTTTTTTCTAAGATGAATTAGCATTTGTTTAAGATTAGCTTACATTAAATTAAAAATATATATATTTTAAGGTGTAAAGTGAATTATAATTAATTTAAAAAACAATTGAAATATTATGTATGAAGTTATCATGAAAAATCTTGAAATATCAGGATATTTAATTTTGATTTAAAACATTCTGGTAAATCTCAGCGAAAATCCAATAGTTTGTATTATAAAAGAACTTGTGGATTTGCATCTTGTTCGAATGTTGCTAACTATGTCACGAAATCACGTGGCTTTAAGGTTATACAGGGCCGTTATTTCCGTTTTCATAAAACGATAGGGGTCAGAGGGCTCAGAAGTCACTCGGGAGAGACCCGACCTTGAGAGCTGACACGGATATAGATAAAATAAGCTTAAGAAATGCTCGATGCTCACGAGCGCTACGAGTTTTACAAGTTATTTCGTAGCTGATGACGTCGATGGCAAAATTCCCTAAATAAGCTCCTCCTCTTTTATGATAGCTACTATAATTTGACGAAGTCAGGGAAAATCATATGATTAAATATGAAAAAAATAAAAAAATAAAAAACGTTTGCGAAATCAAAACTGGCTTTTTATAACACTTGAAAACCTCGAACTCTGGTTTATTTTCAGCTCTATTTTTCTAACATTATATTTGCGTTTTTCTAAATATCATAAATGCCTAGTGTAAATGTATCTTAAGAAGACATGGAGATATCAAAGCAATTGAAAAATATACAACCAGCTGTTATAGAATAGGGAATTTAAATCATTTCATTCGTTCATTTAAAATAATTTAGAAATTTCAATCACCGAGGTTAATAAATATAAAAGATTATACTCCTACAGCGGTTGATCGAGTAAAAAACATTTTTTGCCATATAACAAGTTTAACCAGAAGTAGATGAAACCCTCCTTTGAAGTCTACTACGCTAATGTTCTCTGTATGGGTAAAATTCCCAATTTTACGAGATCGGAGGGGTCCTACTTCATACCCCCTGTCTACGGAAAAATGGAAATTCTCTCTCTCCACAAACGACGACGTTTTTTTGACTAACTCCAAGGGTGCTAGAGATATTCGCTCGACGACCTCCTGCTCCGAAAATATCTACCGTTAGGAGGGGTACGAATCAAACTAACCCATACAGAGAGGTGTAGACTTCAAAGCAGGGTTTCATCGGCTTCTGGTTTAACTAAATATTTATAAATCTACTTTTATAAAATTATCATTGAGAGGAGAGATAAAAGTCACGTTTATCAAACGATGTAATACATCATCAGAATACCGTTACCTAAAAATTCACTCTCGGAATACGTCATAGCGTCAAGAACAAAGACTCCAACCTTATGTACGCTAAACATTTTTTTCATTTAAAAAACTAAGAGATCAACTCATTCGCATTGAGCGTGTAATTATGATCAGGTTACTTATATGATTAGGAAAATTTAGATTAGGTAAATCAAGTTTAATTAGATGATCGGATAAAATTTAATTTAATTAGATGATTATGTAAATTTAATTTAATTAAATGATTAGGTAAATTTAATTTAAATGATTAGGTAAATTTAATTTAAATGATTAGGTAAATTTAATTTAAATGATTAGGTAAATTTAATTTAAATGATTAGGTAAATTTAATTTAAATGATTAGGTAAATTTAATTTAAATGATTAGGTAAATTTAATTTAAATGATTAGGTAAATTTAATTTAAATGATTAGGTAAATTTAATTTAAATGATTAGGTAAATTTAATTTAAATGATTAGGTAAATTTAATTTAAATGATTAGGTAAATTTAATTTAAATGATTAGGTAAATTTAATTTAAATGATTAGGTAAATTTAATTTAAATGATTAGGTAAATTTAATTTAAATGATTAGGTAAATTTAATTTAAATGATTAGGGAAATTTAATTTAAATGGTTAGGGAAATTTAATTTAAATGGTTAGGGAAATTTAATTTAAATGGTTAGGGAAATTTAATTTAAATGGTTAGGGAAATTTAATTTAAATGGTTAGGGAAATTTAATTTAAATGGTTAGGGAAATTTAATTTAAATGGTTAGGGAAATTTAATTTAAATGGTTAGGGAAATTTAATTTTAATGGTTAGGGAAATTTAAATGATTAGGTAAATTTAATTTAAATGATTAGGTAAATTTTATTTAATTACATGATTAGGTAAATTTTATTTAATTACATGATTAGGTAAATTTTATTTAATTAAATGATTAGGTAAATTTTATTTAATTAAATGATTAGGTAAATTTTATTTAATTAAATGATTAGGTAAATTTTATTTAATTAAATGATTAGGTAAATTTTATTTAATTAAATGATTAGGTAAATTTTATTTAATTAAATGATTAGGTAAATTTTATTTAAATGATTAGGTACATTTTATTTAAATGATTAGGTACATTTTATTTAAATGATTAGGTACATTTTATTTAAATGATTAGGTACATTTTATTTAAATGATTAGGTACATTTTATTTAAATGATTAGGTACATTTTATTTAAATGATTAGGTACATTATATTTAAATGATTAGGTACATTATATTTAAATGATTAGGTACATTTTATTTAAATGATTAGGTACATTTTATTTAAATGATTAGGTACATTTTATTTAAATGATTAGGTACATTTTATTTAAATGATTAGGTACATTTTATTTAAATGATTAGGTACATTTTATTTAAATGATTAGGTACATTTTATTTAATGATTAGGTGCATTTAGAAGATCAGTTAAAAGTTTATTTAATTAGGTGATCAGGTAAATTTAGAAGATCAGTTAAAAGTTTATTTAATTAGGTGATCAGGTAAAATTTAATTTAATTAGATGATCAGGTAAAATTTAATTTAATTAACAAGGATAACTTTTAGATTTAAGAAAATGCTTTGAGATGTTTGGGAAATCCATAAAGCAAATCATAAAACACTTTAAATTTTTCTATCATTAAATGATATGAGCTCCGTTTATTTTATCGCCTTCAACTATGTATGATATTTTAAAAATTTTGTTGTCAATGTCATGGAAACGTTTGTTTGTTTACTAGCTAGGTCGATAGATCGGGTACACAAAAACTGTTAACCAAAACAGAGTAGACAAGACAGAAGCAATATATGTATTGACGTATATGTTTTTAGCCGACTATGTCGCTTATATTATTATTATTATTTTTATTATTATTAACATCCGCTATTTATAAGAAACCCCCTTTAGCGGGAGTATGAAAGATCCCATACTAGCAAAATTTTCACTTAATCAGTGATTTCAGGAATGGCTTCAGGCGCACCGCAAAATTATGTACGAGGTGCCTACTCTTTGTCGTCATTTCACCCCGATTTCTTTTCGACGAACTGATTGGCCAGTTCCTTGTTTGCTATGGAAGTAACTGCCTTCACACTATCTCTCTATACTAAGTTATATTGGCGTTTGTCACACGTGTCAAAGAGCGTCTGATCTCATATAACAAATTTTATTCTCTCTTACTATATTCGTTTCCGCTGCTTTTCTATTTAAAGATTGATTTGCATATTTAGATATTCGCTCGTAATCTTCTGATATGAAGGAATCCTTCAATTTTGACCCGATTTGAAAAACACGCACGCAGTATCGTTTTTATTCAAGATTCGTCTTATATATATATACGTTTCGTTCAATTTAATATTTCATTCATTCTATATAAAAAAAGTTTTCTTAATCGATTTTGAATGACTGACGGCGTTTTTGTATCGTGGGATTCCACGATTTAAACGGTTTGGTCGTGCGTCAAAAGTTACATTGTTGAAATGTGATCAGTCGAAATCATCTTACCAAGTTATGTTTATGTCTGCAAGGCTGTCAAATGGTTCACAGCAAATAGAAAAGAAAATATATTTGAGAAACTGTTTATTTGAAAATAATGTATAGTTTCTTTGACAATATTTTAGCGTATCTTTGACAATATTTTAGCGTATCTTTGACCATCTTTTGGCGTTTCTTTGACCATCTTTTGGCGTTTCTTTGACCATCTTTTGGCGTTTCTTTGACCATCTTTTGGCGTTTCTTTGACCATCTTTTGGCGTTTCTTTGACCATCTTTTGGCGTTTCTTTGACCATCTTTTGGCGTTTCTTTGACACTATTTCGAACGCGAATAAATAATCTTATTATATTGAGCTTTGTCAATAACACGGTAAAAGACAGTGGTAGTTAAAATGAAATGGTAATTTTCCCTGTCTTCTACGACAACTATTATATAACTCTTATTAAACTAAAAACAAAAATAAATAAATAAATGCAAAGTAGCTTTTATGACTTTTGGAAATCGAGACTTTATATTGGTAGCCAACAAAACGTTTCCTTAAACGTTAAAGAGTTAGGGACACTCTTTTTCAAGTGTTATCTATTTTGGTTTTTTAAGGAAATTCTATTCGCGACCAAACGAGTCTAGGTGGCGCTACTGCACTGATGATTTTGTCGTCTACTTAAGTGTTGATCCCACGCTTTTATACTCAACACCTCGGGCGATACTTTTCGGTTGAAATAGGGTAGAACGCTGCTGAATTCTCAATCAATCAATTTCGGTCTTTTGTTTCTTTGATATTTGGCTTCTTAAAAATTCTTAAAATTCATTTTTATCATAGTTACATAATTGTCAATTAATTTGTAACAAAATTAATCGAATTTTAATTTTATATAATTTTTCGATTAATTTTTTAGAAAACCGAAGAATTTGATTAGGTTTAAACAATTATATTATGCTAAATATATTTAATTCGAATCAGGAAAGTTTGTTAGCGATGAAATATAATTAGGGTATAAATTATTTTTAAATACTAACCCTTTAATAGTTGAATAATGTTTGAACGCGAGACGGGTATACGCGTTGAAGTAATTAAGTTTTGTCGAAAAACAGCTCGATTTTCTAGAATATTTTATTCGAATGATATACGAATATATTTGGGTCATTTATATGTAAATTAAGTTCGACATAAACGGGTGGCTTCGACTTATATATTTAAAAGAAGCGCTTTATTATTCGAGATCATTTATATCTGAAAGGACACTATATAATGAACAATTTTTATTTACTGTTCTCGACAATATTTTCAACAATTTTAACTCTTGTCACGTAAATTAGTATAATTCGATATATCTTAGTTTTTATAAAAAAAAAAAAAAAAAAAAAAAAAATCCTGGTAAGACATCGTCATTTTGAAAATTTCAGCCTTTCAATAATCCTATCACGTTCTGGAAAATTATTAGATATTTTTCGAGGCATGGAGAGTAATTAACGTAGACATGTACAAAAAGGTTTTCAAAACAGCGTTACCCGTTTTAGTTTAATAACAATTATATTTATTTTCCAACTAAGAATGGAAAGCAACCACAGAGGCATAGCATATCTAGGGTGGTTGGCAACAATGACAGGACAGATAACAATCCAAAAGTTATTAATAATTCAAGTTGGAGTTAAGTTATTTCAAATTAAATGATAATTATTATTAAGAGTTAACTTAAACTAAGAATTTTTCAAATAGTTTTTTCAATTCGGAACTTATATCTATACCTAATCCGCTCTCACGTTTTAGGTGCTTCATATTAAGATGTTTTTGGTAACCCTGTTGTAAGAATCTCTCTAATAGGCCTAGGAAAGCGCTAATATACAGCTACATTCCAAGGAAACTAGTATAATTTGTCAACCCCAAAGCTTACTCTGAATAGTCGGAGTGGAGACAATAGATTACCCCTTATGTTTCGTGACACGTGGTTATTTTAATTACTTACCTCACGCTCCACGAGCTTCAATTAGTCGCGTAGTTTAACATCCAATTTTTCAAACGAAGATGAAACTTAAAGTTATTTTCAACGTATTTAGTAGTTTCTATAGGCTCAACGATCAAAAACATTTATACAGATTGTAAGGTATATTTAATTTATCTCCTCTTTAGGAGAGTTTTCGTTTATTTTGGGAGTTTTATCCTACTGTTTTGCGAAATCTTTCAGTATTATCTCGCTTATACTTGTTGATTATATAGCGTTTTAACGTGTTTTGTTTGGTTCTCTTTGGTTTCGGATAGGTCTCTCGGCCGAGTAGCGTGGGCGGCGGCGCGCTTAAACGGGGCAGCCGCCACTCGTCGGACTCTTCCGGTGGCAAGGTGGGCGGAGGGACGACGCCGGTTCGTGGAACGATCTCGATGCCCGACGGAGGAGAGAGATCTTCTTCGGTGGTTCAGTCGTCCGCCGCCAATAACGGTGGTTCCGCCGCCGCGGGAGCCGAGAGATCGGCTTCGGCGGGCGGCGTGGGCGTCCCGAGCGGCGGTGGGGCGGGATCGGGCAACGAAAGCCCCGGGCCCGCGTCGGGAGGAGCCTCTTCGGCTTTGCCCCCTCAGCCGGCCGAGTCACTCTCTCCGTCTCTGCTCATGATGAACTCCCAATTACTCGCTCATCAACAAATGCAGCAACTCCTGCAACAGCAAGTCCTCTCCCCTTCGCAGCTACAACAGTTATTGCAACAGCAGCAAGCCCTATTCCTGCAGCAACAGGTAACTATATTTATACAACTTTATCGTAAACGAGAACCATCTTAGTTTATAAGTTATCGCGTTGATATACCTCCAACGCGGGGCAATTTCGTACTACATATATATGGTTTGATTTAGATTAGGAGGGTCGTCAAACGGTCGACCTCGAAGGGTATAGAATTTTTTGCCTATAATTATGTTTAGGAATAATAACATTACTGTTTTGGTGCTGAAGTGCGTGGAGAGGATTATTTTTAAGGTCTTAATCCTGTCGTTACCCGAGTAAATGGGCCCCTTCCTTGAATAGGCAGCCTAATCTCGAACCAGGGACGGAAATAATAATTTATTTTTGACCAATTATCCAAAAGTTCAAAGTTATTGGAAATTTAAAAAAATTATCAAACATTGCCAGAATTCACTGTAAGAGTATGTTCTTTTTCTTACTGGACAAATGTCCAGTGATGCCTTACAAAAACGACATTTGGAAAATTTATCGGAGAATGTCCAGTGCGTCCTGCGCTTATTTCCGTCCCTGTCCCGAACTCCACTCGTGTAAAAATAGGTTTGATTTTAGAATAGCGCACGTATAAATAAATATAAAAATGAGTTTTAAAATCTACAGAAAAATAGGGTCATATTTGTTACGAAATTAAAATTAAGGTTTTTCCTCCATGTCGGAACAATAAAATGCGTAATTTTTTGGAAGTTGATTGCGGGGAAATAAAAAATCGCAAAGTCGCAGGGGTGGAAATTTGAAATCTTAGATTAGTTTTTTAACAAAAAGGCCGATATATAAAAACTCGGGTGTATAGACAACTTTTTGAATTCGTCACGTCGCTATCCAAGCTGAACTTGTCATGATGTTATAGGTGAACTATATATGACCTACGAATTCAATGGTGTCATTGAACCGTAAGCAAATTCGTATAATATTGCTCTAGGAATTGAGTACGAGCAGTTTTGTCCTCGCAAAACTGAAAAGTCAAGTATTTACAGGATTAGAGATACCGAGTCGGTGCGTAAACACGCGATACTCGTAAGAAACACATGCTGTTCAAATTTATTTATAGTTTGTCGCGGTTCACTCGGTTTAAAATAGGGGATATTAAACCAATTATATCCCACACAAAATAAATAGCGTCATACTGTTATATGTTGTTTTATAATTCTGTCACACAATAATAGCTGGTTTAATTAGAAAAAAAGGCTTATTATTTGAAAAAGAAGAGACACGAATCGAAAATACGCTTTTATACGTTGAAAGTTGAGTTCCATGGTTTTAATACTATATAACTATTACTATCAATAGAAGATATGCATTTATGAAACTTAGCTTATTTATTTAAATTAAAATAATAGGCCGACCTTCGACGTTCAAGGTCTAAGGGGATGAAACGCCTACCTATTCTCTTAATTATATTATACGACACCAAAAACGTGTCTAATAATTGCTTGAAAATTCTCGAATAAGTGATTCCTAAAATAAATTCAAAAGTTCTTCCATTTATAGTTCCAAGTTTCCCTTTAAAGGTAGAATGCAACCTAATTACAAGTGATTTTTTATCGATTCCTTATCGTTTAAATAGGCCTAATCCATCGATAAAAAGTTTACAATACAAATATTAAACTAGAAATAAATTTAAAACTTACCCTGAAAATAGGCTTAGCGGGACTCGTGGAGGTCCTGAATTGCGTCCGTGTAAGGTCTAGCGACCAATGAGCAAAGGCCCGTCGTTCACGCGAGATCTCCACGAGACTTACGTCGCGAGCGATTGGTCGCTAGACCTTACACGCGAGGAAAACAGGACCTCCATGAATCCCACTAAGCCTATTTTCAGGGTAAGTTTTAAATTTATTTCTAGTTTAGTATTTGTTTGTAAATATTTTCAGTAGTGGATTAGGCCTATTTAAACGATAAGGAATCAATAAAAAAATCACTTGTAATTAGGTTGCATTCTCCCTTTAAAGGGAAAAATTTCTAAAGTTTGCTATTTCTATAAAAGTTAAATATAAATTCGGGCCACTCATATTATTTCAACCTTCAGCAGCGCTTGTAATCTCCTAATATAAAAATAATAGGTCTAAGAAGTTGGACATCAAACGCCTACCTATTCTTTTAATATTAGGACATTATAAGCACTATTGCAGATTGAATAATATGATTGGTACGAATTTATATTTACTTTTATTCAAACTTAACCAAACTTTAGAAATTAATTTAAACACCAAAAACGTGTATAATAATTACTTGAAAATTCTCCTATACGTTTTTTTGGCAACCTGTTCCATTCTTAACTTCGCTTCAAACTAAACTGTGAATAATTTTTAAAAGCCCAGATTCTTGCCATAATTTATCAATATATACCAGTCTGTATAACCAGTGACGGCGTAGTAGTTTTTCTAGATCAAGGTTTTTGTCAATTTTCGTTGTCATATTAAATCCGACTTTTAACCTTAATAATTTTCGAGCCCCGCTCTCGTGCTTTTGCAAAGTCTGATGGTTAATATTTTAGAGTAGAAATGGCGCAGTTTCTATAGATTTATCTAGTTAGTATACGCGCGACGAATATTTATAATATAATTAATATAATAGGCATCGATTAATTAAAAGATGATGAAAGACGCATTTAATCCCGCGTAATAATTTCCTTATACCCTCTTCAGACGAGGCGTAATTAGCAAGTTTAGTCAGATAACTGGAGTTTAATCAGATTTAACCGAGGTTTATTGAACTGAGAATGATATTCAAACCTCTGTTAAATCTGAATAAACCGCGACTAATCGCGTTTCATCTGAAAAGGGTGTTTGAAACCCTTTTGCGCCTGAAAATGTTACCGAACTTTCGAAAGTTTTGTTTTCATTAAAAAACATCGTCATTCGATCGAATGGGATTTAGATCCATTGGGAAAGAAGTATATATATTTAAAACCACGTATTTGGTGTAATAAATTCGGTCGAATAAGACCCCGGTCCAATCAAATCGGAAGAACTTATTTTAAAATAGTAAATGCAGTTGACTTAATTATAATTTCGGTCGAATGAGACCGCCTAAAATATCATTTTTTTTTCTAATGGGCCCTGAAACAACATAGTATATAATGTAGTAAGATAATGCTTGATTGTTCACGTTGTACTATTTTCATTCCAATTCATTCAACACTATGTATAAATCCTCACCAATTTTGGGTATATCGAATATAACTATAGATTGAATGAAAAGAGGTTTATGGGTAGAAAGTAGACTGCAGTTAGACAAAATCAATATTATATATAGGCCATATTATTCGTTCTTTTCCCGCCTTTTTACTTAATTCAATTTTTCTCCGTGGATATACTTATAAGATCATATATAAACGATTCGAAGTCATTAGCGCTAATGTGTCCCGGCACCCCTCAAAAAAAAAAAAAAAAAAAAAAAAAAAAAAAAAAAAAGAAGATATATATTTTTTTAGTTTCTCAAATGCATCACCCTCCTGATTTTTTTAACCGTCTCAAAATGCGTCGGGTATCGGGTGTTCGCGTCTCTAAAATTATTCCCATATCATATATTTGTCTATAAAATGCGCGAAAGATAGAAAATATATTCTCTCCTCTTATATCGTTATTAAGTTCAAAATTAAAATAACCAAATAATGAGCTTCAAAAACGCTTAAACCATTTTTTCTTCGCCAATTTTTTTTTATTTCTAGCGAGGGGGAAGAGTTTTTTATCCGTATCTCATCTCCTTCTCTCATACTCCCTCAAAAAAAAAAAAAGGAGTACCATACCAAAATATATATATATATATTAGTTTAACGTATACCTTAAAGCTTGACTCTCATCTATGCATCTAAGAAATTAAAGGGGCAGTCTCTTAAGAATTATTTGTTTGATTATATAATAAGATATTCGTTAGAATTTAAAATGAGCTTCAAAATGCAACCAATTAGGTCAAAATCTAACAATAAGAAAGATAAAAACTTTTAAAGTTTACTAAATACATTCATTCGCGAGTTTAAATTTATTTCGTGCTTAAAATTAACTAGCGCGTGATTTTAATATTTAAAGTGTTGGTTGTTTTCACTAGATTAACGTCACGCAGTAATTAATCTCTCTCCCGGTTTTTCTACGGGATTAAAAGTTAGTTACATTTGAAATTTGGTGAGTTATTTAAAAATTCATAGTTTTGTTATTTATGGTCCAATTTTCTCGTAATTTTCATCATTTTGTTGCTCTCAATGAGCTCGATTCAAATACAACAACCAAAACTTGATAAATTTAATAAGAGACTTGCGCTTTAAATCGTGAAGAGACGAAAGGGTCGTAGTCTCGTACGCGCTGTAAATTCCAACTGATTCGAACTAGGTGATCGAAGGAGAAGGATGGAAATTTTGAAAATGACTTTAAATTAAAGTTTTTAGTCAAAATATTGTGATAGAGAGGCTCTAATGGTTTTTAATATCGTCGAAGCTATGAGTTTCCACCTCCCCCCCTAACTTCTAGTTATTTAAATTGGATTTCTCCCGATATTACTTTGGAATTTTTCCGTTCTTTCCTCTTCTTCATTCCCGCGCTCTGGAAGATGCTGTAGGGATGGTCCTGATTTTTTTTAGTCCCTCCCCCATCCCTATATATACATTCCCCGGTAGCTGAGTCAAGTTTTTTAGGTGTACCCGTTGACGGAAGAGATGGGGGTTATATCTTGCCGAAGGTGAAAATTTCAGCTATATATGATCGGAAAAAAAAGGCTAGAAAAGGGTACAGGGAGGTTAGTTTAGGAAAAAATTATAGGTATTTAAAAGAGATGGTGATGATTTTTTTTTTTTGGAATTTTTCATTTTACTTATATATAGAATGTGGACGGAGTTGAACCAGAAAAATTAAATTCTTCTCCACCGTTTATGATTTTTTTTAGAATTTAAAATATTTTTTTTTTACCTCATCTAGTGTGTGTTTAAAGATATTGAATTTTACGCCCGATTATTTTTACGAGGGTTTTAGTTATTGGATAATTTGAGAATCTAATAATTTTTCCTCATACATAAAATTTTAATTATTCAAATTTTGTTATCTTATAGCTCAAAGGGTTGCCAGATTCGTTAAATTAAAACATTGTTGTAACTATATAACGAAAGATTTCGCTGTTATTTATTATTGTTGACAATTTTCTGAACTTGTGAGAATTTTTGCAGTGTATCATGTTCTCTCGATGGAGTTAGGCTTAGCGAAACGCGGATAATTATCTGTAAATTACCGCGAAAGGTTGACACCTATCTAAATAGATAACCAAACCTAGCTGCATAACCTTCCTCTAACGGCGAAAGCAGTGCGGGATAGAGTAAGAACTAACAAAACTACGCGCGCGTCAGCCTCTTCTTTATCCATCGCAACCACGAACGTGGTTTTATTAGTTCTACTTTCTTTATCGTTTATTACAGGCATATAATTATTCTTTTAATTTAAATCTTAGCAACAACAGCAACAGCAACAACAACAGCAACAGTTGAAACAACTGGAATCCGTGATTCCTCACTTGCAAGAGCAACTTCAACTGAACATGATGCAGCAAAGCCAAGTGCTGCAACAGCTGAACACGTTGAACAGCGCGGCGGCGGCCGCCTCTAATAACTCGGCCGGCAATCAGTTGCTGGGCGAGAAAACCAAAGGCAGCAAACAACAACTTCAAATGCAGCTCCAACAATTGGCTCTACAGCAACACCAACTCATGCAGCAATTGCAATTCACTCATCGACAGTACTTATTGGGACTGCAGCCTTTCGTTCTACCTCAAGGTAAAATAACATTTAATTAGTAGATGCCAATACTCCTGTTCCTATAAATTCAGTCCTAACGAATCATCCTAACTCGTGTTTGATTTTATTTCGGTGACATCTGTTTTACTAGCAAACTTAGGCTGATTTGTTGCTAATTAATTTAAACACTATCAAGAAATCAATTTTTTTGCCATCAATCAATATTGTTCCTTAACTATGCTTGTATGCTTAATTAAGAATTTATTACAATTATTTTAATAATCAAGTGAGATTTTATTAGTTACTGCCCCATATTGGAATTGGAATGTATAGAAAACGTTTTTGTTAAAAAGCTATATTATTAATTTTTTTTATTTTATTTTTTTTGTATCGCTACAAAATAGGAATCACCGCGAGTGACATCCAAAGCCTTTGGAAAGATGGGAGTTCGCTATCGCTGGACGATATGGGAGCTCTGAAAGGGGGTCTGAATGGTATTTTGCACGGATCCTCTTCGCCAGGAATGCAGCCGGGAGGCGTCGCCCCTTCCCAGACCTCGCCCATTTCAAACTCCTCAACCTCGTCCAATCTAGCTACACACAGGTAAATAAAAACCATTAATATTTATTTTATTTAAAGATACGTCATATTAAATGAATTTTACTTCTATACTTATTCTTGGATTCACTAGGGAGTGTATAACGATATCATTTCACTTTCATATTTAAAAGGGTTTATTATTTTTCATTGGCAATTACCTATAGGTCGTTATCTAACGGTCAACACGAGAGTCACGTGGGTAGCAGTTTCGGTAATTTGGCTTCCGTGTCCAACGCCAATCGGGGGGTCAGTTCGTCTCCGCCCAATTCTCACTCTTCGAGCGGCTCCTCTTCGCGTCACAAGGACGATTCGCGCGCCTTGCACCATTTGTCGTCGCATCACTCGCATCAGGGTCCCACCGATAGGGACAGGGACAGGGAAAGAGGAGGGAGGAGTAGCGCCTCTTCCAGCCCGCAGTCCAGCTCCACGACTCACGCCCTATATGGTCACGGCGTTTGCAAATGGCCCGGCTGCGAAACCGTCTGCGACGACATCGTTTCATTCAGAAAGTAAGACCTAAAACACTTAACTTTTTAGAACCACGTATTTTTAGATTTCCCGCGAAATTTGATTTGTGCTAAATTTAGTTTTCACGCGGTAGGCCTAATTACCTAACTTAAAGTAGACCAGCAACCTGACTCGATTCAGTCACCTTGTCAAGCTCGTGAATTTAATCAGGCTGTTTTTACATACTTTTTCATTTCAAAGATATTGGTTGTACAGCCTTAAAAATGCCTTATGCTGGATTCCGGTTATTTCTGTTGGAATCGAATCTGGTTGCATATCTACTTTAAAACTAAAATTAATTTAACTGCAACGGCTTGAGGCGAAGTTAGATTAAACTGGGATTAAAATCAAAACCGACAATTAAAGTTATTTATGGCTTTGATTCGGGTCCTTTGGGGGATGTCCCGATGTCATTTCTTAAAACCTTGTAATTTCTTAATTGACGTTTAATTGGAATGCGTTTAAATTAAATTAAAGCTTAGTCCCCTCCTGGCGCTCGCGAAATCGGAGCTATAAATATCCCCTTTTTACTTTTAAATCCCTCGAAAATTAGGCTTAAAATGGTCCCATTTAAAGGGAGGAGAAAAAGGACAATATCCGAGGGAAATTTAGTTTGATTAACCCCTTATTAGCGAAAAGACAAAAAACCCTAACTTATAACATAATACAAGGCTTAAATAAGTTTGCAAACGACTCAAGTTGACTGGTCGGCGGTTTAAGCGAACATTATTAAGTTTAAAACATTTCTGGTAAATTACCGAGGTATTTTTTAAATTATTTTAATCTACATTCATTCAACAATTTGAAACAAATTGACGTATTTGAAATTACATTCGAGTTACATTCGAGGCTTTAAATAATTTCACTTTATCTATTTTTACCAACGAAAACAAAAATACATTTTCTAACAGTCTTCGAGTAATTTAAAAAAATATTCAAAGAACATTACTTTTTCTTAAATATTTTCCGAAAATCAAAAATTTCCGTAATATTTGAAAGCGAAAAATCAACTGTTATATATGAGCAGATAAATATGATCATTTTCTTTCTCCCTTTGAAGAAAATCTGGATATCTCCAATTTTTTTCTCTGGAAAGATTTTTCCGCTTTCCATCTTTATTTTGACTCTTTATTTTTTTTTATTCGGTTTTCTTTCTTTCTCGGGGGAGGGGGAGTCGCCCCCGCTTTCTCCGTCTTTTCCTAAAGATGCGGGATCTTTTAGTAGCGCGTGGGGCTCGGAGGGGTTTAGGGGGGACTAGATGTAAGCGAGAGTTGCGCCGCGTCTATTTAATGCCACCTTGGAGACCAATTGTTACTCGTGTGCCCGCGAGGGGGAATCTGAAGGGGCCAGACCCCCTAAACCCCTCAATAAAGAAAGAAGACAAGATATACTAGAAGCCATAGAAAGGCGAAAAAAATACATATAAATGGGAGTAAATAAAGTCCGATGAACCGTCGATTTCAATCTTAGATTACAACGTGTAGGAAGCTACGTTTCTCTCAAACTTAAAGGGATACTAAAATCATTCAACGAATGAGTTTATCTTAAAAATTTTAGTTGTTATTAAAATCTCTGAAAATATCGAGTAGCCAGTCACTCTGGGTAATCGGTATACAGGCTGTACTTTTGACTGTACTAAAACGATTACGCGTAACCTTTAAAATCCCTGCCTTTGACAGTGTTAGAATGATGAAAAATTTACATAGAGTGCGTGTAAAAGTAGTAAGTAACAAAACCACGTGCGCGCCTGCCCATTCTTTATCCATAGCAGGTTTTGTTAGATAATACTGAATTTCACTACTATAGGGTTCGAATTAAACAATTCATATTTTCAGAACGAGTATAATTCATATAGATTATACCTAAACTTCAAGAAACGAATCAGATCAAAGATGGAGGAGAAATGTCTTTGTCTCTACTGTAATCTGATACAAATTGTGGCTGTATATCCGTGAAAACTGAAATAGAGCCACTGACTCTGAAGCGCATCTCTCTCCATCTCTGTCTTCATCTTTCTCGTTTTCCTTCTCTAAAATCCGGGGGGGGGGGGGGTTTAAACCCCGTGAGAGTTTTGAAACAAATATGTCTTCTTCGGGAAAAACATTCTTGAAGAACCCTCTCTCCTTCTCTCTTCTTTCTCTCTTCTAGCCCCTTTCGGCTATAAATCCTGTCTGAAATCTTTTTCTCGATCCCCAGAATCATTTTATTAACCGCATTGCGCGAGTATTATCCCCGATTCTACCTCGATCAATAAATATCATACAAACCCACATTTTATTTATATCATTTATTCCAATCTTAACGGGGCATCGCCAGTTTCTCTTGGCGTTCTCTATATATAAAAGCTAAATTGTTTTTACTACAAGAAAGGAAACGAAATCAATATGTAGACTTGGACTATTATGAATGGACACCTATAGTTTTAATAGATAAAGATGAATAACAAAACCTAGCGTTCATAATCGTCCTGTAATGGCCAAAACAGTGCGTGCAAAAGTAGAAGGACCGTCATAACCATATGCGTGGCTGCAATGGATAAAGAATAGGCAGACGCACGCGTTGTTTTGTTAGTTCCTACTTTTGCTGCTGTTTAGACTTAAAGGGAGAAATTATGCAACTTAATAAGTGATTTTTTATCGATTCCTTATCGTTTAAATCGGCCTAATCCACCAGTAAAAAATAACAAACAAATATTAAACTAGAAATAAATTTAAAACTTATCATCAAAATAGGCTTAGCTTGATTCATGGAGATCCTGAATTCCTTGGCATTGAAGGGTCAGCGGCCCATCGAAGTCTCATGGAGATCTCGTCTTAAAAACCCGTCTTTACTCATTGGTCGCTGACCCATAAATGCGAAGAAATTCAGGATCTTGTCCATTTTGAAGCCCCGTATCTATTCTGTAGTATCCACTTGCTAATATTGAAGCTATTGAGCGAAAACGTCAAGAAATAAATTGGAATGATGACGTCTTTTCGCAATTTTCCTCTCTCTGCCTTTCATTCTATTGCTTTCAAACTATATAGAGTCGATGAACTAGATGGAAAACTATCTTCTTGACCCCCTTCCCCACCCTTAAACTACAAAAAAGTAGATTATTGGCTATCACACGCGTTTTACTCGAATGTCGAAATAAACCACGGTCATAATATATTTTACTTCTTTTTTCTTTTTTCTCTCCCGAAGTCGGTCTTTTTTTTTTTTTTTTTTTTTTTTTTTTTTGAGCTTGGGGGGTCCTAATAGATTTCCCCATTCCGAAGCGCAGTCCCATCGGTTTATCTATTTCTCTCGGTCGCGTACATATACGCGTACGTGTATAGAAAAGAAAGAAACATTTGTCAGTCGTTACTTAGGCGAGCCTTTTTCGATTCTCACGGGTTCGTTTCGCTACGAAATCTGTTGTACGCCGATAAGAGAAAACTGAATTTGACTACGTACAAACCGTCATAAGTTAATAACTCAGACGTTTCAAAAGTGTACAATAACATTTATTTATATAATATTATACTTTAGATCACGTGGTTCAGGTATTGGTGTTAAAGTGAGGCTGTCACGGATTTTTCAAAAACATTACCGCGATAGTAAAAAATACATATTTTAAAATCGCCATTATCGTAAAAGAAAAACATATTTTCATGTAGTACCCTGAGATATAAACTTTTGATTTAGACGTTTTAATACTTGGATAGTCGCAAAATTTTCCCAATTCAATCATTTTCCCAGTTTAAACATTAAAACAGTTCCCACCGAAGAAAATAATTTCACTTCAAATAACTTTTATCCCCGAATATGTAGTTATAGAAGACTACTAGCCCGGTGATATCGCATTCACGACGATACTAAGAAAGGGTTTATACTGATGTGGCGCCTTTTTTTGTTCGTGCTGTAGGCATTTGAATACGGAACATCAATTGGACGATCGTAGCACGGCGCAAGCCAGGGTTCAGATGCAGGTCGTCTCCCAGTTGGAATTGCAGTTGTCGAAAGAGCGAGAACGTCTGTCCGCCATGATGCAACATCTTCACATGAAGCCCAACAATGGCCCTTCTTCCGCCCTCAGTTCTTCTGCCCTCTCCAATACGAACTCTTCCAACCATCATCAAAATAATAATAACAACAATAATAATAACAACAACAACAATTCTAACAGCAACAATAACATTAACAATAACAACAACAACAATATTCTGCACGGCATCGGAAACAGTTTGTCGCATCTCAACAATCACAAACTCAATGACATTGCCAAAAATGATATGGTAAGTTGTATTTTACTAGTACAAAAGCTTCTTCGCGAATCTCGAGTGCGGAATTAATCTCTTACCCACGAAGTTTTCCCGTTTTTATTCGCAGTCTTTGGTGGCAAGTAGCGAGTCTATGGTGTCCTTACCTTCGCCCGTACAATTACCTAGCGGTTTAAACCTAAACTCTTCGCGGCAGTTATCGGCCTTATCCGTGGCCATGACTTCTCCGTCGAGCGTGGTGTCTCAAATGCCGGCGTTACACGGTTTACCACCCCGATTGCAAGTGGGCCACGGTGGCGGTTTGTCAGGGGGCGGTGGTCAACACGTTCAGTCTTATCATCACCATTCCTCGTCGGTGCCTAGTTCGGCGCCAACCGGTATCGGACCAATCAGGAGACGTCTAAGCGACAAGGCCCTCGACGTCCCTTCTTTAGCCGATTCGCCCATGAGGAGGAGAGTCGCCGAAAGGGCCAACTTAGACATCACCGAAGGTAAGATAACCATTCTCTTTAAGAAAAAAAACCCATCCCGAATAATTTGGAAATTTCATCCAGCGTCTAAAGTCTTAGTTTCTTTAGAAATCACTAGGAATCGCGAATTTTACAAGAACGCCGAAGTCAGGCCACCTTTCACATACGCCTCCCTCATTAGACAGGTCAGTATTATTATTATTATTATCATCATTTAAAAGGGATTTTGGACTACCAATTTTTGTAGTTTATTGTCCTCCCGCTAGAGGTCGACGTTTGTACAAAATAATCTACAAATTGTTTGGATAATCAGTTAATTTATCCACAAATATTTCAATTACATTGGATTTATCATAGAATTCAGTGGATAACCTCAGATTATGAACAATTACAAAACAATCTGAAATATCTTAAACAAACTACGACCTCTACCTCCCGCGGTGTAATCCCTTAATTGATTAAATTAAATAATAATTGAAACTCAATTACTGAAGAAAAAAACTAAACATCGATACTATGGTTTCTTTATTTTCTTCAACAGTCGATCATCGAATCTCCGGAAAAACAGTTGACTTTAAACGAAATTTACAATTGGTTCCAGAATACATTCTGCTACTTTAGGAGAAACGCCGCAACTTGGAAGGTAATGTCAATTTCCATTTTTTTTATTATTTGTCCGTCCCTCTGGCGGCATCTTTTCAAACTATTTTCTTAATTATAATTGCGCGAGGGATTGGCAAGGGACAATAGAGGGGTCTGTTCTTGTTCAAACTTAGTTTTTTTTTTTACCAATGCCTTAACAAATATAATAAACCGAACATTCTAAACTAGCATCTAACAATTCGCGTGTTAACGTAGGACTTAATTAAGACGTACTATTATTAATAGGCAAATAATCCCCTAACCCTATAAACCCCTGTAGTTACTAGAAAAGTCCATTCTCCCATCTAGTTAGTATGTTTAATTAATTTTACCCTTGAAAGAAGTAAATTACTAAATTAACGGCGTAATTGCGTATTTTACAAGACTGTTGTCTGCTAACAATTACTCGAATCTTTGTATAAAACTTAAAAACTCAATTGATAATCCTTCTATTGATTTTATCAACCAATTACAACCTTATAATACTTAAACCTATTTTTCTATTGACATTTCGTTTCTAAATGTAACTCTATGTAATTCAAATATTACTAACTAAATTAGATAATTTAAATTTTAGAGGGTTTTTTAAATAGGAAAAATAACTTTACAATATATGGATCATGTGACTAGATTTAAAGTTCTTTTAAAGGTAAACTCTAATATAAACGGGCGTAGAAAATTACGCCTTCTCATTATTCTAAGAAGTTTGAAATAAAGTTAGCCTAGCTTCCATAGCGCCGTTAACTGAAGGTTAGATTGAAATACGTAACCTTTAACCCCCTCGATTAAAAGAAGTTTACGAACCCAGGGATATAAGAGGAAATGCGATTCAAACTAAAAAAAATTGGGTTTCTCGTGTTGTCCTAAGCGAAACGTTCAAAAGCCAGGGCGCTGCTTCGTTGACTAATTAGTTTTTACCCTCCGAAGGTTTTTTTTTTATTTCTTTTCTCTTCTCGTTAGGGTGACTGTGCGCTAGGGGAGGCGTGCAGTGCGCTGGAGTATAAGGGGTGAAAAAATATATGCAAATGAAGGGAGAAGGGTGTGTTTCTAAGTTATTTTTTACTCTTGGGGGGGGGGGGATAATACTGAAAGAAAGGAAGTTAGGGGGATTTTAGGGGGAGGCGCAAATGCCCACCCTCGCCTCGTTACAGTAGAATAAACATAAAGAAAAAACACACTGTGTGTGTGCAAATTACGACCTATTTGTGTTAATCCAAAATTAGAAGAAGAAAAAAAGATATCCACTCACTCCCCCCTAACCCTAAAACCTACCAAAGAAAAAAAAAGATTAGAACCTTGAAGTTTTTGTGGATACGTTCTTCGTTTCGTCTCGAATGAGCAATGAATTCGAAGCTGCGTATTTCTTATTATCCCCATTATTTTTTAGTCAAATACCTTGACCCCACCGCGTTATTTCTAGCCTAAGTGCTTGGTTGGGTAAATACGAACCCTTATTATTTTCTTATTCCGAATTTTGTCGATCATAGCCGAATCGGGGAAGAAACCTTTGGGCCCCAAACTTTGGGCTTGGGTTAGAATTAATCCAACTTAGCCTTAGATTAGTATCTACTGTCTTAGAAACAATATAGAACGAGATGGGAGATGCGAAGGTTCTAGAGGTTAATTTTATTTAACCTGGCCTTTGACTTTATTGCTTCTGAACCATACGTATTTTTGGGATAGTCGCTCTATATCTTTGTGTATTTGCTTTCTTCGTTGTATACACACAATTCTTTCGTCGATTCAACTGTCTATAAGAGATGATACTACAGGGATGATAGGGGAAGGAGAAATATAGCACTGAGAAAGATTGTATCCCTAGTGTTATCTGAAGTATTTTAAAATCTTCGGGGAAGTTAGTAACTTTTAATAATCTCGTAATTTTAAAAACTGAAGCATCAGAGTACCGTCGTTGACTAAAAAATTCACTAACGAACTCGTGGGCTAGCAACGAACGAATGTAGATAGCGTTTGTAGTAAAAAGTAGGCTCAGATACCAAGGTGCATGTAAGGCGCGTTTCTCGTTACGCGCGCCAGTTACGGGAGTGATATTTTGTGAGTAAAGCAAGCCCCCCTCCCCCATGAACAGCTAGGGTTCCTACAAACCTGGAGATCCTGGAATATCGTCAAAAATTCGTAATGGTTTGGAAAGCTCAGGGAGATTGGAGAAATATTTGGAGGTACAAGAGCTTTATCTCCAAGTCCTAGCGTGATAGTATGAAAAGGCTACGTTCAGTGCACCTGAAAATGTCAGAGAAAATTCATTGTATAAACATGGAAATATCAGGGATATTTTTCCAAATGTTGCATGAACCCTGATGAACATCACGGTCTATATTTCGTCTTATACAAAACTGTATGTAAAGTTAGTTTTAAGCTTTTCTAAAACACGACAAAACTCTGATATTTCATAGAAACTCGCGAGTAGAGAACTTTTCCGTGGTTCGTCGCCTTTTTCTTTACTTCTGGTATTACCCCATGATATCCATCTCCTGTAGTTTTGTTAGAGCTGTCTTCTGGAATTAGAATGTAGGATTTTTTCTCTATATATCTTTGTATAAGGTTTTAACTCTCTAGGCCCTCTATCTCGCAAAGGGTTTTTTTTTTTTTTTTTTTTTTGAAGCCGATCTCTTAGTTTTTGCTTATGCTCCCAGAAGGTTTTTGTTGACATACCTCTCAAAGCATTCATATATGTATAAGTATAAGAAAAAGGGGATATTTTTTTAAGAGCTAGTTGATATTGACGCGTGGCTGATTTTGAGCAAAGCTAGCTGCTAAAGAATCGAGCAGTGAATCATGGGTATTATTATTTTCTAACACATACACTTTATTCAGCGGGGCTCTGAGCCTTTGACTGGGAATTGGGGTTTTGTTTGCATGGTATAATTAATTAACTTCAGATTTTTTTGGGTTTAACTGAGTTTAAAGAGAAGATGAACTGAAAAATTATAAGGCTTTTTTAATTCGATATTTAGTAGCATAAATTATCCACAAAAGTTACTTTTGTAAAGGGAATATAAAGTAGTGCAAGTTGATCAGTTATTAACTCCAGATTTCTTGGGTTTGAGTTTAAAGTGAAGGTAAACTGAATAATTATAAGGCCTTCGATATTTAGTCGCAGAAAATGGTGAAGGCGTTGCTTTCACAATCTGGCGAAGTTTTTTTAACAAACTCTAACGTGATAATTTAATAGAAAACTGACCACAATTTTAATTACTTCTATAAATTATTTTAATTTAAATTAGTAAATTAGTTTAAGAGAGAGGAGGGAAGGGGGTGTATCTCCCCCAAAATTTAATTTACACTTTTAAATCAAGGTTTCAAATTGAAACGACTGGTTTTCAATTTAATTTCGCTTATTTTTTTTATTTCCCTAACAATATGTTTCTAAAAACCGTCCACTTGTTTAAAAAAAATTAAAAATAAAATCTGATTTTAAATTAGAGATGTAAAAATGTATTTACACTCTTCAAATGAATCGAAATTGACAACTTAATCGGCAATATCATTGTGCTAAAAATGGTTCATTTTATATTTGCAAATTATTATTCTTTGTTTTCAAACGCTTTTTAAGTAACGCGAGACGCTCGGTTAAAGTCTGATTCGGTTGGAAACAGTTAATGGTTTCAGCTCGTATAAAACTAATTCGAAGTAAACTCGATCTTAAAAATTAAAGGGAAGTTGAAGAGGGATTTTTTTATCTATTCTACTATAAAAAAGTTGACTTAAAACATTCAGGAAATTTACTTGTCTGAAATTTGCATACTCATAAAACAACTTCCAAGGTCTACGGCCATTGTGGTACAAATATTACATGATGAATCATCACAATAGATGGCGTTGCCGAGTATCAATAACGTATACAAACAACAATTGGGCCTCGAAACGATATATATAAATTAAAATGTGATAGAATGTTGAGTAGATGGCGCGGATACTCCTCACTCCATCTCTCTCTTGTATATAGTGAAAATTCAAGAATACCTATACCCCGTTGCTATTGGAAACGAGTTAAGCCTAGGAGCGAAGGGGTTATCGCCGTTTTTGTCTCTCTCAATGATAGCTTAGCCAATCAGAATGGGAGCTACGAAAGCGCCACCTCTTAACAGATCCCAATGGCGCGCTGGAAGAAAAACCTCCGACTAATCAAAAGACTGCCCTGTACCTTTGACTGGGAGTAAAATATCCGCGTCCTCCTTTTAATTGAATGACAAAATCAGGTTTTCAATTTTCTGTACGATTCAGACAAGTACACTTCCTGAATGTTTTACTGCGCAAACGTGTCTTATTTTTAGAAGCAGAATCCCAAAAAAACCACATCATTTTCCTCTTCACCCTCCTTTGAATGTGAGTTTATCTTTTGTAGTTGCTGAAAACTCAAAATGATTCCAACTACCGTTTTTGATTGTACAAAAAAATTCAATCGGACATAAAAAGGACAAATTGCAGTCAGTTTTATTGTGTTTCCTAAATACGGTTCCTAGAGAAATAATTGGAAATTAGAAACTAGGGATTGTGGAGCCGCCAAATGTTTTTTTTTTTTTTTTCTTTATTATTATTCGAAGGTTCTCTCACCTGTCAAAGTCCTACGAAAGTTTTTTGTTTGAAACCCAATATTTTAGTTTTCAATTTTAACTGAAATATTAGCTTGGAATTATTTTTAAATCAGTCACTGTGCGTTCCACGAATGTCGACTAAAAGATTAAGAAATTAAAATGCTTTTTCGTATCGAAAGTTAATTTAAGAAACTTAATGGAATGTTTGGGGGGGGGATTAATTAAGATATCTCATTATTTTGAGCTAATGTCGTCGTATAAATCAGGGTGTATTATGGATCGAGGTATCTAAAATCTCTGGAAAACTGTGTTGAATGATTAATAATGATAGATTTAGATAACTATTTTGAGCTAATGACTTAAAAGTTTGGGTGTAATATTGTTATCGATAATCCTTGGAAAAGGCAAAATAGTTAAGAAATCGTTTTCACAACAGCTATGCAAAGGAAAGTTTAGAGACAAAATGTATTTGAAAATCATTTACGAAGGAATAACATCCATAATAGTTTTACAAGTTTCTAAATGATGAGGAAAATGTAAGGTTTTTTAAAAGATGTTACTAGCGGCACTAGAATCATTTATTTTACTTAAATATGCCAATCAGAGTTTTCGGCCGAAGAACCGACCTTTTTCAAACTAAATAGACTTATTATATGGCTATTTAAGGGAAATTAAAATAAAAATAAAAAATAAAAATAATTGAAAAATAGGTATATACATAACTTGATTGAACTTAGACCCATTCAACCTCCCTTTTTTATGTCCAAACAACCTTCGTCAAGATTGAGTTTTCCCTATTTCTTAATGAATTTAAGTTGTTACAAAATTAGACATTCTACAATTCGCCAAAAAATGGTTTCGCGTCGAATAAAATCCTTAGGCATTTCGTACGTTGCCCCTGTAAAAGTGTTCGCCCTGCCGAACAAGGTCGTTCTAGGACGAGGCAACATTCGGGCGTTTTTTCAGACGCACATATTTCTGAAATCCTAAACCAATTTTTGAATTTTTATCCCCTTCTCTCTCTAAGACGGAGAAAGAGAGAGAAAAGGAAATATTGTTTTTGTTAACAGTAAAGTTTATTGTGAATATTGTTATTTTTATTTTTGCCCGTCTGGGCTCCTTGTCAAAAATTTGGAAACGCAAACGTATAGAACGCCGTACGGCACAACCTTAGCCTACACAAATGCTTTATGCGAGTTGAAAACGTTAAAGGCGCTGTCTGGACGGTGGACGAACTAGAATTCTACAAACGAAGACCGCAGCGGCTCCAGGAACGCATATCCTCTACAGGGTACGTCCACAAAGTTTCGCGGAAGCAAAAACAAACCCGTCAGGGATCAGAATTAACGAGTTATATTTATCAATGACCCCATTATCGCCGCTACCAATTTATTATCCGTAATTTAGGCTGCTTTTATAACGAACCTTATTGAGCTATCTCGAATCATTCTCCTGGCAAAACTTAACGCGCGATTCCCCCACCAATCTTTATTATTATATCCAGCGTTCATCTTGACACCGCTTTGTTTCAATGGCTCTATATCTTCTACTATTTTTCTTCTACGCGATATTTATATCTCTACCTTGAATCTGTGTGGTATGTTCCATGGTGGTTTGAAATTATATATTCTATTATCTTGACCATATATTATATTCATAGTATTTATATATATATTAATATATCTTTTGTTATAGTCTATATATTTATTATATCGTGGGCTGTTCTCTCAAAAGTCTTCAATATATGGATTACAATATATATATATAAATATATATTATATTTTTTCATTTAATCTTCATAATTTATGCACAGTTTTTTTTTGTTTTTTTTTTAATTGGAATTTTTCTCGGATTTGTAACACTTCTTTTTTCTATTTCTTTTTCTTCCAAAAAAATCTCTATTCTTTCCTAATCCTCGAAACCAAAACTCCTGAAACCTTTTAAAAACCTTTCACGCCACCAAAAATTAAAAAAACTGTCAAATTTCTTCCATCGTTGGCTTCCGTGCTTCTTGGCCCCCATTTTTTCTTCAAACCTTTTTTCTCTAACACTTTTTCTAACCTTAATTATTCTAACTATTCCTTAATATTTTGGCACTATGTCGTAACTTTGCAACGCTTTTTTTTTGGTCACCAAATATATCGTATTTTTCCTCCCACATTTTTATATCTATATATATTTAATTTTTTATTTTTCAAAAAAATATATATCTATTTTTATTTTTTTTTTAACACTGGGAATGCACGTGGATATCGTGACGTGTTTTTAATTTAAATTTTTAATTTTGTTGGGGACATTTTTATATATATATTTAAATGTTCGATGTTTTTTCAAACCCCCAATATTAATTTTAAAATATTTTTAAATATTTTCTTTTTACTTTTTAATTAACTATTTAATATATATTCTAATCTAATTAAAAACTAATCCCACTTTCTAAATAACACTTAACGTTTCTTATTATACATCACCATTTATTTCAATCCAATTTTATTTGCACTTTTTTAATCCCAAAATCTTTTAAAACAAAAATTCCAAAAAAACTTTAATCCCAAACCGTATTATTTTATCATCTCAATATCGTCGAAATTATTCATCATATGAACGAACTTTTACCAAAAAAAAACTTTATTCGCGGAAAAAAAAAATCATTGTCATGCAAATTTCACGAAAAATGGTTTCTCGAACCAATCAGAATGCGATCCGCACCAATTTATCGTTGCATAAGTGCTTCGTTCGTTACGAAGACGATTTCGGAAGTTTCTGGATGGTCGATGACAGTGAGTTTGTTAAAAGGCGTCATTTGAGTCGCGGCAGACCGAGAAAATATCCCGATTCGGAAAATCAACAACAGCTTCAGCAATCTTTGCCTCCTCACCTTGTACCGCAACAGTAAGCCCCCCTCTATATCTGTCACACCAACAATAAAAAAAAACAACACGCGTACACGCAATCAGAAAGAAAAAAATAACTAAAAATTACCAAAATGGAATCGTTCTTTTTAAACTTCATTTGTTTTTATAGTTAAAAAGGCTTTACAAAAAAAATTGTAATTTTTTTTCAAATTGGAACGATAATTTTCAATCTCTAAAATATATAGTTTAATAGCAAATTCCACTTAACTGCGCTCTTAGAGTCCAATCAAATCAGTGGAAGAAAGTGCTCTCAATCAAGAGGAAAGAGCGCTTGATTTTCCTCAGTTGAATTCAGGACAGTTTATCTTTACTGCTCTAGCTGATTCGCCGAACTTGCTCTCAGAGTGATTTCTCTCGCGTTCACGTACGAGTTTTTAAAGTGACTATCTGCTATTTTTACTACCCTTTTAAAGTCGCCTTCTTTTCTAGCTTAGCAGATGACGTTGACTATAGCAAATTGTACAGTCAAAGCTCGGCTGTATGCGTAAGGGAAGAGCATTTTAAGGACAAATTTCAAAGCTGATATGGCCTTTAAACTCTACAAATTAAAGAAATTGCTAAACTATATATCGTAAAAACAAAATTCTCTCAGTCAATAGAAAAATATCCAGCTAGTAAATTTTTTTTTCGGTAAATTTCTATATTTATCGTTCCAATTTAAGTGGCGTCACACTTTAGATACTTGAAACCATTTTGAACGAACATTTTCGAAAGTTTTAAATAGTATAACATGTAGGTGTCTACCGTGTTCGAAAAAAAAAATTAAATAATAACTTAAAAATGTTTATTTTAACGGTTACAAAATATCTAGTGTGAACGCTGATTTATTATTTTACCATTTTTTTAACTTTAAAACGAACAAGTTTAAGGCGAACGATTCCGTTTTTATTATAAATGCATCCCGACGAACATCAGACCTTGTAGAATATCCGAAAATTGAAGAAGTATGCCTTGCGGGTTGACGAAAGCCTGGGCCTGACACGTTACGAGCAGTCATCGGAAAGTCGCATGTAGTAATTGAAAACAAATCGGAGTATCGCACGTCACGCTTTTTAATTCCCGTTCGTTCCCAGTGTTACCGAGAAAACCGTATTAAAAGATATTGTACTTTGCTTGAGTCTTAATTGACAATCTCTTGAGCTGCGCATCCTTAAACCATGGCCCGTCGCACGATTTTATTTCCTTTTCTATATCGCTTCCATTTTTTCGAACGCATGTTACGAAAAATAACCCAAAAAATGTCTTTTGGCTCGTTGGCCGTTCTTAAAAAAAAAAAAAAAAAAAAATAACACCCACCCAATTTAGTCTTAAATTCAATTCATCAAAATGCGCCTTCTTCTAGACTATTCTCTCTCTCGCTGTTATTTTCTTTGGATAGTAACGGATTATTATAGATCTCTTTATGAGCTACAAAACGAGATCAATTTGGTCAAAATCGGTTAATTATTAACAAAGTTAACAAATTTTAAATTAAAATTAACCTTTTTTTAATTCTAATGAAAATTTACATTTTTTTTAATTTTAGAGCAATTGTAACATAATTAGTATTGGTTTTAAACGCGAACTACAAAATTAGACTAATTTCGTAAGAATTGGAATATAAATAAATTTAAATATCTTAAATTAAAAGTTATTAACAAATTAAAGTTTTAAAAATACCCACCTTTCTTATTTATCAACCGATTTTGACCAAATTTGTTTTATTCTGAAGTCCAACTTCGGTTCTATCGAATCCGTAACTATCCAGAAAGATAATTATACACGAGAGGGGCCCTTTTTGAACTTTCCGTTTGTTTTCGAAAAAAAAAAAAAAAAAAAAAAAAAAAAAGCAAAATGGAAAAGTTTTAAAGATGGGCATAGCGCGCGTCTTAAAAAAATTGTATGCCCTGAAAATTTAGTTATTCAATCGCGCGTAGAACTGCGAAACCTCGTTTTTACTTTTTAGGATTAAATTAAACTTAGTTCCATTTCCGTAGCCGAAGTAGTGGTCGGAGTTTAAATGAAAATCAATTAGAAAATCTAGATAAAACCAAAATTTTCCACAAAAAAATAAAAAAAATTGAAAATTTGAAAATTAAAAAGTAGTTTTTAATTTCATTTTTTTCCGTAGGAGTTTTTCTTTGAATCCACCCCCCTTTATTAGGTTGCTTTGTTATAGAAGTAGCCAATTAGAATTAGTAGCGGATAATCTCTTAGTGTTTCGTCCGAATTTAAAAGTTTTAAAATACCAAAATAAAAAACAATGTTTTTAGATATAACGTTTTAATACCGTACTAAAAATTCACAAAGTAGATTCTGATTAATACTTAGACTAAAGAGTAGTTATCTTAATTATTGATACTATTTCCTTCTAACTACGTAGGACAATTTTGAACTAATTCATTTTTTTTTCTTTAAATTTTGTATCGAAACGTTTTGTTATTAAAAAAAACAGAAGTATATCTCTACCTGGTCAAACTTCGGGTCATACTCGAAGTCCGACGCTTCAACAAAGTCCAGCTCTGTACGGCGAATCACTCAACGCCAGTTTGCAGGTAAATTATATTTATTGTTATCAAGAACTCATTTTATGTACCTACAAACAATGGAGCAAAAATATATTCTTAAATTATTTTAATCGTTGTGTATTCTCCGAATTAGTCGACCTAACCTTATATCCGATTATTCTCAATCGTTTGCAATCTGTTTTTTATTGAGCATATTAAAGGGAGTATAAATCAAAATGAAAAATCGTCTGCTAACACGCGACGTCTTGTTTCCCAACGTAACTCGCGCCAATTTTAGTTAACATTTGTTAGGCGTAGGAATGTCTAACTGAACCTTCCACCTTGACATTATCAAACTTTACAGTTTTTATAAAGGTTTTAAAGCGCTTTATTTCTTTTCCTCGTATATAATAGGCTGCTCTGGCGGAGACGAACTTGTCGTTTTTGACGGGGGCTATAACGGGTGGGCTGACGCCTCTCTCGACTCCCAATATGACTCCGGTAGCGACCCCGGGCTCTAATACGCCCGCGTCTTCCTTGTCGGGATCGACGGGGGGCGGTGGCCCCAGGGATAGAGATTCGGATCATCACCGCGGTGGCCCAGCATCCGAAAGAGAGCGACTACAACATCACTTGATCGACAGAGACAGATTGCTGGGTGACAGGGGTGCCATGCACGATCTCGCTTCCCTCAACGAATCCGAACGATATCTCGTAGAAATGGTCAATCAATCCTTACAAAACAATGATAACTGGTGAGTTGCGACAATAAAAAGATGGTACCTAGCTACGGGAAAATCATCTTAAACCTACTATCTTTAGCCAGATTAACTTATTTAGGTTCAAATAGGTTTGGCTGGATTGTGTTGGGTTTGGTTAGGTTAACTTGAGTTAGGTAAGGTTCGATTACTTCAAGTTAGCTTGAGTTAGGAATGGTTTATATGAAAGGATAAAAGAGGGGAAGTGTCAATTTGCCTAGAACCAGTAAATTAGGTGAAAAAAAAAAAAAAAAAAAAAAAATAGGTGAAATAATTTTTTGTTTTCCTTCGCGTTTGTTGTTTTTTCCGCAGCAACCCAAGTTTGATGGCCCGAATTAAGCAGGAGCCCGGTTTGCACCAACCGGAAGACGACGAAGACGACGACGATGGTGACGAAGATGAAGACGGCGAAGGAGGAGTATCCGAAAACGGCGCTCTTAGCGAGGACCAACAACACCGATTACAATTACATCGTCAACAACAACAGCAACGTTATCTCTTCAGCGAACTTTCTGACGAACCTCGTAGCACCGGCGATCGAAGTCCGATCGTGGAACATCCGGAAGACGATGACGACGAAGAAGAGATGATGGCCGAAGACTTATCCTTACCCCCTTCCGCCAACGTCAATATTTCGTCTACCGGAAGCGGAAGTTCCCTCGGTTCTTTAGCGTCGGTCGCGACCGTCGTAGCCGTGAAAGACGAAAGTTCACCGAATTCCGTGGGTCCTTAGTTTTCGGTCGCTGTTTCGACGTTTTCACCAAAAACGAATAAGGACGGTATCGGAAATTACTCGAGATAGTAAGTGAAAAAACAAAACAGATTATATCCTTAATTCCATAGTTCCAATCGCGAGAATCGTGACGATTAATTATAATATAGGCCTATAAATAGAAAATAGACGTTTTTATTGACCTACTTTTTTCCGGTGACGATACGCGGGAAAAAATTCTATAGGAGTGATTTTTATTTTTAATTAGGCCGGTTATTAAAAAAATAAGTTTTTAAATTTCGAAAGTTGAAAAGTTTAGTAATTTAATTGAGAAAGTTTTGAACCCTTAAAATCCTACCTGGGTCATTTTTTTTTTTTTTTTTTTTTTTTTTTTTTCTTCTATTCATCTCGTGATATAGGAAATGTTGTTCGCGCGAAAAATTTATAAAAGGGGCCAGACATTGATGATCCAAATTTATTTGAAATTTATATATTTCGCAAAAACCGGAAATTAAGTCTTCTTCTGAACTTGAAAAACAAAGTTTCGTGTCGTGTAGAAAAAGATGAAAAGTTTTTGGGATTTTTTTGGTTAAAAAACATTGCCCTCAAAACGTGTTTTTCAATATCAACCGATTTTTTTTTTTTTCGGTTTCAAATTTATCCAGAGATAGTATATTTTTTTGTTTCGCGACCGCCAACCATTTTTTGGGGGATATAAGTTTAATTATCCCAAGAAAACAAACTCAAAAAGTTCTTATTCGCTATGGAGTTTGAAGATTTAATTAAATTCACAATTTTCTCGCGTTTTTGTAAAATAAAAAAAATGAAGAAAGTTACAAACAAATTTAAAATTGTGGATGGAAATAAAATCCAACGCAAGCCGCCAATATCGTGTAATTTTCTAAAAATCCTTCCAAGATTACATTTTTTTGTCAACAAAATCAGCATTTTTTAGTTGTTGTTGACGTAACGATGAAAAAACTACGTGTTTTTAAAATACTTGTTTATTTCATTGCGAAAAAAAATTACGCTTAATAAGATTTAATATAATTTAAATCAATTAAACATCAATAACTCCTGGTTCGCGAACCTTTATTTTCTCCAAAACAATAATTATTTAAAAAAAAAAAGCAAAAAAAAAAAAACTTTTTTTGGAAGGGAATTTTTTCAAAAAAAAACCCCGGCCATATGCATTCCTATATATAGTTTCATCTCGAACAATTTCTTGAGTTTCGTTTAGAATTTCGTTAATTTTTGAACGAAATTATGTATAAAAAGTAATTTAAGGCCGAATTTAAAGATTTGAATAAATTAAAAAAATGAATAGAACAGATAATATTTAGATTAGATTTTTAGCGATACTCTCTTGAAACACAAAAAATTAATTAGTTTGACCGATTAATTCCATTGAAAATCCTTCACCCAGTACCCGTTTGACCTCTGGCTCGCCTCTGTGGTAAGTCTGTTTTTGACCTCTGGTTTAACCTATAACCCTCGTTATAAAAATTGAAAGATACCCTTCAAAATTTAATTTAAAATTAAATTTTATACCAATTAATAAAGTAAATATAACAAACACACGAAGAAAACGGGTATCAGCGAGTAAATATTCAAATAAAAAAATAAAAACTTTTTAAAACAAAAAAATATTTCTCAAAACATTTGAGAGATTAAAAATACAAAAACAAACATTTAAAAATGGTGGCCTAGTCTGTGTAAATTCGTTTGTTGGTGTTCGGGATAGGGAACATTTTTTTTAATTAATAATTAATGAGTAATTAATTTTTTCTTCAATCGTTTGCCATATTTGAATAATAATAAAAAATAAAAAATAAAAAAAACATTTTTAAGTCAGCTAATAAATACCTCCGTACCTGTTTACAGTAAAACTTTGGTGTTTTTCCTCCCTTACGATCCACCCTCTCCGATAAATTAAGCCGAATTTAATCAATTAAATACAAATAATTGGATTAAAAATGTTACAATAATGGATAATTATATAATTGCCATATTAATTTTCCGCACAAATAAAAGTACTTGAATTAGGTTTATTCGCCCTCGAAAAAAAAAACCTCAGCATTTACAGTTAGTATTTATTAATTATAGTGTATAAAAATTCCAATTAAGAATTTTTTGGAATTATTGAAAAACAAAAACAATTTGAGAAATTTCAGATTTTTTTTTTTTTATTTATTTGTTCAGTAAATCCAGCCATATAAATTTTAATTTTTTTTTTTGCCTTTTTGTTTAACTTTATTTAGATCCAACAAACCAACAAAACAAAACCCAAAACCTAAACCTGATAAAAACATTCAACGAAACCATTCATTTTCGTTTTCTGGTCACAAAAACTTTGGTTTTAAAAATTAAACAAAAAATTGTTTTAGTTTATTTTGTTTTTTCTTTTTTTTTTTTATAAAAACGCACAATACAAATTTGGCTGTTTTTTTAAGTATTTTAAAAAGTAGGTTTTTTTTTCAAAAAAAAAAAAAAAAAGGTAAAAAATCCTTGTTAAACCATTTTTTTATTTTAATTTTGGTTTAATTTAAGGATAAATAAATCATAATTTCAGTGTTTCTTTAATTATAAGATAAACTGCATCTCATCCATTATCTTTAAGTATATTCGCTTAAAATTAATTATTATTTAAATCTTAAGCCCGCAAAATTAATTATGATATGGCTAAATTTTTAAAAATAATTATAATTTTAAGCGAAATTAATTTTCATTTAAATATAGTCGGCGTTTGAGAAAAAACATATCAAATTAAATTGTAGGAGTTTAAAAACAAATTCATTTTTAAATTTAAAATGAATGCTAACTTTTTAATTTTAATTCCCCTACCAAAATGTGAGAAAAAATATATTAAACAAAAAAAGGTAAGCCTCTTTTTCTTTTAAAAATATCTTTTTTTTTTTATATTAATTCTTTTGGTAAATGGTTTTAAGGGTAATTTTACTAATTTTTTAGCATCTAAAGTTCAACCTTTTTAATTATATCTCACGTTAATATTTAAATCTTTGTTTTAACAAAAAAGTAGAGCACTCATTTTATTTTTAAATTTCAAAACGGAATAAAGATCCGTAACTCTTAATTTTTAGAAAGTTTTAATTTGAAAAAAACAAATAATAATAATAAAAAAAAAAAAACTACAGGGGATTCTCAGGGTTTTCATACGCGTCCTATTAAAATATTCGGTAAAAATAATAATAATAATAATAATAATGAATAGAGAAGTCCCCATTTGGGTATTTTGAAAGTGTAAAAAGAAAAAAAAAATATCTTTTTATTAGCTAAAATAAAAAAATGAAAAATTATAATAAAAATACCATTGAATGAGTAAACCTGTTCTTATGAAAAGAAAGTTCCCCAAATTACGAAATAAAATGAATGCGAATTTTGTTAATATAAATATATATATATAGTTCCATCCAATGATATTAAAAAATAAAAATAATAATAATAAAATAAAAATGGTGAGATTTGAATGAAAAATATAAGATCAGCTTCAGAAAGAGGTTTGAAAAAAAAAAACGTAATTATAGTTCTTCTTAAAAGAAACACTGGAAAAAATAAATAAAATTTAAAGGAAAAATAAAAAAAACGTGTTTTTATACCTACTAGTGCACCCGAGAATAATTAAAACAAAAAATGCACAAAAAAGAAAATAAATTAAAAATAAATTTATTGGAAAAGAGAAAACAAAATGGATTTAAAAAAACAAAACAACTGTGGATTGATGACTTATGAAATACCTCAATTGTATAATAAGTAGAATAAAGTCTGTGGAGTTTGAAAACGTAACCAAATTCATCAAACGTGTCGAAATTACTTTCAAATTCCGCGCGCTCGCGTATCACGTGACTAATTTTCTACCCCTCCTAATTCGCCTTTTTTTGTAGGTAAAATGACGTCACTTCTTTTTATTAAACAAAAAAAATAGAATGGAAAAGCCAGCACAAAATGGAGGTGAGAGTTTTTTTCTATTTTACTTTATTTTTAATTTAAAACTATTATTAAATTGTTATTATTTTAAGAGCTTTAATGGAAATACCGTTTAGACTTATTAAAGAAGAATGTTTATTAAAATTAACCGTAATTAACGTATTAAGAAGCTTAATACTTTTTGCGTCTTAAGCCTTGGCTACACTATTTCTTTGCTTGCTTTTTCCTGCGAAGAAAAATCAAGATTGGATCATAGCTTAGCATACTACTAGGGAATTTTTTGAATTTATGTTTAAGCCTTGGTTGTATTATTATTAGTTTAATTATTGTTTTTTATTATTTTTAGATTCGGATCAAGATTTTGATCCCAGCGCAGAAATGCTAGTGAATGATTTCGACGATGAGCACACATTGGAAGAAGAAGAAGCGATGGAAAGTGGCGAGAGTGTTGGAAACGAATTAGACGAATTACAAAAGGTTAGTGACATTACGAATAACGTATTATAAGCTTTTGGGGAATTATACTAACGCAGATTTATCTTTAAATACAAGGAAGGTGAAATGCCATTAGACGATTTACTAGCCATGTATGGTTTAGGAAACAATACCAACGATTCTAACCCAAATCCGACTACAACTAAGAAAGAAGTTCCCATAGCAAAACCTATTCCTCCCACTCCTCCTCTTATCTCTTTGCCCCCGCCACCGATAACGATACAACCTCAACCACCCGAAGTGACTATTACCGTTAAACAACCGATCGAAATTGTTTTACCGCCTCCAATTAAAGAAATTCCCGTACAAGTTGAAGAGAAAAATATAACGGTACCTAAACCTGTAGAAAAACCAGTTCCAGTTGAATGCGTTTCTGCCACAAGGCATCTATTAAGGGCTTGTAAATGTAAGTTCAATCATTTTACTCCTATTTATTTTCAAACGAATTAGGCTTAAGATTTAATTTTCAGCCGTTTCGCAACCGAGCGAATCATCAGGATCTGATAGTGACGATGACGGATCTCCAGATGATGATTGGAGAAAGGTAAGAAAAATTAATTTGTATCTTGATTCAATTTAAACCTAATTAAAGTTGATTTTTAAGAATTAATTACGAATTAGAAGATTTAATTTTTTGGAAATTATTAAATATTTTATCGAGACGAGACGTTAATTAGTTTCAATTTATAATTAAATTCGTGCCTTCGTTCAAAAATAAAAAAATTGCGTTCTTAGAAATCTTATTAAATTTAAATAATTGTAATTTGTTGGCGAACGAATTTATAATTAGTTCTTATTAAAATCATTATTCCTTAAGACACGATTAAGAATAAGATTAAAATCTAAGAAAAATCGTTCTTTGAAGACAATCCAAGTCGGATCCGATTATCAAGCTCAGATACCCGAAGGTTTATGCAAATACGACGGAGCTCCTGGTAAATAATTATCGCTAATAAACGAATTAGCATCAGCGTAAACTAAGCGCCTCAGTTTCGAATGTTGTATTTTAGCGTACGAAAATGAGGACCGTTTACTTTGGGATCCCGCAAAACTGGGAGATGACGAAGTGGAAGAATATTTACGTCAAGCTCAAATGCCTCATTCTTCGAGTTCCTCCTCAACTCCTTCTCCGGGAGGAGTGACGTCTTTACCGAATGGAGGTCACGTTAGGGACGATGAACAGGCGCTCTATCTTCTATTACAATGCGGCCATAGCGTAGAAGAGGCTCTCAGGAGGAGGAGAATGCAGCCAACTCACGCCACCGGTAAAAAACACTACCTTCATTTGTTTTAAAACCATAGTTTTTATACCGGGTTTAGGAAAAGTTGGGATGGCGGAATTTAAAATTTTGATCGAAATATCAGTGAAATGTTTGGGGATACGTTTGTTACATTATTATAAGGTCATGGAATACAGTTTTTAGATTATTATAAGGTCAAGGAATACGGTTTTTAGGTTATTATAAGGCCAAGGAACATTATGGAATTTTGTTAGATTATTGTATGGTTGGGAAACATCACACAACCTAAGGTTAGGGAATTTAAAAAAAATCTGTTTGTAAGAATTTGAAAGATCGTAAGATTTGTTAAATATTTATTAAAAGTCCATAAAGTTAAGAAATTTCATTTCAAAATTAAATTCCAGTTATCTCTTGAATAATCTGCAAATTTGAAAGAAAAGGCGATAAATTGTGGCAAACCTTAGCTTAGCATTGGATAAGATTAGTAAATGGAAAAACTCGGATGACGAGAAAAAAGTTTGTAGATTTTTTATGCGTTTTAGATACGATGAGTTTATGGTCGGAGGAAGAGTGTCGAAGTTTCGAAAATGGTCTCAGAACTTATGGCAAACAATTTCACGCCATTCAACAGAATAAAGTTCGAACGAGGGCCGTTGGAGAATTGGTTCAATTTTATTACTTGTGGAAGAAAACGGAACGTCACGACGTTTTTGCCAGCAAAAACAGGTTGGAGAAGAAAAAATACTCATTGCATCCTGGAACTACGTAAGTTAATTATTTAAGATTCATTCTTAGTCGGGGATAATCGAGACAAGGAAAGAGTTTATTCCTAATCAATGAGAAGTATGATTAAAAAAAATCTAAACTCAACAAAAGTTTCTCCGTAATAAGAAAAGAAGTTTGAATTTGAGCTCGCTAAGCCTATCTCCACTTTTTTTGGTCGGAAAAAAATAAAAATGAAGTTAAGCTTAGCAGCCTCGAATTGTTATAATGTTATTTAAATATTAAAAAGTACTTGTATTACTTCTTGATAGTGTTAAGTAGGCAAGGATATGAATTTTTCTGTTAGTAATAAAGCTTGACTGTACAAAATCATTGAGGAATTTCCCAAGAACTGAGTTTTAGTCTTAAGTTTTATTTTTTTTTGTTAAGTTTTTCAGGTTTTTTTTTAAATTCTTATTCAGTTGTAATCGAAGTACTTGAACGAGTATTGACCAGCCCTAAATAAAAAAAATAAGTTTTCCTCATCTTGATTATCAGATTTATCACCTTTCAATCCAATTTATAGGATAATATTAATTTCCCATTTTTTGTAATTGAATCTCAGCGACTACATGGATCGTTTCTTGGATGAACAAGAAAACCCTTCGATGCCTCGTGATCGATCTTCCAGCCCAAACACGCAATCTCTTTTGTACGGAGATCGTAAACAAGTGACGAGTAGTACGAATGCGGGTAGTCGGCCAGTTTCCACTTCCAGTCCTCCAAACTCTAATTTATCTCAATCATCGACGGGCGCCAATCAAAGTAAAAACCACTCTCCTCCCAATAGCAACAATCTAACGACGGAAAACGCGAAAATCGGTCATAACTCTTCTTCCTTAACGAGTACTCGATCGCCTTCTATCAATGACTCTAAAAACATTGCGCGAGATAACGGAGGCGCCTCCGCGTTAAATGGCGTTGATAAACCGCCACTTCGAAGCCGCAATTGGTTACAAACTCAATCGAGTAACAACAACAATAATAATAATAACCCCGCCTTAGTTCAAAACTCGTCGCAATTGAAAGAAATTTCAACTGTTTTATTACAATCTGAGACTAATTATTCGTCCGCTTCTAGTTTACAAGATAGTACAGTCAGTTCGGGAAACTAAAAACCACGGTAATTATACATTTCACACCATTTTCTCTCGTTAAAATTGAAACCAGGGCCAAAATTATTTAAATTTTAAAAGTCCATGTGGAAGATAATAAAACCTGTAATAAATTAAGGTAATTACTAATTAGTTATATTAAAGGGAGAATGAAATAAAACTACATTATATAAATGAAAAATAGGCCTACTGCATTAAAGAATTAGGCCTAATTCTTCATTAAAATTAATTAAATCAATTAAAAGTTACTTTGTCAAGCTTCATTCACCATTATTAGTTAAATATATTGAATGGAGAATGAATAAATGCTAATGAATTTTTGAGCTTCATTCTCTCTTTAAAGCTTTAAAAAAGTTTAAAATGATGAGTTAATGGAGTTTTTAAACGCTTTAAGCAGTGAAACTTCTTTGTTTTTTAACTACAGTTAATTTATTTAGTTTAGTTCTCCTTCACATATACTTTAAAATAAAAAATTTTGGCTTTTTTTTTTTAAATATGGAATATTCGCCCCTTTCCCTAAGTCATAATTTTATTTTATATTAATTTTGCGCCTAAAGATTTTAGTTTCATAACTTGATAATGAGATAAAGACGTTACTTCAAAACGCTAAAAACATTAAACAGAATTTTTTGGTGAAACAAAAAAAAAGTTACAAAAAAATAACTTCGACCAATTACTCGCGATGATTCGAAAGTGGGTGATGAAGATGAACAATGATTATCTTCTTTATGGAACAGACTTACCGGAGATTGTTAAATTTTGCCGCGACTAAAGAAAGACTTAAATTTTGCGATGAACTTTCAAACTTATTCCCAATGCCATTTTGGCAAGGCTTAGTAATTTCAAACTGAACAAATCTGTCCGCTATAGGATTAAAAAAACTGTTTGGAAATTAGAAATGATTAAAAACCAGAAAAATTATGCAAAAATATAAGTTAAATTGTTCTATTACTTAAGATGAGCTTTGGCTTTTCAGCCAACAATTTTTGTTCAAGGTAATGAGGGAGTCACTGGACATTTGCCCGATAAGAAATAGTACGTACTGGGAATGGAAATCTGGTAATATCCGATAACTCTGAATTTGTGAAAGGAGGCACCTTTCGAAAATCTTATTTTCCGTTCCTGATTCTAACTGGATTTGAGAGAAAATTCTTTATAACTAGAATTCGTCTGCTGAAACTAGGCCCAATTCTACCTGGATTATTTTTGAATTTAAAAACCATTTGAAGGAAATTTCGTTATAGCAGAAGCAGGTAGAAACTATAGTATACATCCGCTTCTGGTTGTAGTCACTATAACCAAATCAAACTGGATTTAAGGAAATTATAGCCAAAATTTGGTATAACTTGTAGTTTTTCAGATAAGACTAATTAAATACTTGGGTGGAGAATTTGAAAAAAATTGCTAGAAGCCATATAGTCATTGTTACTATGTTTTTACTGTATTTTGAATTTGTTAAGCCTTGTCAAAGAACGGAATGGAGAATTAGGTGGATTAAATTTAAATTATAGGGAATTTGATCGAAATTGAAATTATCTTTGTTTAAAAATTGATTTTTTTTTTTTTAAAAAAGTCTAAGGAAGAAAACCTTTTAAACTATGTCCTTAAATGAATTAACGTATTTAAGATATATATTTTTATCTTGCCGCTTTGTCAGTTAATTCCGATTGAAGAAATTTTAACGCAAAGTACACAAACCAAAGTTTTAATTGTTTTTAATCTTCAACCTTGTACTTTGATCGTTTCATCTTATTTCAAGTTATTTTTTGCTCAGATTAAAGTTTCATAAACAACTGCCATTAAAAACGATTTAATATAAAGCTAGATTATTATAGATCTAAAACGGCATCGTTTTTTCGCGCGCGCTACCTTTATATACAGAATGGCCGTAAAAAAATATTAAATATATTAAATTAAATATTAGTGTTGGTTGATATCGTAATTTAATCATTATCGAAATCTATCAAAAGGTTTATCTGATAGTGGTGAAAGAAAATTTATGAATCACCCATGTTTTTGGTTTTAACATCAATTGCTTTAAGAGCTTTAAAGTCAAAAATTTCTCACAGCTACGGATGTCACGAGTGAGATCTATCTTTGAATATCGGTCTATCATTTAAACCTCTAACAGATTCATAATTTGAAATTTTGCAACGGAATACTGACATCACGAGCGCATTCGATCGGTTAAAGCATTGAGTTGTGAATACATAAATTAGCTTTTTTCATATAGTAAACTTTATCACGTAGTTTAAGGTATGTGATGTGCACGATGATAAAGTTTGGCGCGTTAAATCCCGCCATTCTCTGATATAAAGATGTACATCTGGCTCCATATTTTCAAAAAGTGGAAAATCGATATAGATCTCTAGTAAGAAATATATTCCCAACTCAGTGAATTAAACCCTAAAAATTAAGATTCTTAATTTGAAATTTGGCCATGAAATACTGACGTCACGAGCGCCACCTACCAGTTAAACCTCGATAGTAAAATTGAAAGACACTCCAACACTAAGCTAAAATTTTTAATTTTGGAAGAAACTAAAAGAATGGGTATAATTTTTGTCAAGAAGTACTTTGTATTTATTAACGTCCGGAAGAATTTTACAATTGAAGAGAGATGGGGAAGATTTTTAAATAAACCTTTTTGGACTAATTATATAGCAACCAAATCATTTTCCATTCAATTTATTGAAATAATTATTTGACAAAAAAAATTAATTGTCGGTATAAATTATATGAACTTAATATTTACATATTTCCTTAAATTTTTATTTAAGTTTTGATTTTTCAACAAAATTTCAAAATTTGATTGAGGTAGGCCATTTTCTTAATTTCATTATAATTTTTCTTTAATTATTAATTAACAGCCAACGCTATTGTTTTTTTTTTAATATTTGAACTCTGTTAAAAGAACTTATTCTTTATCTCGTTTCGCGTGTCGATGTCGATGATGTTTGTGCTTATGTTTTTTACTTTTTTTATGCTTTTTACGAGAAGTTCTTCGAGAACTCGATTCCGAACTACCAGAAGCGACGGCTAAGTTCCCGCTCACACTTCCAATAAAACTTTTAATTTTACTCTTTTTAGATTCAGAATTGCTAGCTCCGCTTGAAGAAACCGTATCCGTTTGTTCACTACACGAATCGCTGGAATAATCGTAATGAAAAGTACATCTGTTTTTTCTTGTGGCTGGCTTTTCATATGAGATCCCATTTTTTTTCTCAGTAGGTGAAGAGAAAGCTTCAGTTTCGGCTTCATCTTCTCCTTCGGAACTGGATGGTATGGTAATAATGGGAGGAGTTTTTCTTCCAGTGGGTTGAACGCAATTTACAATAACGCATTCCTCATCCGATTCTTGAGTAGAAGAACCGAAACCGGTCGCGTGGGGTAACTCCGAAACGTCCCAAGGTCGAAAGGGCAAACTAAATTCTTGTCTGCTAGGTCCGGGAGTATCTAAGTCGTAAACGCGAAGCCGACTATTACTTTCATAATTAAGGGGAGAAAATCTTTCCCAGTTTCTATTCAACGTTGTTTTGGATCGACGCCTTCTGGAGTCTAAACTTGTGCCAAAATGACGAGCGTAAAAGTGACGTTTCGGTCTGGGTGGTCGAGTTTCCTCGTTGTTAGTAGCAGCACCTTGAGCACTATCGACCGGGACTTCAACCACACTATCAGGAGAACTCGAAGTCGATTCGCGATTTAAATTCGCAGAGTCTAATAGTTCGTAAGAAGCGTTTCTATCGTAACCTTGCATATCGTGAGGAGATCGAGCAAAATGGTAAAACTCGTGAATGAAATGAGTGGTTCTGTCTCTCAAATAAGGAAAAACGTGTTCATAAAACTCTGAGCTTTTAATATCGTAGCGACTAATCAAAGCCAAGACGAGTTCGAGGATAAAACTGACTTGATTTTCACTGTGGGAAAGTAGAGCTAATAGTTCGCGATTCAACCACGGAATTAAACGGTGTGTACAAGCTGGATTCTCGCGATAAAAATCCGGGCCAGTTTCGCGATATCGCTCCCCGTTGGTTTGGGGTACCACCCAAAAATTGTTATTGTAAATGTTTCGTCTGGCGTCGCTAGTCGTGGAACGATTCATAGAAGGATATCTATTATTTAATCCTCTATATAAATGAGGGGCGTAAGTCAATCTATAGTTTTGGAATTCTACGGAATGTTCAAATTCTAGTTGCCTCCTTCTATCACCGGTTAAAGTAGAGGGGTATCGAAATCTCCGCCCCTCTGGACTTCTCCAAGACCTTCTAGCATCCGCGTTTCTTTGAGTTATATAATATTGATCATAGTCTTCTATAGAACGGACGTTATGAATAATGCTTTTAAAGGCTTGTTTGCAGAGGGGACATTCTGCTTTAATTTTTGACCATTCGAGAAGGCACGTGAAACAAAACTGATGAAAACAACTATCCGTAAAAGATTTATTTTCAAGTTTGCCCAAACAAATAGCGCAGTTTGGATCGGGAGAGGTTGATTTGGCTGGCGAAGCTACACCATCTACATTCTCTTCGGTAGCTCCACTATAACTGGGGCTAGAACCGTCGATTGGTTCCGTAGCCCCGCTGTAGCTAGGACTACATTCAATAGTTTCACTTTTTTCTTCCTTAGATTGCTCAGATTTGGAGACCGCTTTATCTCCGCAACTATCAGATTTTTCATTATTATTACCCGAAGAGGGAGAAGAATTATTCTTGACTTGTTCTTCTGGAATCTTGAGTCTGACAGGATCGCCGCAATCCTTCATACCACCATTCTCCGTTGGCTTGGAAATTTTTAGATCCTGGTTGCGGGCCGTTTGATTATCACCGGAATTTTGAAGAAAATCCATGGTGAAACTGTAAGAAATTTGTCTAAATTAGATAATTTGGCCTATATTAATGTTTACATTTGGCTTCTCATTCTAGCCATCCAACCCAATCTCTTATATAACGCAACTGCATTGGGGAAGTTTAAAAAAATCTGTACAACACACAACTGGAAACTTCGAGGTATATAATATTAATATTAAAAAAATAATAAGATTAATTATCTATTTTAGTTAAATATTGAGGCAGTCTTACCAACTTTAGGCCCTTTTTCAGTTAAGCCTAACCTTGATTCCCAAAATTTGGATTTTCCCTTTCATAATATTGATTTATTTGACATAAAGTAAGTACGCAAATATAAACAAGGTTTTTACCTTAAACACAACGTTTATTCATTTAAATTTAATCCACATTTATTTCAAATTTATTAAGAACCTCGGTGAACGAAAAAACCGTGCACTCGCAACGACGGACGCGAAAAATGAACTGACAGACAAAAGTAGAGCCAATCTTAATTGTAAGTTTCCCTTTGACGATCGTTTTCTAGCAGACGCTTCTAGAATTCTTGCTTGCGCCTAGTTGAGTAATTTCAGCATCGTCATGTCGGGTCAAACTAAAATCGTAATTATTTTTAATCATAAAATACTTTAAATGAGTTTAAATCTTGAAATTTTATCAACAACAACTATTAAAAGGAAAAAGCCATGGTCGAAAACGTATTGGATTGGCAAAGTAAGTTAATAGTGGATTAAAACTTCATAAACTTTAAGCCTAGGTCTATCAAGTATTCAAAATTTCAAACAATGGCTACATAAGCCTTGGTCAACGCTATTACGTCAGCTTGGATCAAGGGTCATAGTCTACCTTTGGCAGTGGTGACCACAATCTATCTTAGGTGACGTCATAGAAGTTTGCTGTGAAATAGCTTTTAAAAATCCTAAAATTTGATTAATTTAAAAACTGGTGCGAAAATTCTAGAAATACGGCCCACAACTGTTTAAAAAATAGCTTAGGATTAGCTGAAATTAAAAATTAATCCCTTATTCCATATATAATTTTCTTTTTCAAGGAAAAGGAACAATTGGTGTTACTTGACTCGAGGCGCATATCGTACTTGCAACTTCACAATGGAGAAACGAAGAAAAATATCGGACACCTTAACCGTTATTTGGAGGATACGATAAAACTCTTCTTTCACGGTAAAGTTGATTCTTTTATCTTCTCAGAACTAAGTGGTTAAAGTTGGTATCGCTTTTACGAGACCCGAGACTCAAAAACAATTGAGAGTGGGTTTGATTTTGGCTTAAGGCTCTTCATTTTGTTCAGAACAGATGAAAATATACTTGCCTTGCTATCAAGCGGTGATATTTTGATATGGAACAAGGATTCCGATGCAATATTCTTAGTCAAGGGTTTACCTACCTTTCCAACTACTCCTAAAGGGAAAAAAGACAAAAAATATTCATCCCACAATGGTAAATAAATTAAATTGGTCTAGGCCTGTAGAGATACTCGAAACTTTTTGAATCGAATACTTAAGTAATTGAATACTCGTAAATTTTCAAATTGAATACTCATAATTTTCTTATTGAATACTCGTAAACTTTCTAATTGAATATTTGAAAATATCCAGTTGAATACCGAAATTTTTTAATTCCAAAAACCAATCGCAAATACTCATTTGCATAAGGATTAATCATTTTAAAAAAAAAAAAAACAATACTTTATCTAATGCTTTAATTATATAAAAGATTTTTAGTTGAAAGTGTTTTTATTACGTCAAATGATCCAGGGTTTGACAAAATAAAACCCAGCCCAGTAAAAGCCACTTAATTAAACCCACCAAATAAAACTCGAATTTGAAAACTATTTTTTTAAATTCAAACACGAGAATATTCATTCTCTAATTTGGAACAAATTTAAAATTCAAATATGCCAGGGCTCCCAGACCACCTATATTACCTATAATTCTGAAGTGATCCTATGAAAACCTATAATTTCACTTTTTAACCTATAATACCTATTTTTTGGGTAATTTGTTCAATTTCGCTGATAAAATTCGAAATGAATCTTCCATATAACTATAAAAATTTAACTTTTGCTTGAAAAAGTGCAAATGTTCGCAAAAACCAAAGCTGTGGTAGAAAGTTTTCCTCTCCTAGGTCACTGGTAATTATTATTCTATTTAATTAGAGGTTATGTAGACTTTCTGGAGGGGGCGTGAGTAGCTAGTGGTGCCAAAGAAAGGCAAAGGGACAGGTCTAGAGGGTATAGACCCTATATTGCGTTACATGTCAGCCAAACCCAAATTTTTTGACACTAAAAAACTATAAAAAGTCCTAAATTGATATTTTTGGACCTACAAATAACCTATATTTTGGCTTTTAAAACCTATAATACTATTTTTTTGGGCTATGCACTGGGAGCCCTGGAACATAGTTCTGGATAGACGGATTTATGGATAACTTTTAACACGCGTGCTGTAAATAGTGAGAAATTACGTCATATGATTAGTTTTAACCAGAAGTAGTTACATCAAAAATTAGGAATCTTCAATTATTAGGATATTTCTCATTGAAACCCATGTAAAGAAGATTTGATGCATGCCTTAACAATTTTGGACAGAACATAATTCTGGATAGACTGATTTATGGATAACCTTTAACACGCGTACTATAAATAGTGAGGAATGACGTCATATTAGTTTTAACCAGAAGTAGTTACATCAAAAATTAGGAATCTTCAATTATTAGGATATTTCTCATTGAAACCCATGAAAAGAAGATTCGATGCATGCCTTCACAATTTTGGACAGAACATAGTTCTGGATAGACTGATTTATGGATAACTTTTAACATGCGTACTATAAATAGTGAGGAATGACGTCATATTAGTTTTAACCAGAAGTAGTTACATCAAAAATTAGGAATCTTCAATTATTAGGATATTTCTCATTGAAACCCATGTAAAGAAGATTCGATGCATGCCTTCACAATTTTGGACAGAACATAGTTCTGGATAGACTGATTTATGGATAACTTTTAACATGCGTACTGTAAATAGTGAGGAATGACGTCATATAATTAGTTTTAACCAGAAGTAGTTACATCAAAAATTAGGAATCTTCAATTATTAGGATATTTCTCATTGAAACCCATGTAAAGAAGATTCGATGCATGCCTTCACAATTTTGAACAGAACATAGTTCTTGGTAGACTGATTTATGGACAACTTTTAACACGCGTACTGTAAATAGTGAGGAATGACGTCATATGATTAGTTTTAACCAGAAGTAGTTACATCAAAAATTATGAATCTTCAATTATTAGGATATTTCTCATTTAAACCCATGTAAAGAAGATTCGATGCATGCCTTCACAATTTTGGACAGAACATAATTCTGGATAGACTGATTTATGGATAACTTTTAACACGCGTACTATAAATAGTGAGGAATGACGTCATATGATTAGTTTTATACAGAAGTAGTTACATCAAAAATTAGGAATATTCAATTATTAAGATATTTCTCATTGAAACCCATGTAAAGAAGATTCGATGCATGCCTTAACAATTTTGGACAGAACATAGTTCTGGATAGACTGATTGATGGATAACTTTTAACACGCGTACTCTAAATAGTGAGGAATGACGTCATATGATTAGTTTTAACCAGAAGTAGTTACATCAAAAATTATTAATCTTCAATTATTAGGATATTTCTCATTGAAACCCATGTAACAAAGATTCAATGCATGCCTTCACAATTTTGGACAGAACATAGTTCTGGATAGATTGATTTATGGATAACTTTTAACACGAGAACTCTTAAATAGTGAGGAATGACGTCATATGATTAGTTTTAACCAGAAGTAGTTACATCAAAAATTAGGAATCTTCAATTATTAGGATATTTCTCATTGAAACCCATGTAAAGAAGATTCAATGCATGCCTTCACAATTTTGGTCAGTCAGGGCTCCCAAACCACCTATAATACCTATAATTACCTATAATTCTGAAGTGATCCTATAAAAACCTATAATACCAATTTTTTGGGTAATTTGTTCAATTTCGCTGATAAAATTCGAAATAAATGATCCATATAACTATAAAAATTATACTTTTGCTTGAAAAAGTGCAAATGTTCGCAAAAGCCAAAGCTGTGGCAGAAACGTTTCCTCTCCTAGGTCACTGGAAATTATTACTCAATTTTATTAGAGGTTAGGTAGACTTTCGGGAGGGGGCGTGAGTAGCTAGTGCCAAAGAAAGGCAGAGGGACAGGTCTAGAGGCTAAAGAACCTATGTTGCATTAAGTCTAACCTACCTATAAGACCCATATTTTTTGATACTAAAAACCTATAAAAACCTTTACGGAAAAAAGTTAGTCTGTTGTGAAGAGGTCCTCAAGAACACTAAAAAGGTCTTGGAGAAGTCGTTAAGACCTCCCCAAGAATTCTTGACATAATGGAAGACTTCCCCAAGACCTTTTAAGACTACGTAAGACACCCAAAAGACTTCCCCAAGACCTCTTAAGATTAACTTTTTTCGGTAAGGGAAGTCCTATAAATGGACCTATAAATAACCTATATTTTTGGCTTTTAAAACCTATAATACCTATAATTTTTTTGGGCTTTGCTTAGTGAGCCCTGAATATGCCAATGCTTCGGCTCCGCACGACAATACCTATATACTTTAACTAGCTTTAAGGCTTTCTCCGTTCCAAGTCTATTTCGTAGGGTGACCAGGGAAAAAGCTTGAAATTTTAAAATTTTAAAAAAAGAATAGGAAATTTAAAGGCGAATTATTGGAGGAAATAGGGTTGAAATTTTAAAATAACGAAAATATAGGATAATAACAGCGAATTTATAGGAAAAAATAGGATATCTTTCAATTTCCGTTGATTTAACATTATTACCACATATTTAATGCTTTTTGATTTTCTTAATCTTAATCTCTTCTGTTTTTGACCTTATGCCTTTGGTGGAAAAAATATATATATATATATTTAAAGGGTAACTGAAGAGCTTAGTGTGCCTTGCCAAAAGTTAATATTTCCGTTTGGAAAAAATTAGCTGGCGACTTATCCTCAAAGGCTAGGATTGAATCGTGGCTAAATACTTAAAGAGAATCGTCTAAGCCAGGGTGACTAGGGAATAAACTTGAAATTTTATGGGAAAAATAGCGAATTTAAAGGCGAATTATAGGAGAAAATAGGATTGAAAATGAAAAATTATAGGCAAAATAGGATGAATAATAACAGCGAATTTATAGGAAAAATAGGATATCCTTCAATATCTGTTGATTTAACATTTTTACCACATATTTATCGCTTTTTGATTTTCTTTAAAATCTTCTGTTTTTGACTTTTGATGCCTTTGGTGGGAATTTTGTTATTTTTGAGAAATTTTAAAGCATACTTTTATTTGAAAATGAATAACCTGATAACCTGATAGTAATAAAATAGGAAAATATAGGAGAAAACCTTCAATTATAGGAATTTATAGGAAGACATTGAAAATATAGGAAATATAGGAAGTCTGGTCACCCTGATTTCGTAGCTTTGACCATACTATTCCAAATGACGAAAAAACTCTTTCAAGTGACACAGAGCTTATTGTAATAAAAAATCTAATTCTTAGTTGAAAAAGATATCAAAATAATTTGTACTAAAAATGAAAAACTCAATAAAACCCAAAAACCCATTAAAACCCGGTGGGCTGGGCTTTTCCAGAAAAACCTGGGTTTTTTTGAACCCTTAAATGATCAGATTGAGTATTAGCTGTATATTAAATTAAACCAGTGAATTTGTCAATTTTCATTCTGGAAAGAAGGCTACCTTGCCTAATTCAGAGAAAGTTCATGAATATTTTACTTACAAAGAAGTACAATTGTCCAGTTAATTTTTCTCTGGAAAAATTAATATTCTATTCTATTTAAAATTTCAATTATTTAGGCTGGCCTTTAATTGACAGATTTGGAATCATAATCCCAAGACTTTATGAAACCCCCTTTTCATTTTTTCAGGTGACAAAAAGAGATACGATATAACTGTAAATAATAACCTAAGAAATATCGCAGTTGTTGTAGACTTTAATCACATCTTTATGTGGTGTGGTGAAAAGCCTATCTTTGATAAAGTAATAACTAGCCCAAGCGGCTCGAAAAAGGCCAAAGAATTGATCGGTTCCTGGTTTACGATTCCAATTGATAATGAAATTCTGTTACCAAACGTAATGGATGATAAAAATGGCATTTTAACTACCTCATTCAACAAGAATCACCCCATTATAGTTTCCCCTTTCCAATGCGTTTATTCGTATGCTCGGGAAGATACTCTCAGTGTCCCTATTTTAACTATCAACCCGACATACAGAGGGGGATATTACTATTTTCAAAATAACATTTGCATTTGGAAAAATTATAATTATCCTTTGAAAGATATACATCCTGAATGTTATTCTATTCAACATTCTGGGGCTTTAACAGCCAGTTTGTCCCGCGATGGACTTACTTTAGCTCTAGCTGTAAACCAGTTAGCTACCCAAGCTGCCAAGTAAGAAAAATTGCTCTAGAAATATTTTAAAATGAAGCGCTGATTGTTTTAAAATTTTCAAAATAGGCTAGTTTTCATCTCCGTTTTAAATGGTTCGATGGTTTCAACCGGTTTGAAGAATTACTCCGTAGGTCAATCCGTCACCATGAGAAAAAAGTAGGAGTTTTACCCTTTTTTAGAGTCTCCTGAAAGATTGAATTTTCAAATTATTGTAAATTAGACCAATTATATTGACTGTAGATCTAATAATTTAAAGGGAGAATGCAGCCTGACAACAAATTGTATACTATCAGCTTCATTATCCTTAAATTCAATAGTAAAAATAAATTTCATGCTAATTTTAGCTAGAAATCAGTCATGGTCAACTTAGATCAGCATAGAATCAATTAACCTACTTGAAAAGTACGCTTAACAAGTATTCATGGAAAATTTTATGTCTCATCTTTATCAATTCTTAAACAAACCAATCGCTTGATTCTGACAAGACTGTGAGTGTGAGATATCAAACTCCATGGATCCTTAAGGCTAATCGTTTTAAAAACTAATGAAGCGATAGAAAATCACGAGCTACATTCTCCTTATGTGTTTCACGAGACTCATTGCCCAAAACCATCAAGATATTAATTTATAAACATTTTCATAAAGATATTTATGGATATCTGATATAAGTTGGAGCTACGATGATTGTTTCGTCGTTTGTATCACAAAAGAAGGTTCTGTGTGTGTGGCTAGTCAATTAGGAGAACTTTTAAGGATTAGTCTTATTGGATGTTCTCTAAAATTGGGTCCCGGATTTTACCCAAACCTTTATCCCCTGGTTAAACTGTCATCAAAAGAAACTTCAGAAATTCCCGATGATGACGAATCAGTTTCTACTACATCCGGGTGTCCCAACTTCAAGCAACGTTTTTCAGTTACGTCTCATCCTCGAGTTCCTCTTTTTCTTCTATCAGATGGATATTTGGTAACGTTGATAAGATTACCTCATAGTCATTCGGAAGTCGTCCAGACATCGTTATGGTTCCTACAAGAAACTAAAGTCGCCTTGAAACCTTTTCGACAAAGTCGTCGAAAAACTAATAAATTCATTTATGAATCAAGTCCTAAAAAGTCTGTTAAAGCTTCTTTGGAAGCGGCTGATATGAAAGACTCCTGGAAGATCTTATCAACGATAGATTTGACCGTAGATAATAACTCCAATGTCGAAGAAATTGCTTTAAAATCCACCACAAACGAATGGGAAAGTCAACAGCTCGGTTTAGCCGGATCGTATGTCATATCACTATGGGGATTGTTAAGTAGTTACAATTATTCTTGGACGCAACCTCTTCATTCTTTGGCTTCAAAATCTGTGGAATTGATAGTGGAAATGGTCGAAATATCTTTACTACGCGAAATTACTTTCTCATCTCGATGCTCGAACATTCTTCGAACCCCTTTCGATTCTGTTACAAACTTCTCAAAGGATTTGTTTGAAATTTTAGGATTTGATTGTGTTCTCTTCAATATGTTACCTACCAGTGTCTCTGTCTTAAATAAAATCATAGCGATACTTTCAACGAATAATAGCCATCCCGAAATAATTACTTCAACTACGCGCTTTTTACTTAAAATGGAACGATTCTTGCTAAGGTTTTACAATGTAAACCTATCGAGGAGTACCGAATTTTTCAACCAAAGCAACGAAAATGAAAATTATCTTCTAGATGATTTTTATTCTTACGGAAATTTTAATCATTCGCCATATTATGGAAACGTTGATTTTCAAGAAGTAACCACGTGCCAAAGGTAAAGTATAAATATTAAATAGAGATTTTGAGAAATTGAATGAAGAACTCGTCAATCTCGTAACAAGATTTCTTTTAAATTTAATCTAGGGAATCTCATTAAGCCCTTCCTACATTTTCATAGATTTTATTAATAATTCTTATAATCTCCAATATTTCACGATTAATAATAATATTTAAGAGAATATTAACCTTTTGCCCCTTAAGATTAAGATAGTCTCCAAAATTTCAGTTTTTTTTATCCGCATAGTACTTGTTACTACCACATGATCTATTTTACCTTCATTTTTAAATCCTATATCTATTTTCTCCTTTATTTTAGTAATAGTTTCTCTATTTGAACCCAAGTAGCGAGTAATTCACTTATTTTTATTATTACTTTTTCAATGAAGATTACCTTTTTCTCCACGTAATATTAACTTAAGATAAAAGTCCATTATATAATTTATTCTCTTCTTATTTTAGCCTTAAAAGTTTTCCTATTATTTTACGTAAATTCAGTTGCTTCCATATTTTGTTAAAACATTTCCTATATTTCCTTTAAAGGATTTATAAATTTTCCGTGGTTAAAGTACACGTTCTTTGTTCAGTTTCTTAGCCTCAGACTATTTGATCGTCATACTTTGAATTTATTTTAAGACTCAAACCGGCGTGGTTCTCATTATATAAACAAGCGTTTTCCAATTATCGTAAGAACAATGATGACCAAAACAAAGACGAATGGTGCCAAGTTCTTTGTCTTCTCCAGAAGGAAATTCAAGAACGTGGTTGGGACATTAATGTCCGAAATTTGACTAAAATGAGGAAAAAATTAGATCCAGCTTCTCAAATTTATTTGACCGGTCACGTGGAACGAGCGACTGAAATGTGGATATCGGAACTCAAAAGTAAGACAGAATACTTTAACTTCCAAATCTTAAAGGGAGAATGAATTCTGACAATTTTTTCCCTATTGATTCCTTATATCAAGTAAAAAAGTAACGAGAACAAAATTAAGATAGAAGTCAATAGCTTAATAAATTTCTAGCTTAATATTTTGGTGTATTTCTTTTCTCTGGTGAATAAGACCTATTTTAACAATATAAGGAATCAAATTTCTTTCTCCCTTAAAGCGTTCAATTAAAATAAAACCAATTTTTAATATTTTAGATTATAAAAGGTCGTCAAATACTAGTTCGAGAAAATTACATAGAATTTTGTACAGTTTATTATCGCAATATAATATCGCCGTTTTTACTTTTGTATTTGGTATCATGAGAGGTAATTTCCCTCATTTTCCTTGCAAAATCAAAACCAACGAAAATATCTCTGAAGATTCGAAGAAATTTGTATTGTATTCGATTATGAAACAAATGGATTGTAAAAACGTTACCCTTTTAGTCCAAAGTTTCGCTCGAATTTGGTTATCCTACTACAACAAGAAAATAATCTCCATATATCCCATTCATCGAGCTCACAGTATTCTCCCAGAAAATCAAGTTTATAAAGGTAGGAAATCAAATTTCTGTAGTACTGGGGCAATGGGCACCCTAAAGCTTGATTTCATGCATTTCAAGGCTGATTCTGGGCCCCTCAAGGTTGATTCCAGGGACCATAATCGTTGTTTCCAGTGCCACTCTAACTTGATTCTAGGGCTTTTTCAGGGCCCCTCAAGCTGGATTTTGAGGCCCATATGTAACTTAAGCCCAAGTGTTTTTTTTTTTCTTTCAAACTTGATTCAACGGTCCCTGATTCTGGGGATTTTTCGGGTTGGTTCCCTAAAGTTTAATTTTTGGTGCCATGTATAAAATTCTCATGGGATCTGTAGCCCGCGTCATGACTGTACCAGTTAGGTTTACAACTTTTAGAGTAGGAATAAAAATTGAACATTGTTCCGTATATTTTACAATAATTTTGAGGTGGTCACTGGACAATTGTCTGAAAAGAAAACTCTAGGGGTTTGCAAGTCATGTTTTGAGTTGTCTTAGAGTACTTAAGAAATAGTTTTGTGTCCTATATGAGTCCAAAATATATAGTCTAGTCCAATACGAGTAACGTCTTGGCTGAGGACTCTGGTACTTGTTAACGTTCTGGAAAAACTAGTACTGGCACACCCCTAGAAAAAACCTTATATCAGTCCCTGATTTTGACATGACTTGAGGACAGAAACTAAGAGGGTAAATATTATATTTTATCTTTAAAAGGGCTTCGATCGTATCCCTTGATTAGCCCATTTATAAGCGATTCCTTGAGTCGACAAAAGATGGATGTTGCGACCAATCCTACCTTGGTTTTGGAACTCTTATTGTTGGGTGGCTTGTGGTTCGAATCAGTGGCTTTTCTTTCTTCTCAAACCAATAATAAAAACCATTTTCGATTGGCATTCACTTTGGCTGCTATATGGTCCAAAACCAACAACCTTATTTGGCGAGCGAGGTCTGTCCCATATTTTTAACTTTCTCAAATTAATTTCCGCATTTTCCTTTGATCAAACTGGATTGTAACGGGTAATCTTTCATAATTGTGGTAGGGGACACTTATTATATCGAGGAATTGAAGAAAATGTTTGTAATATTTGCTTTATTGAGTTTCAAGTAATTGTGCTTTGATCAATTTTCAGTTACACCTACTACTCAGTAGTGCCTCGCTATAGTAGGTCAACTTTTTATCGAGTATAGTAGGACAACATTTTATCGCGTAGTAGGACAACGTTTTATCGAGTAGTAGGACAACGTTTTATCGAGTAGTAGGACAACGTTTTATCGAGTAGTAGGACAACGTTTTATCGAGTAGTAGGACAACGTTTTATCGAGTAGTAGGACAACGTTTTATCGAGTAGTAGGACAACGTTTTATCGAGTAGTAGGACAACGTTTTATCGAGTAGTAGGACAACGTTTTATCGAGTAGTAGGACAACGTTTTATCGAGTAGTAGGACAACGTTTTATCGAGTAGTAGGACAACGTTTTATCGAGTAGTAGGACAACGTTTTATAAAGTAGAAGAACAACTTTTTATCAAGTAGTAGCTCTAGTTCTGAACTCGATACTAGTTACGAATAGTGAAATGAAGTTTAACCTACACAATAGAAAAAGGGTGGCACTAAACCACGCGGTACATTCCCCTTAATATTAAAATTAGGAATTGATTCGAAAATTCAACGAATTTCCTTCCTTTCTGAAGGTGTAGTGTTTTTCCACCGGATCTTGAACCCAAAAAGATTATTTTGGGTCAATTGAAATTCCTTTCATCCGTATCTAAACAAGATTCAAAACTGTCTGAAGGTAAAAAAAGGCCTTAATTTTGTAGTGTCGTTTAAAAGAAAATTATAAATTTAATTAGAATGTTCTGAAGAGCTTATTTCTGACCTATTGTTACCGGCTGCCATATGTGGCTTGGATTTAACTCCAGTCATCTTGGAGGACATCGTAGACGAACTAACCAGGTTAATAGAGAAAAGCACTTTGCTGGTTCCCAACGAAACTTATTTACCAGCTCCGCCAATTTATTGTCCTCAACAATCAATTGGATACGAAGTATGAACCCTTGGCTTTCTTAAAAAATACGTATTTAATCCGTATTTCGTGATAGGAAGGAGATATGCCAAGCGAGGATACGGAAGATGGTTTTCGACACTCAGTCGCTACTTTGATTGAGAGATTCTTTTGCGTCGTACAAGCCTCCTTCTTGGGCTTTCCTTTGATGGCTTGGTACTTTAGTTTTATCGAGAAATTATGGGCAGCAGCGGTAATTATCTTTTCAAGTTTTCATGTATTTAGAAAAAGCTATTGCAAGTTAAAAACAAGGTCAAATGGAAATTTAGAAATACTCGGTAAGGTTTTAAATTGGACAGAACGTGGATGAAAGGTCAAGGAAAATGTATGAAGGGTTGGGGTCGTGTATAAAAGGTCGGAAAAGTATATGAAAGTTTGGTGAGGAGCAAATTTGCAGGTCGGATATAAAATATGTGGAGCATGTCATAAAAGGTCCGGGACATGTTTAAAAGATCTGGAACGTATATAAAATTTCAGGGACGTGTATAAAAGTTGGGAAAATCTATAAAGGGTCTAGGAATTGCATAAATGGTCATGGAAAATATGTAAATTACGAGTTTTGGTTCTTCATCTCTAGAGTAAAATTTGAATAAAATAATTTTTAGGGCTGGAATTCGTTCGGGGAAATGGCATTTTCAAACTTGCAATTTACTATCGTGAGATACTTGGACATAAATAGTTCCTCACCCGATATTGCCAATTCCATTCAATGGGTGACATTAGAAGCTTCGGAAGGGGGTCAAAAATGTCTGCAGTGTCTGAGGAATTTGTTATCCCTAATATGGCTTCTTAATTGTCGGGATGAACTTTCCATCGCTTGTCGAAATATGCACAGATTTATTCTGGGTGACGAAACCAAAAAAGAACAGAATCCAAGCGATTATTTTACAATTTTAGATCAAGTTCTGTATTGGTCTGAGAAGATTTGGCCCTTTAGAAGGATAATTTGTTCTCCCGGAACTTTAGAAAACATTGTCTTCAACACTTCCAATGAAATTAATTTTTCCCAAGATTTGCTCTCGAAGATCGTGTCGTGTTTTTTAAATGCAGAGTCACTGACTCTTTCAGGACAAAATCAATTCTCATATTCCGTTCCAAAATGGGAAACTTATCTTTCAAATTCGACGAAATACGAACTCAAAACTTTCAACGATTATTGTTCAAGGGAAATCGAGAAACGAAAATTACTTGGTGAACGAATTGGGAAACAATTTAAAACAAAATGTCCTGTTTTGAAAATAAGACAATTCGAAGACTATTGTTACGAATTGGAAGAAGAGTTCTTAAATATCGTCGAACCCGTATTTCATATTGGAATATTGAAAAGATTGAGTCATTCGAGTCCTTCCAGTCAAACATCCACTCCTTTATTAACAACGTTCGCGAAACAATTGAAGCATGTTCATTTTAATTCATCCACCGATTCGATTAAAACGTTAGTTAACCTTGAAAGACAATCTTCTAATCAGAAATCCTTGTTAGAATTTATCGAAGAAGCTAATACGACTTCCCCCCAGTCTGTTTTAAGTTGCGAAACCCTAAATTACCTAAAAACTCCCAGTAAAAGGCAGTCAGTTTTGTTTCGTCAACCCATAGGATCTTTTTGGTCTCCGTCCCGAAGAGTAGTTGAAAAATTTCACAAACTGGTCACGGAAGTTCGATTGCAAAATTTAAAATCAAAATCTAGGAATGTCAGAAAGATTAACGGTAATGTCGTATCAAAGTGGAAAAGTACCGCTAATTTAATCGCGGAAGAATTAAGTTCAGGACGACTTGCGAATCGGAATAAAAGCGTTAGCGTTTCGAATCTCTTTTCTCAATCAATATTAAGGCCGACGATTGGGAAAGATAAAGGATACGCCAACAAAATACCCGATCTTGTAGTCGAACTGCAAATGAAAACAAATGAAGACGAATCCTTGTTACCTTTCGTTACTTGGATTTTATCTTGGGCTTCAAACGGATCATCAAATATTCATATTTTACCGTCTCACGTCTTGTTGGCGCTCGTATTAGAATCGAGAAGAAAAGTTCGAGTTAACGAGGGAAGATTAAGTCTTGTTAAAGTTAAAATCGAACGAGGTATCGCGGAAGCTAAGAAGCCAATTTCTCGCAGTTTAAGTTTAAGAATCCCAGAAAAACTTCCTATAACTTCAGTCGTTAAAGAGGGGAAAGAAACTCAGACTTTAGAGTATTTCTCACTAAGTCCCAAGAAGAGGACGGAAGAAAATAGACCCAAGGAACGCAATACCGTATCTATTAATGATATAAAACTACCTGAAGATTTCAATGCGAATTTACCAGAGAAAGAAATGAAAACCATCAATCCTAAAAAATTTTCACTACCGCAAGTTTACCAGGAATGTTGGAATAAAACTAAGGAAAGTCCGAAACACGAATCTTTGCTCGAACCCAAAGAGAAATTGAAGACTGTCTCCACGATTAAAACTAAGAGTGAAGATACTTTGAAACCAATTTTTGACCGAAATAGCCCGCAAAGACATTCAATTCGTTGGAAAAAAGAAATGATACCCCAAAATCATGATACTCCGTCTAAAAACTCGCCAAATGAGATTCATCAAACTGAGGAAGACTTAAAAACCAACATTCGAGTGGAAATGGTTAAAACTGCGGAAGGAATTCGCCTGGGTAGGCTTGGAAACCCGGCTAGAAATGATTATATCGAAGAGGAATCTACGCCTGCGAGACTCATCGAGAGAAAAGAATCTGTCAAGAAAATAGCTACTCAAGAATTGCCTCAAATATCTGACGCTCCTTTAATAGGGCCAAAGAAAAATGGTATTAATTTACGAAGCAAAGTTTCGCGGATGAAAGAAAGAAAAAGCAGCGATGACACGACTTCTAGCACTGAAAGCGACCCTTCAGATTCTTCTGAAAGTTACAAAAAGAAGCGTAATCTAACGAAGAAGAGTGTTTTACACAAAGTACCCTTACTTAAAACTGACGAAGAAAGGGGCAAAGTATCACCCAAGAGATACTACGTTATATCCGACATGAAAACATCGTCTCCTCAAAGACTGGTCGAAAATAGACGAAACCTTTCTCATCCTGTAAAACTATTGAAAATAGAAAATTCAAACGAAAATAAATTGGTTTCGAGCGAAGCGATCAAGAGAAAGATTGATCCCGACGAAGTGAGAAGATTTGTAGTTGGCAAAGTTAAAAAGGAAGAGGAAGAAAATATGAAATTTGAGAAGAAGAAATTATTATCAGTTTTGAAACCACTTCCGACCATAGAGGGATCCCCTGTCGTTAAAGAGTGCAATGTTAAAGAAAAACCGAGAAGGCAAAAGGTATAGTATTTTAAAATGGAGCTTTGATAGAATAATTAAATTAAATTAAATGTTTATGCGTAGAGTTTGGGCCCTAAAACTGCGGCTAAGTTAGCCAATATGGGCTTGAAATTATCGCTCGATAATATCGAAAGACCTCAAACGCTTGATGAAATTGAAGGACCTCCTTTACTTCATAAATTTGAAAGACCTCAGATTGAAAATATTAAAATTGGTAAGGTTATTATTTATAATAATTAGGATAAAAATTAAATTATCTAACTTTGGTTTTAGATAACCCAAAACTACAAACTCCTTTGATAGTCAGTCCAGACAGTTGCGCCCAGTTACAGTATGACGTTTACGAGAGACTGAAGAGTGCCAAGGAGAAGGTATTGTAAGCTTTCATTTTTCGAATATAAGAACAGAGTCCCATGATTGGGAATAAATTAATCGACCATTAGATTTAAAGTTAAAATACATTGTTTAATCATCTTGGCTTAAATACAAACTCGTGCGTAACAATTATAGAGATCCAGAATGAGAGAGAGTGCCTGATAAGATGGCCCCTCTGTCCAAGAGTAAGGGAGAAAGATAGGGGCATAGGTAGACGAAATGAGCACTTGAGCTCCATCTCCATATGCAATGTAATGTTTGTATATCAGGTAAAATTCCTACGATCGCATAGAACATTACCTTGTTTATTACTAGGGGCTAGGGTTCGAGCTTTAGTGTATGTTTCATCTAACTGTGCTCCTGTCTTTCTCCTTTACTCTTAGAGGCATCATCTGGTGTATAACTTAATACAAAAGAGCCGATCTTCCTCCCTCCCACATAACAACGTAGAATATCTCAAACAAAAAAGGGAAATGGTAATAATTCTTAAGAGAGAGAATTGTAAAACTAAAAAGTTTTAATTTAAATCTAGGGTATCGAAACCCTCAGTTTTCTCGCGAGATTGAAACTTCACTTGAAAACTTAATGTTAAATGTTTTAGAGTACCAACTCGACTCAAACTATTCTATTATCAAAAGACGTTGCTATTTCTACCGACGGATCCGCTTCTCCTAAAATTTCCCACGATATTGGTCTGATGACGACTCCATCTGAAGTCGAGATGGAAAATGAAAGAATCAGAGTTTTCCAGAAAGTTCTAACTAGTTCGAAGCAAACTTCCATTTCTGACGATTTTGAAGCCGTCATCCGAGTTAATGATGGAATAATTCCAAATCCTCCTGGCTCTTCAAAGCAATCTTTAGAATACTATGATGAAGATACATTCAATTCTAACGTGGAGTCCAAATCTTCGGACTATTTAACGTCCCCGCAAATCAGTTTTAGTACCAAATTGGAAGGTCTCCAGAAACGTTTGGAATCCATTGACGACATTTCTCAAAATTTGAGTCAAGAACTTCGCAACTCTAAAAAGACCATTTTAGACGCAGAGAATCTCGTTAATTTAGATGTAAACTTGAACCTCAAAGGAAAGTAAGAAAGAAAATTATGGTTTCTTCTGGTTTTTCTAAATTGATCTTACTTTTTTTTTTTTTTTTTTTTTTTGTCTTAGAAGTGCCTGTATTCCAGACTGGCGCAAGAAAGAAACGAATAGTTTTGAGCATCGTAAAACCATCATACTTTCGTTGATTGATAAAAAATATAAAAATGTTTTATCAAACTACGAAACTGGCTCAGATCTGAATGATAACCCGTCAGAATCTTTGAAAAACGACCAAATTTCTTTGACGGATCCCATTGATGACTCTGCCATAGATTTGGATGAAGTCGAAATAAGAAAAACTGTCATACGTTCTAGAAGTATTGGTATTGAAGAAGAGCATTTAATTGAACCTGCTAAGATGAAGGAACTCTATAGAATATACGGTAAATAAATTAAAAATTCAAATGCTAATTATATAAGGTTTGTTTAAGATCCTGACCTAAGTCTAAAAAAGACTTGGTCAGTGGTGGGTAAGTTTGCAAATAAATTCCTCGACCGCGAATGATCAGGTTTGAGTTATGACTCGCTTGACTGTACAAAAGTCACATGTGAATTGCTTAGTTCTGGCTTAGCCTATTTCTGAGCCTTGGTCAAAAAAGCTTTAGCCTTTTGCGAAAAAACTTTCTCGCATGATATATGGTGGCCATTTTAAAGTAAATTTTATTTTTATGAAAATTTAGTTAATTTTTTTCATTTTATTTTTCCCCAGGAAGTCGTAGAATTCCGGATAGAGTAATACAAAAAATCCGCAGTGAATACATTGCTAAACGACAAAGCTCTCTATGAGAAAATTCCAAATATTTCAACCGAAAAACCCACTAGTCTGTGATAACCTGTACCATAGTTAGTATTAGTTACCTATATTAAATTTTAATCCATCTGTTAATTACAATTTTAAATTAGTGAAATATTTGAATTATTAAAGAAAGTTGGTGTAGCCATCCTTTGAAAAACCAATATAAATACGTTGGTAAAAACTTCTATTTACTTTTGGTTGTATTACTACCACAAATTAAAAGTAAGGGAAATTGTAAAAACCATGGCATCCAAAGGCAAATCAGTTTGGAGTTTCGTTTTTACCAATTTCGTTAATTCTTTAAAACGAAAAGATACGAGAATTTAGTTGGCTAAACTAATTTGAGGAAGCACTTTGAAATTCCCGCAATTATTTGCGTCTTATTATCAAAGAAAGATGGCGTGGTTTACCATTTGAAAATATGTAGTAGTAAATCTCTACTTTCGGTTGTATTACTACTACAAATTGAAAGTATAGAAAGTGTGAAATTTTATACATGGCATCGAAAGGAAAATCAGTTTGGGGTGCTGTATTTACTAATTTCATTAATTCTTTAAAACCTAAGAAAAGACATGGAAATTTAGTAGGTCAAGATAATTTGGGAAACTCTTATTTTGAAATTCCAGCAGGTATTTGCGTCAGTTTATTAAATTCAAAAATCTATATAATAATCCAATTTCAGAACCAGCTAAAGGTAGGAGAAAACCTGAACGTTATTTTGAAACTAAAGTTAAAAACGAATATATTCAAGAAGTGCCAGCTGAATGGGAATGTAAGTCACGAAACTTTTGTGTAATAAAATATTTTATAACCAGGGACATTATCTTAAATTAGCTTGGTTACGAGGAAGGAGACCTTTGCCACCTGATCCTATGGTATTCTTATTGAAATGAGAACCAATTAATTCTCTTTCCTAATAAATATTCCCAATCCTCAGGAAATTGAACGAAATGCTGAAAGATTAAAAGTAACCTTACAGAAAGTAGCCGAATTAGAAAAGAAAGATAAAGCCTCAATTTCTCCTGATTCGATAGAAACATTGGAAAAAAGTAAGTGAATAGGTGTAGTTCCTATAAAGGTTTTGTGGTTCTAATTAATGTATTTTATCAGAACCATTTCCTAAATTTGAAGAATATGAATTAGAACCTGGCAAACCCAGAAATAAAAAATGAAGTACAGCAAACTTGAAAGGATTGTGATTCTCCACATTTATTTAAAAATTAAAGTTCATATAAAATTAGCGTCTATTGCGAGTTTTACGATTAATAAACATCTTGGTCCGAAAATAAACTACCTAGATAGCAAAAATTTGAAGAAACAGCTTTGGATTTTCCAAATATTTCTTCGCTTGAATTAAATTATTCTGATTTAAGTCCTCTTTTTATCATTTCAATCCGATTTAGCTCTTCTTGTTTCATTCAAATTGGCTGATTTCTTCGATTTGGCCTTCTTCCTTTTCTCTTCAGCCTCCAAATGTTTAGCCAATTTCCATGATAATATTGCGCTCGCCAGGAAGAAGGGTGAAAGGAAGAGCAATACGTAATAAATGAATTGCCAAGGATTTTCAGCCGCTAATTTAAGGATGTAATCCACCCATTCTCTCCAATCAAACATCTTGAATAATTATTAGCTGTGATTTAAGAAATTATTATCTGTGACTGCCAGCTGACTAGCGAAATTTGATGAACTAGAAAGGGTATAAATCGTTATTATTATCAACAATAATATGATCAGGATTTACATTTAGATTAATTACTTTCTTATTTTAGAATTTGCGGTCCGTTTCGAGTCATTTCTGGCCTACAAATACTATTTTGACACACTTGACCTCGGTGACCTCTTCCCTTAGCCCCTACGCTAGTAGTTTTCATACTATACTTCTGCCGGCTGTCGTCTGCTACATTTGAGATTTTAGGCTGCACGTGTGTTTCTTGTTAGTGTGTCTTTAAAGTTATAATTTGTAATTAATTGAAAAATGATGAGTAAATACCAACCTGGAGGAATTTCTCAACTATTTTCACCCAAAAATTCAGATGAAATAGATAGATCCTTATTTGAAACTCCTCCACAGTATGAATTTGACCCCGAAAGTCTAGTGGCTCATGAGAAACCATCAAAAAAAAGAAAAAAGACAAGTGTAGATATACCAGAACAGATGTTGACTACCTCTTCGAAAGAAAAACTGAAGAAAAAGGTGAAGAAGTTACGAGTGTCATTTGATAAACCAGCGATAACAGACCAGCCAAAAGCCTCCATCAAAAATGTCAAACGACATAAGAAAACTAAGAATTTGCGGGATCAAGAAGATACAGATGGACAACTCAAGTTACCAGTCATTGATGAAGACACAGTTGAACCACAAGTTCCTACCAAGAAAGGCAAGCGACCTAAGAAAATAAAGAATTTGCGGAAAAAAGGGAATGTTGATGAACAACATGATTTACCAGGCATCGAGAAACACAAGGAGGAATTGGAAGTTCCTACCAAAACAGCCAAGCTTCCTAAGAAAACCAAAGCTTTACCCTATCAGAGTAATGAAGATGAACAACCATTGTTACCATTCATAGAGAAACCAATGGATGATCCAGAGAAGATGGCTCGAACTTTATTCGTTGGAAATCTTCCTACATCTTTTTCAAGGAAACAAATAAAAGCGTTATTCTCGAAATATGGCAAGATTGAGAGTGCTAGGATTAGAAACGCAGTTCCAGGAAAGCCAAATTTGACGAAAAAGATTGCTGTCATAACCAAAACTTTTCACGAAGATAGAAATAGTATCAACGCTTACGTTGTTTTTAAAAGCAAAGACAAAGCCCAAGAAGCCTTAGAATTGAATGGGTTAGCCATTGAAGGAAATCATATTAGAGTTGATTTTGCCAATAATAAAGAACATGACCATTTTCGCTCGATTTTTGTGGGAAATTTGCCCTTCGGGCTCGAAGATGACGAACTAAGAAGTTTTTTCAACGATTGCGGAAAAGTGGAATCAGTTCGTATTATTAGAGACAAAGCTACGGGAGCTGGTAAAGGATTTGGATACGTTCTATTTCAATCCAAAGATAGCGTTGTATCAGCTCTAAAGAAACATGAAGGAGATTTGGCAGGAAGAAGTATTCGGGTGTTCAGAGCTAAAAAGGAGAAAGTAAAACACCCTGGGAGGCCAAGGGGGGAAGCTCGACAGTCAAATGATGCGGAGAATAATTTCCAACCTAAAGTAAAACAACCAATATGGCTTAGGAAAAGTATTCCTAATAATTCCGGGGGAATTAGAAGTTTCGAAGGGGTCAGAAGTGTCGAAGATGCAAAAGAAAGGCTCAAAATTCAGAGAAATATCAAAACATCGGCCATCAAAAGCCAAAAAAACATGTTAAACGTAAATTCAAAAGTAGAAAAAAGGAGAAAATAAATGAATCTACAGTAAAAAAAGGTTGTAATGTAACATTTGTACTCCAATTTTGTTCTATTAGATACAGGCCTTCACCTAATATTGTCTGCAAAGGCAAGACCTATCAGCTATAAGGAGATACAGATTACACAGGGTTGCCACAGATTTAGCATAACAAAATTCCCCAACTTTTCCAGGTTTTCCCTGACCATCTACATCGTTTTTCTCTGACCAATTTAAAGGTTTAAATTAGTAGTAATATGCAATTTCAAGGGTAAAATGTTTTTTATTCTTCAATAACTAAGCTTGAAGACTATATAAACCCCTTATTGTGTTGTTGTGTGAATCACCTCTCCCCAAAAATAGGTCTTCTGTTAGACAGTATACTGTGAGAAAGCATTCATTAAAAAAAAACGTGCTTTTCTCAATAGGGACTTTCTATTAATGTTTTAAAGGCTCTGATCCCAGATTAAATTTGCCTCCCTGGTCTAACTGAATCCATACTATGAGATTTCATTTTTATTTTGGATAATATGAAAATTCCCTGACTTTTCCAGGTCTGTGGCAACCCTGTTACAGCTATAACAAAATGGTTTCTTTCCCCCATTGTAACCTAATTTTTTAATGTATTTAATTTGATAAATAATGAATCAAATTTATTTTTAAACATTCATTTCCACATATAATTTAATATTGATTTTTTTTAAGCCAGTTAATTATAATATATATATACATGCGCAACATGTTTTGGAATGCTGATAAATATTTACAAATGACATTCATTACGAATTTTAGGCTAGATCCGCAAGAAAATCCCTTACACTCTGACTAGCTGGATTAATTATTCAACTTGGTACATGCAACTTAATTTTATAAACTATGTTGTACTCTTCGATTGGCAAAATATTGATGAACCGAAAAGGCAAAAGATACTGCAAGGAATAAAAAATTTATAAAATTTTTAACTTTTGTACAACTTCTACGGTTTTATTGAATTTCTCACCAACATAAAGAAGAGCAGCTATCCAACAATTATACGCGGTACGCGTAAAATGCTGGTCCACTTGAGTGTTGAAATCTTTAGCATCTTCGTTAATTTCAAGGTCCTCTGCAAAAGCTGCGCTATGGACGTAGAGGAAGATGCCCATGAGTACCTGCGGAATAAGTCGAATATTATAATTTTGCTTGTTCATTAAGATTTAAGGTCGTTGATATTACTCACCAACATTATAATACCCCAAACGCTGATAATGGAGCAGCAAATCGAAAGTTTGGGTCCACAAATTCTCATTTTGATTACCTAAAAAGGGCCAAGGCCTACAGTTAAAAGTATTGTATTCAAGTTTTTAAAGGATTAAACGTGAATTTAAGAATATATTTGAATTCGTCGGCGATTACTTTAAACTAAATTAAGAATTAAATCAAATTCAAACAATACCTTTCAACGCTAATCCAAATTAAAATAGAAGAAATTTGGGTCGACCCAGAAGAAAAAACAATATCGGAGAGATCTCGTGACCGGTTTCCTAATTAGTTATTGGCCCGCTTTTATGTTAGGGTGAGTATTAGAATGATCAAAGGCTAGTGCGTCAAGTTAACTTAATACCGTATAATACCCAATGTTTGGCAATCGATTCTTCCTGTTTTACGATTGGTTCCCTGTTTTCAGTTCTTCAACCCCGTATATTCTCAAGTTTTCTAAAATTTCTTCTTCACAGCCGCGAGCATGGCGGATCAGGTAAGAAATCTTTTTGTCTCTATAAAATTTATTATTTATTTAATTTAAATTACGTTGAATAATTCAAATTAGCCGTAGTTATGGTGTTATTTTTGTTGTAAAAACTGTATGATTTAAGCTTAATTATATCTAAGGATTATGAATGATTTCGAGAAAAATATTAAGCCTTGGTTTGATACTTTTAAGGAAGGCACACATGTGGCATATTAAAAATTATAGTTTTGGGTGTATTTATGTATAAGTAAATTAAATATTCAGTATATTTTGACGTGATGAGTATATTCACGACGGTCTACTGAAAAAAATGTGTGGAAAATGCTTTATAAGCATGTTCTGATCAAATGTACTGATTTCTAGTTCTAGAAAATCTTGCATTATCTTAAGAATTTGTAAGTTTCATTGCATTAATAATTTGCAGAGTGAGAAATCGTTTCAAAAACAACCAACAGTGTTCCTGAACAGGAAACTTGCATTGGGTAAAAAGGGAAAGAAACCCTTGAGGCACTTTAAGAGTGTTGGATTGGGATTCAAAACCCCAAGAGATGTACGTTTGACAAACTTTTCGATTTTTCTTTTATTGAACCAGTGTTTAGAAGGTCTTTATTATTGTAGGCTAAAGCTGGAACGTACATTGATAAGAAGTGTCCATTCACCGGCGATGTCAGCATTAGAGGGCGAATCTTACGAGGAGTTGTTGTTAAACTGAAGATGCAGAGGACCATCGTAATTCGAAGAGATTATCTTCATTACATAAGAAAATATAATAGATTCGAAAAGAGGCACAAGAACATGAGTGTGCATTTATCACCATGTTTTAGGTATACTATATGCTTAAAGCAAATTTTGTATATTTATTTTTAATGATGAGATTCTATTCACGACGGTCTTCATATTACTATTTGATGAAATTGCTTACTAAGCTTAATCTGATTTATAATTAACTATAATTTTTAATTAATTTATTGTCAGTATTTAATTGTATATAATCTAATTTTCAGAGATGTGGCTCAACATGATGTAGTGACGGTGGGAGAATGCAGACCTCTCAGTAAAACTGTTAGGTTTAATGTCCTTAAAGTCACGAAAGCAGCGGGAGCCAAAAAATTATTCCAAAAGTTTTGAAAACTTGTACCCTAATAAATATGATTTGAAGAAAATTTGGTTTTCGTCGCTTTTAATTTGTTTACCGGGATCATGTTTATGAATTATAAGGTTAGAAACTTATTGGGGCGTGCAATGTCGAATTAAACTGCATTTATATTGTTAAATTTTTATTAGCCTGATGAAAATTAACAAAATGAATCTAGCTGTCATTTGCAGCGGAAATGAGTCTAGACAGCACTGAAGCTTTTGTCTGTTATGGGGTTGATCCCTGTGTGAGCAACCTTGGTTTTCAACATTGACCAATAGGGTGGCATGGCAATAGTTTTTGGTCTTGGCAATTAAATATAGCATAGCATGTCACTTTTTTCGCTATTTCCCGGTAGAAACTAGAGAGTATAAAGTTCTAGCCCAAGGTGTATGCTAATATTCAGAATTTCTGCCTTATGCATTACAAATGTGCTTTAAAATCAGGGCAAGTTACATTGGGAAACAAGATGATGCGCTTGTTTGCAGACGATAAATAAACTTCTGATTAGTAATCCTCTGTAATATTAATAAATTAGTCCCTTTGACCACACCAGTGACCCTATTTTGGTAAAAGAAACTCAAAACTTCAAAGATAAAAATTAAAAAACTAACTGGCTAGGTTTTCTCTTTACAGATTCGAAATTGGCGCTGAATGACGGCATAGTTTTTCGTCCTAGTATTAAAGGTATCACGTGTTGTCTATGGAATTTTTCTCCATGAAAATAATCTACGGGGTTTACAATGTCACTCAAGGGGTTTCAAAATGGAGAAAAATCGGATATTTCAGAATTTTCGAATCAGTCGTTGGGAAATTTACCATTCGTATTGAACAAATCCAAAGTAAATGAAAACGTTAATTATTTGTTATCTGAAAAAGTCTCTTTCGCGGAAAATAGCCAAAAATTCCTTAACCCTAATCGAAAAAGTCAAGATGGCGAAGCATCCCAGTGTTTGCCCTCCACGGACACGGACCCTTTGTCTTTCGTCTCCGCCGGTGAAGATGGAGAAAAATATCGAGTGGAATCTAACTACGGATCCACGAATACTCAAAGTTCGTCGGAAATGGACGCCAAACGCGTGGAAGAATGGTTAAAAGGTAAGAACGATGGCATGATTTTCGAATGTGACGACGAAGATATGGGGATCTTCGATGGAGATTCCTGCGAGATCTTATCGCCCAAGATGAACCTAAGCGTAGAGGAAGAAGTTACTCGGTTAGCATTGGGACTTGCTTCGAGCCCCAACGATTCTTCTCGAGCAGGGGACGAAGACGAAACTAGTGAAAATATGGATGTCGAACAGGTGCATCAAATAGAGATTCCTGATGAAAACTACCTCGATATTCTCGTTAAGACCGCTGATGGACAAAAGTTCATCAGAGTCAAGTCTTCTATCAATTTCGAAGCCTGTTTGTCCAGCAACTTGACCAATTTTCTTTCCGAAGTCCAAACATATGAAAATCCATCGGTAAGGTTATCGCTACATCTTACACTGCATAGTTTTTGGACTTATTTCAAATGGTACCCTTCATTTCTTTCAGCAGGTGGTCCAAGGCGTGAACCCTGTACCTTCAACATTACCCTTAGTCGAAAGTAGACCTAAACGAGTTTTCAAATGTGCAGTTCAAGGGTGCTTAGAGACTTTTTTCAAAGAAACTAAGCTCAAAGTTCACTTGATGACTCACGAAGAAACGAGGCAGTTTAAAGTGAGTTGATTCGATAGCTAAATTATTACAATGCAAATTATAATTCTGTACTCTAGTGTACTCACCAAGGTTGCCAATGGTGCTTCACGTCCCCTTACAGACTCAAAAGACATTTAGCGTGTCACGAGGATAAGAAAAATTTCTTGGTAAAGAATAAATATATCATTTTTAACATACCCTTGTTTCAAACAATTATTTTACTTTCTTTAGTGTGACGAACCTGGGTGCAAAAGAAAATTCTCCACGATTTACAATCTGAACACTCACAAAAGTCTTCACTCTCGGCCAAGTTTGATAGCTTGCTTGCACCCTGACTGTCACGAAAGATTCCCAACGAGACGCCAAATGGAATTTCATTTTAAAAATCACGAGGATGTCGAAGCTCCTTACCCGTAAGACTGCAACCAACCACTGCGTTTTAAATCTCTAGACTAACCGCAGGGCTCCCAGACCACCTATAATTACCTATAATTCTGCAGTGATCCTATGAAAACCTATAATTTCACTTTTTAATCTTTAATACCTATTTTTTGGTTAATTTGTTCAATGAATGATCCATATAACTATAAAAATTATACTTTTGCTTGAAAAAGTGCAAATGTTCGCAAAATCCAAAGCTGTGGCAGAAAGGTTTCTTCTCCTAGGTCACTGATAATTATTACTCAATTTTATTAGAGGTTAGGTAGACTTTCGGGAGGGGGCGTGAGTAGCTAGTAGTGCCAAAGAGGGGCAGGTCTAGACTCTAGAGGCTATAGACCCTATATTGCATTACATGTCAGCCAAATCCATATTTTTTGACACTAAAAAACTATAAAAAGTCCCAAATTGATATTTTTGGACCTACAAATAACCTATATTTTGGCTTTTAAAACCTATAATACTATTTTTTGGGCTATGCACTGGGAGCCCTGGAACATAGTTCTGGATAGACGGATTTATGGATAACTTTTAACACGCGTGCTGTAAATAGTGAGAAATTACGTCATATGATTAGTTTTAACCAGAAGTAGTTACATCAAAAATTAGGAATCTTCAATTATTAGGATATTTCTCATTGAAACCCATGTAAAGAAGATTTGATGCATGCCTTAACAATTTTGGACAGAACATAATTCTGGATAGACTGATTTATGGATAACCTTTAACACGCGTACTGTAAATAGTGAGGAATGACGTCATATGATTAGTTTTAACCAGAAGTAGTTACATCAAAAATTAGGAATATTCAATTATTAGGATATTTCTCATTGAAACCCATGTAAAAAAGATTCGATGCATGCCTTCACAATTTTGGGCAGTCAGGGCTCCCAAACCACCTATAATACCTAGAATTCTGAAGTGATCCTATAAAAACCTATAATACCTATTTTTTGGGTAATTTGTTCAATTTCGCTTGAAAAAGTGCAAATGTTCGCAAAAACCAAAGCTGGAAATTATTACTCTATTTTATTATAGGTTAGGTAGACTTTTGAGAGTAGCTAGTAGTGCCAAAGAAAGGCAGAGGGACAGGTCTAGAGGCTAAAGAACCTATGTTGCATTACATGTCAGCCTAACCTACCTATAAAACCCCTATTTTTTTGACACTAAAAACCTATAAAAAGTCCTATAAATGGATATTTTTGGACCTATAAATAACCTATATTTTTGGCTTTTAAAACCTATAATACCTATAATTTTTTTTGGGCTATGCTCTGGGAGCCCTGTAACCGATAACTATTTAAAATTTTATACAGATGCCCCATAGCTTCTTGCGACAAAAGATTTTTCTCTTCAACGTATTTATCATCTCATCTACGCGTTCATCAGTTAAGCGAAGACAATTTAACTTGCCCCTTGCCCGAATGCAGGAAGAAATTCAACAGAGCTTGTAATGTCGAACAACACATTCGATCTCATCACACAAATGAAAGACCTTTTGCTTGTCCCTTCGAAGTAAAACTATTCTCTTTTAGTAATTTCTAATTTGTCGCCTCTAAGCATATATATTCGTTAAATAGGGTTGTTGTTGGTCATTCGTCTCTGCCAGTAGACTAAACAGACATATAAAAAAGCATACTGGCGAAAGAAAGTATGTTTGCCCCGAACCTGGCTGTAAAAAATCATTTTTAAGGCCCGAACATTTAAAAGGACACGTCATAGCTCATACCGCGAATAACAGTGGAGATAAACCTTTCAAATGTCCAGTTGAAAGTGAGTGTAGCGCAACTTTAACCTCTTAATGAATCTTAAGCGAGGCATGCCCCGTAATTTGACTGAGGCTTGACTTTTTTTTTTTTTTTTTTTCAGATTGTAAAGCTTCTTTCACTGCCAAATCTAGCGTCTACGTTCATTTAAAAAAGCACAATGCCACTCAATTGACCCTTTATCCTTGCCCAATTGAACATTGTAAAAGAAGATATCGCAGCAAAACCAGTTTGAAGAAACATTTGATGACCACTCACTCCGCGCCCCCTGATAGTATCGGAAGTTTGCCCATGATTCCCATGGTGGAAGCTATGAAACCACCGAAACCATATCCCACTGAACTTGGCAATCTTCTGAACCAAATAGAACCTGGCAAGTTTAATCTAAAAAAATATATCATTTATTATGAACTCTCCCAAAGATAAGAGGTTTTGAAGTTGGCTTTTAAGCTAACAGAAATTTCAAATTCTCAGAGCCCGGGAGACAAATCAAACAAATGTAGATTAAAGGCTGTTTGTTATCATTAGCTTTCAGTTTTAGAGGCTACAAACAATGCACACATTGTCAACGCCAAGGCTTAAGGGAAAAATATAAAATTTTTCAGCTTTCTAAGCATTGGCAATGTCAACTGCAAATCTGCACTTGAATATTGTTTATGATTCGCATGTTGATTCATTATTAATAAGCTTAATTATTAAATACAGAGGACGAAGATGGTAATGCTTCAAGGACGCGTATAAATGCTGAAGAATCTAGTCTGATTTTACCTTCAGAAATAAGTAGGCTAAACCTTGGCACGTTTTTAAGCCAAATTTTAATTTCTATAATTCTTATTTTACCGGAAAAGTGGAAGGAGTTATTTTGGAAGCTCAACCAGATAGAAGCGAAAGTTTAATCAATGGGAGATTAAACTCGATCATCGAGGAAGCTACGTCTAGTCCGTCAAATCACCAGTCAACGTTAGATCAGATAGTAAGTCAGATTTCAACTGAGAATGAAGGTAGCAGTCGATGTACGTCCCCGGAAGGCAGTCTATTGAGTCGAAGAAGCAGCGTGATAGGAACGGGCAGCGAAATTGACACTCTTATTCTACCTCCATTACCCGAAGTTAATAAGGGAGGTTCCGCTAGAACGGATTTCTGTAGTAACGCCATTCTCAGCGCTCGAGCCAGAAAAAGAAGATTGTTTAGACAACAGTTGGAAAATGGAACTTCTCACGATCAAATTGGTAAATATTATTTTCGTTATTAAATAAAGAAAAATATTTAAAAGTTAATGTATTTTTCAATATTTATTCACTTTAGGACTGAGATTAAAAGATCAGTTACTTCCCTCTGGGATTTTTTCATCTAATTCCGACGTTTTCTTGGCATCTTCATCAATCTCTTACGTTGATCAAAGTGAAAGGCCCCCGTTAGAACATTCTCAACTACTTCAAGTAATTTAAAGTTAAGTAGGTCGTTTAAATCCCGTTAAATTGGTTTCTTTACAGGATGATCCGCCAGTAGTTCATTCGGAAATCTATTCCGACAACATTTTGGATTCAATATCGACAGATTTAGCTAATCCATTACTTTCCGAACCTTGTGGAAGTTCAAGCGGAGTTTTTTCAGGAACAGTCATGAATTTGAATGACTTGGAGTGAATCCTTTCTTTATAAATCGTCTAATAAGTATTGTTTAATTTTTAAGCCTATAAGCTGTAGTGATATTCAAAATGGCGCAATGAAAAGTAAATTTTAAGTGTTGGGCCAAACCTAAAATTACTCTGGAAATTTCATATTGTTAAATTACACTGTAATTTAACTGGTATTCACAAAATGATTTGAATTTCTGTGAATTTTGAATGTGGAATTCCTCTTTCAAACTCTGACTAAAAAAAACCTAATGTAATTGATTTTATTGAGAACATGCGAAGCTGTGACCTTCTTAAGATTTAGAAAGTGTGATCTCCACATGACTTTGAAAATTATTCATGTATGGATTCATTTTGGAGTCTATATTAAAAACTAGTTATCAAGTATTTTTGAGATTGATTAGTATAGGCAATTCGTCAGTATTAGTAATTCTAATTGGGATATGTCTAAGTTTTTATATTGATTAGTAGGTTTCTTCAAAATGAACCAAGGCTTGGTTTAATTATTTCTAGAAATATTTTGCTGTAACTGTAAATCTCTGTGCATTTACTAGACACTTACTGAAAAAAGTTAGTCTGATCAGAAGAGGTCTTCAAGAACACTACTAAAGTCTTGGGGAAGTCTTTAAGACTTCTCTTGGGGAAGTCTTTAAGACTTCCCCGAGACTTATTGACATAATGGAAGACTTCCCCAAGAACTCTTAAGACTACATAAGCCACCCAAAAGACTTCCCCAAGACCTCTTAAGACTTTTTTGGTAAGGGGAAGCATACAAACCCTTGGATTAATTTCCAGAAATTAAGCCAAGGGTTTGCATGTTTAAAGTAAATACACCAAGGGTTTGCATGTTTAAAGTAAATACACCAAGGCTTCGTACGTTTACAAATTGCACTGTTAGTGAAACTCACTGTGCGCTCAAGAGCGAGAAAAATTACTCTTGAGAGGTAGATCTATATTCCACTGGGCGAGTCAGAGTAAGGTTTTAAGCGAGGTTCCAAGAGCACGGAGGGTGTTTCATTGGAATGCACTATTAATAGATAATTAACAAACTTAATTGGCTGTTTGTAAATTTCTAAAGTTAAGCCCAGCCTCAATCATTTAGTCTTATACCCTTCAGTTACAAAAGTTAGTAGGAAAATAATATTTATTAGAAAGTTTTAATTTAAAAACGAGATGTTGAAACTTTTCAATGCGCAATTTTGAAACTTTAATACTCTTAAAAATAAATATTTAAGGAGTAACAAAATAGTATTTTATTATCATCACTTATCCTTTTTTACTTAACTGTAGGATTTAAACCACAGTTTAAAGCTTATTAACATTTTTTATACAAAATTTAAAAGCTCCTTTCTTTACTTTTTTATTTTACACGAGAACTAAAAATTTTGAACAATGAACATTGAGAAATAAAAAAAGGTTATTTAAAGCTTATTAGTTAGTTTAGCAACATCTTCGTTCGGAGCCTCTAACTTGCGCAACATCCTTTTCAAAGTCGTTACTTCGCTTTGTAGTTTAGACGGGCATTCTTTAGCCCATTCATCAATCTCCTGTCAAAGATAAAACATCTAGGCTTAACTAGGAATTGAGGGATTAGGCTTAGGGTGTGAGAGTCCTTTTTTTTTTTTTGTTTGATGTTGTCTTAGTATTTGGAAAGGTATTGGTTTTAAGTTCACAAACTTTCAAACCAAAGATCAAAATTTTAAATTCTTGCCAAAAATAAGGTATGCCCTCCAAAAATTGGATTCCAGCCTAGGCCTAAAACTCTGGCGTTTATTGGGCTTGGACCTAAGGCTGGAGCCTTAGGTTTAAGACAGTACTGGACCCTAATCGAGTGCTCGCACACCCTAAGCTTTAATTGAGATTGTTTAAATAGATAAGAATCTAACTAAATTAGGAAAGTCTAATGAAAACAATAGAATAAACTCACTTCTATTATTTTCTTTTTCTTTATGAAAAAATGAGCTTTGATAACTTCCTCGAAGCCTGGACAAGGGTTTTGTAATTGATCTATCATCGCATATTTGATGTTGTTCAACTTAACTCCTAGAAAAGTTAAAGAACGTTATTAGATCAATTATTACGTATTTTATTTGAGATCGTAAATACCATGATTGTAGTTGTCACTCTGAATTTTTCCTGGCGCAGTTCCGATAAAAGATTCGTAACCCGGTTCATTAAAGTAAGGATCCTGAACTAAAATTAGGGATTGTATTGACACCAAGACTTGTAGTACCTGTAGTCGTAGAGTTAAAAATGTGAAAATGAAACTAGCTGCAAGATCTGTTATAGGGTGGTCCCCCCATTACAAACCGTAGACATTTCTGTCCATTGTTCCCCTTGAACTCCGTTCCACGTACCCAAAAGTGATAAACAAACTTTGCCCGTACTATATCAATAGAGAGGCGTTATTTTTTATCTTTTAAATAGCAAGTGCTTTGAAAGGAACATACTTGTACAAATTTGGATTAAATCTAACGGTGCCAGCTCCAGTAGTTTGGAAATGAACCATGGGTGGAGTTTTAGGATAGTTATTCGGGAAAAATATATCGAAGACAAAGCAACCATTAGAGTAGGGTGTTCCTTCGGGACTAAAATTGGGACAAATCATATTTAGAAATGAGTTCTATTGAAATAAGGATCCAAATTTTGAGGGGTCGGACACTTAAGAGTGGGATTTCAAATTCTATAAGATTTCTTTTGATATGTTACATATGGCAGATATTATAAAGATTCAAGATATTGAGTGGAAATTATAGAGATTTAAGAAGACTTCCTTATCTTAGACTTAAGTATATATTGGATTTCAAAGAATGTCCGACCCCTTTACTTAGATTCAAATTTACCCACCCGATAATCAAGGCCCTCATTAATAATATTTTTTCTTCGTCCTAGGATTCACCATAACAAAAGAAGTTAGATTTTTATTTAAATAAACTTCGGACGCTAACTTACGGTCCTAACGAATATGGAGGAAGCTAAATCGAGAGGCAACGATGAAGCCAAGGAAGAAAGCTCTTGGGCAACCCTGAGAATTTGCTGTTGCGAAATTAAACCGGATTTAAATTTGCTAGCATAGTGATGTCCCTTGGGTCCCTCGCCCTCTGTCTTCCAACTTTCAAATTGAAGAGGTTTCAAACACTTTCGATAGATTTGAGATAGAGCTTCTTCACTATTTGGCGAAGACTCGCTCGTCGATGGTTGGCACAAAGGAACTAACAAAGAATTCCCGCAATCCATCCCTTCGTCTTCGTCCGATTGGTTGGAGTTTTCTTCTTCATCTGGCAACAAGTTAGCTCGTTTCAGAGATTCTATTTATCGGAAGAGACGATTATTTCAAGGTTTCACCATTTCTAGAAGCAAGAATTCAACCTGATAAGTGATTTTCTATTGATTCCTTAAGCCTACATCTTTCAGAGTAAGTAAAAAAATTCTAGCTAGGACTAGGATTAACTGGGTACAAGAATTTTAAAGTTAACCTGTTTTAGGGAGTAAATTATTTGGGGAGAGTCACTTAATATTTTTCATGACTTCTCCATTTCTGCATCAGTATTAACTTTTTAATGTTTCTTATCTCTGTTTCTTCAAAGCTCACATGATAGGTCGCAAATCTTTGTATGCCAGATTAAAATTGTGAGGAGTGTGTTCGTTTTAGATACAAGGGACATTTCCCACTATATACTTCAACTAACATATATTTAGAGATTTATTTCAAACGACTTCGTCTAATTTAATTAAGAAGAATTAACAATTTTGAAAACGGATTTCTGGGTTCACTGAAACCATAAGGAATTAATAGAAAAATCACTCTTTGTCCCTTACCAGTCGCAGTTTTAAAGAGGCTAGAAATTGTCCTTGCAATTTTCTCTTCGGCTAAATTTTTATTCTTGGCTTTATCTTTGTTAATATCACCTCGACCGGAGCACATTTTTAGAAAATTACTTTCTGCTTCGCTCGAATCCGCATCCTGTTCTAAATTAGACATTCCCGGAATGCAACCGTTAGCGGCAACTTTGTCCATGTGATTGATAATGAAGTTAGCTCTTTTTGAAAGTTCTTGCAGCAACGAGTAAATACTAATCCGTTGATCCGGAAGCAAAGTTAACAATCGAACCAAAGTCCTCTGTTTAGCTGAAAAAATTAAATTTAAGCTATAATTCCTTTAAATCTTTTTAAAATACAAAAGTTTCTTCATACCAATTTCACCAACTATCAAAATGATGACTCTGTACAACTGAAAACAAACGGGGGGGGGGGGGGGAATTAACCAAAGTAAGCAAATTTATCATAGCATTTAGGTTTTAAAAGCTCTGAATAAGGACGAAAATTATCTTCAAATATTATTCGAGATTTTAAAAAGTTTTCTTCACTGGAACATATAAAGGGTAATATATTATGAACCATTACCCCAACGTGACGGGAAACTTCCAGGAATGAATCAACAGAGAGATGTCGCTGAAAAATTGTAAATAATTAATTTCGTACAGAGAGGAAAGTACTAAATCAGTAATTTATGGTTTCCTCTAGAAAATTACTGTAATTTAGTGATAAGCAGAGTTCTAAATCAGTAATTTACAGTCTTCTTTGGAAAATTACCGTAATTTAAACCTTTTTGGATTGGAAGGGAACAATTGGCTCAATAGATAGCACAGGGCTCCATAGTACCTAACCTTTAATACCTATAATTCCCAGATGGTCCTATGATAACCTATAACTCTTATACTTATCCTATAAATACCTATATTTTTGTTACGTTGGTGAAATTGCTATGGGAAAGTAATAATAAAAAAAAAAAATTAAGTTTCCAATAAAAAGAAACACTTGCGATGGTTAACAGTACCTGATCTTTTCAAATTATTAAGAAAATTTGGGTTAATTAACTATAAAAATTTCAAGTAAAATTCTTTAGTTAATCACTATACTATTTACTAGAAAGTATCTAAATTAAATAATTATCAAAATATTAATAAATATATATTTAGAAGTTCTACTCTTCCTATAAAACTCCAATACTTCATTATTGTAAACATGTAGCCCTATAACAATTTTAGACCCTTAAATATCCTATAATTTTGGCATTTTGGACCTATAATACCTATTATTTTTTGGGAACTTTGGGCTGGGAGCCCTGATAGTAGTGTTTAAAGGAAAACTTGAGCTAAAAATGCAACAACTTTAAATTTATTTTCGTAATCACAATGCCAAAAAACGTATTCTACAGAGCCAAAGGTCTTGGCCATCAAACGCTGGCCTATAATGTTAGGACATTGCAAGCCCTGTTGAAGGCTGAAATACTAGGATTGTCCGAAATTTAAATTTACTTTTACTTTTATTCAAATTTTACCAAACTTTAGAAATTAATTTGAATATCAAAAACGTGTCAAAAATTCTTGTTTTTGTGACATGGGGATTCTGAAAATAAATTGAATTCAAAAGCTGTTCCATTTTTAGCTCCAAGTATCCCTTTAAGAACATGAGAATATAATTTTTCATGTTTGAGTTACTTTTCTCTATCAATGATTGAATTTTTCACGAGTGTAGGTTTTTTGGTCAGATATAATTTAAAGGGAGAATGCAGCCTAAAAACAAGTGATTTTTTTTTTATAGAGTCCTTATAGCCTAGTTCACCAGTAAAATTATAAACAAATATTAAACTAGAAATAAAATAGGATTAACTGGATTCATGGAGATATATTGAACTCCTAAATGTTAAAATTCATAGTGTCCACGGTTTCGATAACGTAATAAAAAATATAATAATCGTAGACGGATACTTCGTGGAAAGGTTTTTAAAAAAAACGTTTAATAATAACGTTAAAACATGCGAGCTTTCGGACCGGAGCCCCTTCTCAAGCGATACTGATTTAAAATTATCATTCAATCTTTACATTTCACCTCGGTGGGCGTTTCAGAAACAGCGATATTTTACCAATTTTTTTCCACAGAAAGATTAAAGATTATTTACATAGTTTACCCCAATTTTTTACACAGACATTACCCGGTTCAATATTTAAATCCCCTCTTTTTTTAATATAAGCGCTTTCTTTAAAAATCCTCTTATGATAATTATTTTCGTTGCATACTATTTTTGCATCATTCCAAATAATTACGTGGTTTGGTTGTTTATTTAGATGGAGAGGTAAGGCCTTAGTCACATCTTTTTGTTTGATGTAATTTTTATGTTCTATTATTCGTTTTTTCAATTTTCTTTGTGTGTGGCCAATGTATTTTAGTCCACAATTACATGGTATTTCATAGACTACACCGGATGACTCCACTGGGTCTATTTTGGGTTTATTCTTTAACAATAATGAGCTAAGAGTAGTATTCTTTTTATTTATAAGTTTAATATTCATGTTTTTTAATTGTCGATTTGTTTTCTCTGAAATACCTTTAACATAAGGTAATGCTAAATAGTTTTCATCGTTTGATTCATCTTTCACTAATTTACAGTTCCTAATTGTGTTTGTGTTAAAAATATCCTGAATCATTTTTAAGGGGTTATTGTTAAAGAATAAACCCAAAATAGACCCAGTGGAGTCATCCGGTGTAGTCTATGAAATACCATGTAATTGTGGACTAAAATACATTGGCCACACACAAAGAAAATTGAAAAAACGAATAATAGAACATAAAAATTACATCAAACAAAAAGATGTGACTAAGGCCTTACCTCTCCATCTAAATAAACAACCAAACCACGTAATTATTTGGAATGATGCAAAAATAGTATGCAACGAAAATAATTATCATAAGAGGATTTTTAAAGAAAGCGCTTATATTAAAAAAAGAGGGGATTTAAATATTGAACCGGGTAATGTCTGTGTAAAAAATTGGGGTAAACTATGTAAATAATCTTTAATCTTTCTGTGGAAAAAAATTGGTAAAATATCGCTGTTTCTGAAACGCCCACCGAGGTGAAATGTAAAGATTGAATGATAATTTTAAATCAGTATCGCTTGAGAAGGGGCTCCGGTCCGAAAGCTCGCATGTTTTAACGTTATTATTAAACGTTTTTTTAAAAACCTTTCCACGAAGTATCCGTCTACGATTATTATATTTTTTATTATATTATATTGAACTCCCGTATAAGGACTAGTGATTAATGACATTGATCATGGAGATCATTCCTCATACAAGATTCATCGATCAATGTCGTTGGTCGCTAGTTCTTATATGGAGTGTTCAGGTGATCTCCATAAATCCAGCTAAGCCTATTTTCTGGGTAACCTAGTTTTTCCAAGATCCATATTTAACATTCTTTTACTGTTCGATTAGGCCTATTTAAACGATAAGGAATCGATAAAATATCACTTGTTTTTAGGTTGCATTCTCCCTTTAAGGGCTTTAAAGAGGAATAAATTATTTTGCTAATACTGGTAAATTACCCATTTTGAAAATTAAGGTAATTTTAGAACTCTAGAAGTATATAATGAGAGGAGTCTATAGTTTACTTCAAGGAAAGGAATTAAAGCCGAGCCTTCTAAAATGTTGTATATATCTTCATCAGTCGTGGATTCGTAATTCGCTGCTCCAATTGAACCATTCGACGAATTACTAATGGACCAATCGGAAGAAAAGCTACTTTCTTCCCCTGAACTAGATCTTCTTGTTGAAATCTCCTGCGACTGTAACTGAAGCGTTTGCGGTCCACTTTTTGAAAACTCTTTACGAAGATCTTCGAGAATATCGCTCAAGACAATTTCCAATTGTCGATCTTTCTCTTTCTGAGCAGCAACATAGGCATTAACGTCCCAAGCACTAGGATGTCGATAACTTCCGTATCCCGTTCCTTTAGCCCAGAAATCTTTATGGACACTGGCTGCATTTTTCTTAGAAGTCAACTCTTTCGCTTTTTTGATACAAGAAGACGAAGAATAACCTAACAAGTGTTTTGACTTGGCCAGGTTTTTGAAGGCCGGCAATAAAAGGGGACTAGAAGGGGCTGATAAGGAACTAAATTTCTCAGCATGTTCCATCTTGAACTCTTTTTTGGACGATTTCGACGTAATTTTCGAGGAAGTAGCTTGATTGGAATTGTTCAGGGTGCTCGAAGGAGTTGGAGGCAAGTAAGATTGAATACCCGGGTAACTGGGAGGATTGTTTCGAGCTCCTCGAGGGGCCGTTTCACTAACGACGCTCAAACGTAGTAGAGAATGTTCAACGTCATAATAGGCTCCATCCAGATACTTTTTAGGATCATTTTTGTAGATATAACTTTCCAAATTAAGTCTGCAATAATTCTGAAGAAAATCTTTCACTTTTTCCAAGATATCTTTCATGTTGCTTGTTGGATTCCAATTTGAAAGTTGGAAGAGTTTTAAAAAGTCAAAACTAGTGAGATTCTCGTTGTTAATTCCCTGGAATAGAATTATATTTAATAAGGTGAATTTATGATTAATTTAAATAATTACTTTAATTCTTGGACGGATAACTTTAACTACAGGTGGATAAAATGGATAAAGATCCATGTCAAATTCCTAAGGAACCAAATTACATTAATAATAGAGTTAATTATCAAAACTTGGGTAAGTCTTTACCATTCTCAATTCAATATAATCGTAATTGAATGTTTTATTTAATTCTTGCAGATCTTGGGCCAGAACACTGGAACAATAACAATTTTTTAAGATTATCCAAATGTTACTCATTTTCAGTGAAGAATATTAACTCACGAGCTTTCGGAAAACTTGTTGAGTTTGACAATCCATTTGAAGATATTGTCTTCGATAGGTTGACTAGTAATACCCGTGACTTTCTCGTGCTCCATAACCGTAATCAGGTCATTTGCGAGAATAGCTGAGGCGGCTGGATTGCTAAAAATTTGCTTCACTCTGTCTGCAAGTTAAAGTTTATTAGTATTGTCAAGAATTTAAAATGTTAAGAGAACCACTTACCAGATTTGTACTTTGAAGATACAGAATTGCTAGACTCATTTTTAGCCATTTCCTCTCTCAATTTAGCTTCTTTAGCTCTCCATTGGATTTTCATTCTCGTAGTTGCGAGTTCCCAATCCGTTGTAAAAATTCTATCATCGTCCGACAACATATCATCTATGAACATTTCATTTTCATCATCATCCTCTCCCTCAATTTCCTCCACCATTTCGTCTTCAGTATGGTCATCCTCAGATGATACCGATTGATTGTAATCGTCGTATTGGGGCTTAGCAACGTAAGTATTAACAATCCTGTAATTTAATTTTCCATTAATTACGTATAGTTTAATTAAAGGTTATTTTGCTTTTAGTTACCTGTGTAGGACGTCTGGTATGAGTAACTTTTTGTCAGAATTATCTAACAAAAACTCATTTAGGGAGTTGCACCAGATTCCCACCGTAGCTGGCCCTTCTATGTAAAAATTGCTGCCCTCTTCGTGTTTGGGATAGCCATCGGGTACAAATAACTTAATTTCGTATAGATCAATTTGGATCTTGACGATTACGCGACCATCTTCGAGCTCCAAAGTCTAGAAAATACTTTGAGGTAAGGAGCAGCTTCAAAAGAATAAGAGAGCACTTACCTCCAATAAGACCACTTTATCATTTTTATTGTCCTCCGACCAAACGTCAAAGTGATCTCTTACAAATTCTACGGAAGCCATTAAGTTATTAACAAGCTTTCAAATAAAGGAAATTTAAATTATTTATTTCTACAATAGATGACCATTGTCATCCGCTTCTTCTTTCCCTTTTCTTGAAAAGACCCAACCGATGGCGTACTGATGAGACAGAAAAATAACAACTGAAAACTCGGCGATCTTCGAACTATGACGTAACGACAGCTGCCGCATTTCTATTGGTTTCTTTCAAAAGTAGGCCAAATCGTCTGTTTCCAAGGCTGAGTTCAGCTGTACATACCGGAAATACCGTTTCCATAGAAAATACATAAAGCGATGGCTACCAAACTCTTCGGTATGTGTCGCTGAACACCGTCCAAGAATTTGGGGAGCGGAAAAAGTATCAGCAAAAGTCTATAACTTATCTTAAGATAAGTTATATTCTTATGCTATCAGCAAGAGGCTATAGATCGGCGAGCGCTGAACTTTTCTTTTTTTTTCTTTTTCTGGTTTGGAAAGGAGCTAGGGATGTAGGTACATCCTTAACAGCTCCGAAAACACCGCATGTCACATTAGGTTAATTAATTGTCCATGAGAAATTTAGTAAGCGATCCTATGGTAGTAGAAGCTATGGAAGGATTCTCGAGGCAAACTCTAATCTATAACGTCATGATATCAGTTTTTAGAGTATCCCTATGTCGTTTTAATAGTTCCGGCTTTTCCTATGGTATTTTAGCATTCATTTCGAAGTAATGAACATTCGAAGAAAGAATGATTCCCCATTTTTGATTAAAAAATTAATATGGCAAACTAACTTTCGGTTCAAAAAAATCCTTATTTCGCGCCCTTGTCAGTATACCGGAAAACGGTAACTAGATACAAGAAACTTCCGGCCACGGCATCCTATATTCCTATTAGCGTTTTCAATCGTAGGCTAAAGGTTAAACTACTTCGATGTTAATTTAATCTACATTAATTTCAACTAATAAATATTTAATACCGATTGATAATGTTAACCAAATTTGAAACAAAGTCGGCAAGGGTTAAAGGATTAGGTTTTCACCCTAAAAGACCATGGATTTTGGCAAGTTTACATAATGGAGTCATTCAACTTTGGGATTATCGTATGTGTACTTTACTTGACAAGTTTGACGAACACGACGGCCCCGTTCGAGGTATTTGTTTCCATCAGCAGCAACCTTTGTTCGTCTCAGGAGGCGACGACTACAAGATAAAGGTTAACATGACATTCAAAATCGTTTAATCTGATTTAGCCCTCAGCCCAAAAATTTCTTCGGTTATATTTAGGTCTGGAACTATAAGCAGCGTCGATGTATCTTTACTCTCCTGGGTCATCTCGATTACATCAGAACTACCACTTTTCACCACGAATATCCTTGGATTCTCAGTGCCTCAGACGATCAAACTATCAGAATATGGAATTGGCAATCCCGTACCTGCATATGCGTATTAACTGGTCACAATCATTACGTCATGTGCGCCCAGTTCCATCCGTCAGAAGACATGGTTGTTTCGGCTTCTCTAGACCAAACTGTCAGAGTTTGGGACATTTCTGGTCTCAGGAAGAAGAATGTAGCTCCTGGACCACTAGGCCTAGATGATCATCTTAAGAACCCTGGTCATACTGATCTATTTGGGACATCTGACGCTGTTGTCAAGCACGTTCTCGAAGGACACGATCGGGGAGTCAATTGGGCGACTTTTCATCCTACTTTACCATTAATCGTTTCCGGGGCTGATGATCGTCAAGTTAAACTTTGGAGAATGAATGATTCCAAAGCTTGGGAAGTTGATACTTGTCGCGGTCATTACAACAATGTTTCTAGTGTTATCTTTCATCCTAGGTTAATAATATCGCCTAACACTAGATAAGATACAAAACTATAATAATTTTCTTTTTAACAGGCAAGAATTAATTTTGAGTAACTCGGAAGATAAAAGCATTAGGGTTTGGGATATGACGAAACGAACGTGTCTTCACACATTCCGACGGGAACACGATAGATTTTGGATCTTAACAGCTCATCCGAGTTTGAATTTCTTCGCAGCTGGACACGATAGTGGCATGATCATTTTTAAACTCGAACGAGAACGTCCTGCGTTTGCAGTTCATGCTAATATGTTGTATTACGTAAAGGAAAAGTATTTAAGGAAACTGGATTTTACCAATTCTAAAGATTCGGTGGCTCTTCAAACCAGAGGGGGAAATAGAAGCCCAGTTTTTAGGTCAAGACCTATCTTTTAATCCTTCATATAACTCCTTTATTAAATCAAATATTTGTTTTACCACGTAGTTTGTCTTATAATGCCGCTGAAAATGCCGTTTTACTCAGTACTCGAACCAGCAATTTGGATAACAGCACCTACGATTTATACATGGTTCCTAAAGAAGCGGATTCCCAAAATCCAGACTCGGCAGAATGTAAGAGATCATCAGGACTCACCGCTGTTTGGATCGCGAGGAATAGATTCGCGGTTTTAGATAGAACTCATACTGTAATTTTCATTAATTTAATTATTATGAAAAACTAGTTAACTTCTAACCATATCTCCTATACGTTTAGGTTATAATTAAAAACATCAAAAATGAGGTTGTAAAGAAAGTTCAAACTCCAAATTGTGACGAAATCTTTTACGCCGGAACTGGAATGCTTTTACTTCGAGATAGCGAAGGAATGGTCTTTTTTGATGTTCAACAAAGCCGGTAAACTCACATTTTCGGTTAAAGTTATTAATTTTAATAACTCTATAAATAATTAAAATAATTGTGCAATTTTTTAGAGCTTTAGCCAATGTTAAAGCCCCCAAAGTAAAATACGTTATTTGGAGTGCCGATATGAGTCATGTTTCTCTTTTGAGTAAACATACTATCACGGTATGCAATAGAAGAATGGATATTTTGTGCAGCGTTCAAGAAAACACCAGAGTGAAGAGCGGAGCTTGGGAAGAAACTGGCGTTTTCATTTACACCACTTCCAATCACATTAAATACGCTCTTACCAATGGGTAATTTTATTTTTTAATAAGATCCAAAAATTCATGGAAAAGAATCAAAAGATCCAAAATTGCTTGCAAAATAATCAAGTTTCAAAACGTTCATGAAAATATTCAAATAATCGCAAACATCTATGGAAAATGAATAAAAATTAAATCAAAAGATCCAAAACATTCATGGAAAAGAATCAAAAGTTAGGAAAATTCATTTCTAATTTCTTTTCCATGAATTTTTGTATGTTTAGATACTTTTTCATGAATTTTTGTATCTTTTGATTATTTTACAGGAATTTTGTATCTTTTGATTATATTTCATGAAATTTTATATCTGTTGATTACACTTCATGAAATTTTGAATCTTTTCCATAATTTAATTTTGACTAGTATTTAGAAATTATTTTTTAATTATTGGACTAATAATGAATTTTTTCTTTCTCTTAATCTCAGAGATCACGGAATCATTCGAACTCTAGACGTACCGATTTACATCACCAGAATTCACGGAAGTAGCGTATATTGTTTGGATCGTGAATGTAGACCGAGAGTTTTGGGAATTGATCCCACTGAATATCATTTTAAATTGGCGTTGGTTAATCGTAAATACGACGAGGTAAAATATTTATTTTGTGTTATTTTTAATTTTTTTTTTTTAAGAAAGATTTGAAATATGTTTCTTTGTTAGGTTCTTCACATGGTGAGGAACGCTAAATTAGTCGGACAGTCCATCATCGCTTATTTGCAAAAGAAAGGATACCCAGAGGTGGCGTTACATTTTGTTAAAGATGAAAAAACTCGTTTTGCTTTAGCTCTTGAATGTGGAAACATAGAAGTAGCTTTGGAAGCTGCTCGAACTTTAGATGATAAAAATTGTTGGGAAAAATTAGGAGAAGCCGCGTTACTTCATGGAAATCATCAAGTACGTCAGTTTTATCATTCATTTTAACAAGGTTATTATATTTTACAATTAAAAACAAAAAACTTTCAAGGTTGTTGAAATGGCTTATCAACGCACCAAAAACTTCGATAAACTCTCCTTCCTTTATTTGATCACGGGAAACTTGGAAAAATTGAGGAAAATGATGAAAATAGCTGAGATTCGAAAGGATATTAGCGGACAGTTTCAAAATTCGCTCTATCTCGGTGATGTTGGCGAAAGGATCAAAATTCTCAAAGTAATCCATATTTAATCCCATTTAGTTCAAGTAGGCATTAGCAACTAGTACTTATAAGATACCAAGTTTAGCATTGAGTACAAAAAATGTTCATTGTTGAATAACAAAGAATAGTTGTGCTTAGGTTAAATTTCAAGCACTCAAGTACTTTTGAGTAAAGTGAAATTCAGAACTGCTGCAAGGATGATCGAGTAATGAGTGCTTGACTCCGTACTCAAATTTGTTACTCGATTGACTCGGAGTAGTCGCCAATGCCTGAATTTAATCTAAAATAAAATCTGATTACTAATTTCTAACAAACAGACTTGCGGTCAGTCGTCAGTGGCCTATTTATGCGCGGTCACTCATGGTTTAGATGAAGAAGCTGAATCTTTGAAAACCTCATTGGAAAGCAACAACGTAACTCTTCCTGAAGCTAACCCTAACGCGGTTTTGCTTCAACCTCCGTGTCCCATCACTTACACCGAAGAAATTTGGCCCCTTTTGAGCGTCTCAAGAGGATTTTTGGATGGAGCTATGGGAGGATCGAAGAAAACTGCTATGGCAGTTGATATTGCCGACGAGGGTATGGCGGAAGGATGGGGAATGGACGCTGACCTCATCTTGGATGAAGACGGAGGAGTTCTGGATGGAGGAATGGATTTGGAAGAAGATGGAGAGAAACCGGGTGAAGGAGATGGATGGGAGGTTGAAGATGATCTAGAATTGCCTCCTGAATTGGAACAAAATGGAGCCGCAACAGGTGTGGAGGGATATTTTGTTCCACCAACTCATGGTGTTCAGCAAACTCAGGTAAAATCCAAAGTTTAGCAACTAAAACTTGAAATAAGGTCAGGGAGAAGCCTCGAAATTTGAAAACTCAATTCTAAATGTCTAATAGTGTCAAAATTGTGTTTAAAAAATTCCTTTGAACCAACAAATTATAAAACTTAAAAGTTTGGGAAAAGTTCTAAGGGATTTCAAAAACTGGTATAAAACCTTCTGGTGACAGAACAGTTGCTCTAAAAAATTTTGGGAAAAGTTCTAAGGGATTTGAAAAATTGGTGTAAAACCTTCCGGTGACAGAACAGTTGCTCTAAAAAATTTGGCAAAAGTCCATGGGTTTGAAAAATTTTGTCTTAAAGTTCCAGGAGTTAAGAAATTAGGTCAAAAAGGTCCACGGATTTTAAAATTATGTCTAAAAGGTCCAGGGATTTCGAAATTAGGTCTAAAAGGTCCACAGATTTCGAAATTATGTCTAAAAAGTCTAGGGATTTAGAAATCATGTCTAAAAGGTCCAGGGGTTTCAAAGTTTTGTCTAAAATGTCCAGGAGTTTTGAAATTTTGTCTAAAAGGTTCTGGAGTTTAGAAATTTTGTCTAAAAGGTTCTGGAGTTTAGAAATTTTGCCTAAAAGGTCCAGGGGTTTCAAAAATTTGTCTAAATCCAAGGGTCTTGAAAATTTGTCTAAATCCAAGGGTCTTGAAAATTTGTCTAAATCCAAGGGTCTTGAAAATTTGTCTAAATCCAAGGGTCTTGAAAATTTGTCTAAATCCAAGGGTCTTGAAAATTTGTCTAAATCCAAGGGTCTTGAAAATTTGTCTAAATCCAAGGGTCTTGAAAATTTGTCTAAATCCAAGGGTCTTGAAAATTTGTCTAAATCCAAGGGTCTTGAAAATTTGTCTAAATCCAAGGGTCTTGAAAATTTGTCTAAATCCAAGGGTCTTGAAAATTTGTCTAAATCCAAGGGTCTTGAAAATTTGTCTAAATCCAAGGGTCTTGAAAATTTGTCTAAATCCAAGGGTCTTGAAAATTTGTCTAAATCCAAGGGTCTTGAAAATTTGTCTAAATCCAAGGGTCTTGAAAATTTGTCTAAATCCAAGGGTCTTGAAAATTTGTCTAAATCCAAGGGTCTTGAAAATTTGTCTAAATCCAAGGGTCTTGAAAATTTGTCTAAATCCAAGGGTCTTGAAAATTTGTCTAAATCCAAGGGTCTTGAAAATTTGTCTAAATCCAAGGGTCTTGAAAATTTGTCTAAATCCAAGGGTCTTGAAAATTTGTCTAAATCCAAGGGTCTTGAAAATTTGTCTAAATCCAAGGGTCTTGAAAATTTGTCTAAATCCAAGGGTCTTGAAAATTTGTCTAAATCCAAGGGTCTTGAAAATTTGTCTAAATCCAAGGGTCTTGAAAATTTGTCTAAATCCAAGGGTCTTGAAAATTTGTCTAAATCCAAGGGTCTTGAAAATTTGTCTAAATCCAAGGGTCTTGAATATTTGTCTAAATCCAAGGGTCTTGAATATTTGTCTAAATCCAAGGGTCTTGAAAATTTGTCTAAATCCAAGGGTCTTGAAAATTTGTCTAAATCCAAGGGTCTTGAAAATTTGTCTAAATCCAAGGGTCTTGAAAATTTGTCTAAATCCAAGGGTCTTGAAAATTTGTCTAAATCCAAGGGTCTTGAAAATTTGTCTAAATCCAAGGGTCTTGAAAATTTGTCTAAATCCAAGGGTCTTGAAAATTTGTCTAAATCCAAGGGTCTTGAAAATTTGTCTAAATCCAAGGGTCTTGAAAATTTGTCTAAATCCAAGGGTCTTGAAAATTTGTCTAAATCCAAGGGTCTTGAATATTTGTCTAAATCCAAGGGTCTTGAATATTTGTCTAAATCCAAGGGTCTTGAAAATTTGTCTAAATCCAAGGGTCTTGAAAATTTGTCTAAATCCAAGGGTCTTGAAAATTTGTCTAAATCCAGGGGTTTAATGATTATCCAAATTTTAACTGAAATTTTTTTTTAGGTTTGGTGTAACAACTCAAAATTACCCGTGGATCATATTTTGGCTGGTTCTTTTGAAACGGCCTTCAGATTACTTCATGATCAAGTTGGATTTGTGGACTTTGAACCCTTGAAATCTTTATTCTTGACTACATATAGTCGATCTCGCACGGCCTATCAAGGACTTCCATATTTGTCTACCATGTACGGTTTCCCCCATCGCAATTGGAAGGACGCGGGGCCCAAAGGAGGACTGCCAGCTATCGGCTGCAAACTAAACGATCTTATTGCCAGGTTGCAATCTTGTTATCAACTTACCACATCTGGTAAATTTCAAGAAGCCATCGATAGATTTAGGGTAAGATCGTACAGCATAACCTTACAAACAAAATTGACAAAATCCAGGCAAAAATACATTAGACATTAGTCCTTATATACAGATATCTTTAGGATTAATTTTAGCGGATGAAATCGGATTTCAGCCCTTGTTCTACCAGATGAACTCTGATTATAAGGAAATTTCCCATGAATCATTATATCCAGCTACAAAGAATTAAGCCTTTTTTCGTGCTCTTTCTTTTTCTGGTTATAACGAAATTCCCTATAGAATTCTTCTCCTGAGTCCTTTCGTTATAACAAGAGACCTTGGTCCATCGTTCTGCATAGTCAAGGTTAATTAACTATAATGATTTTTGAGTATAACGAAATGGATTATGAACCTATAATTTCACTTTTTAACCTATAATACCTATTTTTTGGGAAATTTGTTCAATTTCGCTGGTAAAATTCGAAATGAATGATCCATATAACTATAAAAATTAAACTTTTGCTTGAAAAAGTGCAAATGTTCGCAAAAACCAAAGCTGTGCAGAAAGGTTTCCTCTCCTAGGTTACTGGTAATTATTACTCTATTTTATTAGAGGTTAGGTAGACTTTCGGGAGGGGGCGTGAGTAGCTAGTAGTGCCAAAGAAAGGCAGAGGGACAGGTCTAGAGGCTATAGACCCTATATTGCATTACATGTCAGCCAAACCCATATTTTTTGACACTAAAAAAACCATAAAAAGTCCTAAATTGATATTTTTGGACCTACAAATAACCTATATTTTGGCTTTTAAACCCTATAATACAATTTTTTTGGGCTATGCACTGGGAGCCCTGGAACATAGTTCTGGATAGACGGATTTATGGATAACTTTTAACACGCGTGCTGTAAATAGTGAGGAATGACGTCATATGATTAGTTTTAACCAGAAGTAGTTACATCAAAAATTAGGATCATTCAATTATTAGGATATTTCTCATTGAAACCCATGTAAAGAAGATTTGATGCATGCCTTCACAATTTTGGACAGAACATAGTTCTGGATAGACTGATTTATGGATAACTTTTAACACGCGTACTCTAAATAGTGAGGAATGACGTCATATGATTAGTTTTATCCAGAAGTAGTTACATCAAAAATTAGGAATCTTCAATTATTAGGATATTTCTCATTGAAACCCATGTAAAGAAGATTCAATGCATGCCTTCACAATCTTGGACAGAACATAGTTCTGGATAGACTGATATATAACTTTTAACACGCCTACTGTAAAAAGTGAGGAATGACGTCATATGATTAGTTTTATCCAGAAGTAGTTACATCAAAAATTAGGAATCTTCAATTATTAGGATATTTCTCATTGAAACCCATGTAAAGAAGATTCAATGCATGCCTTCACAATTTTGGACAGAACATAGTTCTGGATAGACTGATTGATGGATAACGTTTAACACGCGTACTGTAAAAAGTGAGGAATGACGTCATATGATTAGTTTTATCCAGAAGTAGTTACATCAAAAATTAGGAATATTCAATTATTAAGATATTTCTCATTGAAACCCATGTAAAGAAGATTCGATGCATGCCTTAACAATTTTGGACAGAACATAGTTCTGGATAGACTGATTGATGGATAACTTTTAACACGCGTACTGTAAATAGTGAGGAATGACGTCATATGATTAGTTTTAACCAGAAGTAGTTACATCAAAAATTAGGATCATTCAATTATTAGGATATTTCTCATTGAAACTCATGTAAAGAAGATTTGATGCATGCCTTCACAATTTTGGACAGAACATAGTTCTGGATAGACTGATTGATATATAACTTTTAACACGCCTACTGTAAAAAGTGAGGAATGACGTCATATGATTAGTTTTATCCAGAAGTAGTTACATCAAAAATTAGGAATCTTCAATTATTAGGATATTTCTCATTAAAACCCATGTAAAGAAGATTCAATGCATGCCTTCACAATTTTGGACAGAACATAGTTCTGGATAGACTGATTGATGGATAACGTTTAACACGCGTACTGTAAAAAGTGAGGAATGACGTCATATGATTAGTTTTATCCAGAAGTAGTTACATCAAAAATTAGGAATATTCAATTATTAAGATATTTCTCATTGAAACCCATGTAAAGAAGATTCAATGCATGCCTTCACAATTTTGGACAGAACATAGTATAGACTGATTGATGGATAACGTTTAACACGCGTACTGTAAAAAGTGAGGAATGACGTCATATGATTAGTTTTATCCAGAAGTAGTTACATCAAAAATTAGGAATATTCAATTATTAGGATATTTCTCATTGAAACCCATGTAAAAAAGATTCGATGCATGCCTTCACAATTTTGGACAGAACATAGTTCTGGATAGACTGATTGATGGATAACTTTTAACACGCGTACTGTAAAAAGTGAGGAATGACGTCATATGATTAGTTTTATCCAGAAGTAGTTACATCAAAAATTAGGAATATTCATTTATTAAGATATTTCTAATTGAAACCCATGTAAAGAAGATGCGATGCATGCCTTAACAATTTTGGACAGAACATAGTTCTGGATAGACTGATTGATGGATAACTTGTAACACGCGTACTGTAAATAGTGAGGAATGACGTCATATGATTAGTTTTAACCAGAAGTAGTTACATCAAAAATTAGGAATATTCAATTATTAGGATATTTCTCATTGAAACCCATGTAAAAAAGATTCGATGCATGCCTTCACAATTTTGGGCAGTCAGGGTTCCCAAACCACCTATAATACCTATTTTTTGGGTAATTTGTATTATTTGTTCAATTTTGCTTGAAAAAGTGCAAATGTTCGTAAAAACCAAAGCTGTGGCAGAAACGATTCCTCTCCTAGGTATTACTCTATTTTATTAGACTTTAGGTAGACTTTTGAGAGGGGGTGTTAGCAGCTAGTAGTGCCAAAGAAAGGCAGAGGGACAGGTCTAGAGGCTAAAGAACCTATGTTGCATTACATTGCAGCCTAACCTACCTATAAAACCCTTATTTTTTTGACACTAAAAACCTATAAAAAGTCCTGTAAATGGATATTTTTGGACCTATAAATAACCTATATTTTTGGCTTTTAAAACCTATAATACCTATAATTTTTTTTGGGCTATGCTCTGGGAGCCCTGTTATTTTTGAAAGTTGTGGTTCTATATTTGACATAATTTTGTACCATGTTGTTCCATCGTTTAGATTCTACTACTAAATTGTTCATTACTCTCTGTCGACACGAAACAAGAAATAGTCGAAGTTCAGCAACTAATGGAAATCTGTCGTGAGTACATTCTGGGATTAGCCATGGAATTGGAAAGAAAAGCTCTACCGAAAGATTCCCTCGATGAACAAAAAAGAATATGTGAAATGGCTGCTTATTTCACGCATTGCAATCTACAACCGGTTCATCTCATTCTAACGTTACGAACGGCATTGAATCTTTTCTTCAAACTGAAGAACTATAAAACGGCCGCGTCCTTCGCTAGAAGACTATTAGAATTGGGACCTAAACCCGATTTAGCAGCTCAAACGAGGAAATACCTTCAGGTATGCGACAAAACACCAACAGATCAGCATCAATTGCAATACGACGAACATAACCCTTTCTCCGTTTGCGCGGCCACCTACAAGCCCATTTATAGGGGAAAACCGGAGTCTAAATGCCCCTTTTGCCAATCTAGTTACATTCCTGATTATAAGGGTTCAGTTTGTCGTATTTGCAACGTTGCGGAAGTCGGTAAAGATACAATAGGCTTAAGAATCAGTCAGGCCCAGTTTCGGTAAACTATTTAAATGAGTAAAAGGGTTTATTAATATTATGAGTTAAGAATATTCTTCATATTTTTATTGTAAAGCTGTGTTAAAATAAAATTCCAATTACTTCAATTTTGGGAGGATTTCAAGAAAAGTACAGGCTTTAGATAAAGACTACTTAGTCGTCGCTAAATAAAGTAATTCACTATTATAATTAGTGCTGCACATTAAACAACAAATGCTTAGTCACCATTGATTGAAAAACGGTGAAAAACAGATCGTTGAAATCATTCTGCAAAATTAGCAATTTAACGAATACTGTACATTAGTGATAGCTAAATTCAATAATAGTGTAGGCACTCTTCAAATAAAATTGGAGGATTTTAATTTTTCACAAAGCAACTAAACAATTTAATTGTTTAATGCTTACAATTTAATTATTTAATGCTTACCATGTGTTAGATAAAAATTGCTGAGTCATCATTAAATAATTGTGAAAAGTAACAGTGAAGAAACACTGTTGAAATAATATAATAGGAATAATTATTAATTTGGAGGATTTTATTGAATTTTTCATGACGAGCAATTAATAATTTATTGGGTACCATACATTAGATAAAAAATGCGGAGTCATCACTAACTCGATAATAGTGGAAAGTAACAGAAAACACGCGGTTGTGCCCTTATTTTATAGTTTACACATTTAAACATTTATTACACATTTAGTTATAGAGCGTAAAGGAATTATAAAATTAAATTTATCGGAAGTATGTTAGAAATTTTTATAAACTTAATAATATGAAGGCAGATTTTTTTTTTGCCCATCCAATTTGGCAAATGGACGGTTATTAATTTGCATTCTAAATCTACTTCGGTAGCATTTTTAAACATATATTTAATTAGTGTGTTTAATGACCATTTCCTCGAGTTTATTATGGTTGGCCCCCGAAAATTCATCAACCTGGAATTAGATTAGGAATTATCATACTTTTTGAAGTATAAAACTTAAAACTAGATTACCTTAGCCTTGTTCTTTAAAAACAGAAAAGTTGGCATGCAACTGATGTTATATTCTTGCGCAATATCCTCACATTCATCTACGTCAACTTTGATAAAAGTTACTTTGTCCTTGTACTTCTCAGAAAGTTCCTAAATAAATAGATGGGTTTATTGACTTAAATTTCAAATAAATCTGCAAATATGACATAATTATCAACTATTTACTTGAATGAAAGGTGATATGGCTTTACAAGGACCACACCTATAATAAATTTTCACATTCATTTAGCTTTGTTGAATAAATTCATAATTTCATTTAGGATTAAATGTAAACCCATACCACGTAGCGTAGAAATCCACTACCACTAAGCCAGCACCTGCCTCTTCCAGAATCTTATCAAAATGATCCTAAATAATGAAGCATTCAGAGAGAATATTTATTAGTTTTACTTTAAAACACTTCAAAATCTCTATTCGAGTCTATCAGAACATAATGCAAAGCTAGTCGTTATCTATCATTTGTTAAAATAGAAAAGTTCTAATTTTACTTGTAATGAACTAGACATAATGAGATTATCCACTTAGATGGAATTATAGACTTCAGATATCGCTATTGGTCCACCACCTCCATTATCAATTATCATTATTTACGCCTTTCTGTAATCCCTATATGCTTATATACCTATGCTATTCACTTTTGTTAGCACCATTTTTGGAGAGGGGAAGCCCGATAAAATAAATGCCTGTACATTCTTTACATTTAACACCTTAGGGCCTCTAATAAACTTATGATATCGTTTATTATTCTGTAACACATTATAGAGTGTATCGATTGCAATCTTCAGGATAATTTTATTGAAAGGCTTAGGAATTTAATAACCATTAGTGCCATAAAGAATAATCGATCCATTTACCCTTTGTGATATAGAAAAATAGTATTACTTACGTGATCACTGATTTGGACAACCATTTTCGAAGACTAAAAGGAAATTATATATTAATTTAGTTAAAATCGGAGTGATAGAGAACTTAAAGGGTAGTTAGCGAGGTTACGTCGTGATTAGAATGAAGCCCCGGTTTCCCTCGTAGTAGAATGACTTCGCGGTCTTTCTGGAAATAGGCGTGGCTTCCCGGAATAAAAAGGCGGGAAATGTTACGTGCCGAAGCTGCAATTTCTGTGCCCCGCGGTGAAATATGACGTAGCTGCTAGTGTCTGGAATTTTAACCAATGGTAATACGATATTATCATTTCCCGCGCTTTTAATGACCGGGATATTTTGAATCGCGTTGTGGTGTGACATTGTTATAAATACAGGTTTGGATTGATTCCTTTACAACAATCTAACATTTTAGCATAATTTGAGCCTCCAAGTATATTAATTCGATTTAATTGGTATAAAATTTGAACCGAAACACGCTTAATTAATCATGTACTAGGGCGTTTTCCGTTTTTACAGTGTTGTGTTGTGTAGAGGTAGTAAAATAAACCCTGAGTAAATATGGTGAATCCGAAGTCTATAAAATATATATTGCGTCATATCTGTGGTCATAAAAAGAATAGATCATACGGAACTCTTTCGTATATCCTTGAATTAAACGCTTTATTATAAAGGAAAAATATCAGTTAAAATTAATTTATTTTCAGAATCACTTTGTTACGAAATCGAGAATTATTGGAAACGTTTTTGGTGTTAAAATTAACTTATAAAGTTTCTTTTAATATGAATTTGCCCTACACTGAAGTTTAAACCATAATAACCCTACTCCAGAGTCTAAAACTGTTGGAATAATTCTTGAAAGTAAGTTCAAAATTGTTGGCTTCTAGTTTCCCTTTAGGGTCGATAAAGTATGTTCCGGGTTCGGACAATATTTGGGATGTTTGTGAAAGTTGAGGAAAACCCACTTTTGATCTTTATGACGCAATCGTTGTTAACTTTTATATTATCTTTGTCCTTTTCTTTTAGTTCTTTCAAACTAAACAAAAACTAAAAATCTGTCATATAATCTTAATTGAATGGTAGTTCATTCTGTTCAAAGAGAATTGTCAACAACTATTATTCCCCCATATGGATAAAATATAGAATAAAACTACACCTCAGATTTTTCAGTTTAATTTTAAGAAGAAGCAGGAATAGAATGGCATAAAGAAATATTATAAGAAAATAATAAATTTCATGAGTTTTTAATTTCCTTCTCAAGGTGTCCTGCTTGGGCGGATTTCCGTTTCCAATATTGTATATCTTTTGATTATTTAGAAGGCGGAAGGCTCTGTGATGATTAGAAAGTACTCTTTTTCACCCTATATACTTGACGTCTGACGTTTCTAAACGTCAAGCAAACATAGGCTGTCAAAATTAAAAATGACCGATGTGTTTGTCACACGTCAAATCCAGGACGTTTAGCTATAGGCTTACTTTTACTCGGTTGGGTTTATTATTTCGAAGTCCGAAATTGATCAGACATGGTGTCCCGAATCGAAAATCCGCGCACCTACTTGAAGAAAGATCGCTTCTTGAGGGCAGTGAAGCAGATCCGAGGTTTAACGGGTTTCTGGAAGTATATCTCGATGGTTATGAAAGTGTGGTTCTTCTTTTCAGCTTCGATTTTACATATTTACTTAGTTTTGCAAGTGTACTTCATTTGTTCGTCGCCAAAAGTTGAATGGTGGATAACCAGTTACTTGTTAATCGTTTTGATTTCGACCATTACCGTCCATTTCGTAATTTTTCGTTCCAAATCCCTTAAGAGGTTATGGAACAACTTGTACGACCATCTCTCGCTTACCCACGACATTGGAGCCTTTTCTAAAAAGTGCAAAGTAGGAATTCAATTGGGTGGGGAATATCGATACTATCTTGATTTATATCTAAGATAAATCTTTATTTCAGTACGTCGTCGTCGGAGCTTTGCTATACTTGGGAATCGTCGAAGGTTGTTCGATCATCACCGCTATCAAAGTCAAGCCCAACGTCCTGACACTGGAGATGGATGTAGTTTGTCCCAAATGTTCTCAGTACAACTTCAGCACCAGTACTTTGTCATCTATTATAGTGGCGGACTATTCCCTGTACGCTCTATGCGTCTTGGGGTCCTTGACTGTCTACCCGATGTTTTTTAGTCTAGCTTGTATGATGGTTTCTAGGTTCGTCGACTCTTACCTGTACCTCCTGCAAAGACGAGTACATATTCGTACACGACCTTTAACCCTACCGGAAGTCCAGTTATTTCGTCGCGAGTTCAAGAAGATCTCTATCTTAACGCATTCGGTGAACCGGGTCTTCAGCAATTTGGTCTTTTTGTGGTACGTTTTCTCGGTCATTATCGCCTGCCAGGGAATAAATTTCTTATTGACGAGTCTGGATGACGTTGAGAACTTGATATCCATAGTTTATTACGTCCCCCTGTACTTCCAATGCCTTTTTGTGCTAATCGTGGTCACCATCATCGGTGCCAAAATACCTGAAAAGGTTGAGGAAGCTTTCGTCTACGTTCAGGATCTGACGCTTTATAACTATCCTGAGAATATGGAAGGATCGATCGAATGGCGCGTCTACCAAGAACTAAATATTCTCATGACCCAAATGAGACATCCCATCACGGCCTTGAACGCTGGTGGATGTTTTTTAATTACCAAAACTTTCTGCATTTCATTTTTAGGCGCCGCAACCACTTATTCAATTATTTTGATTCAACTCAATCCAGACATTCAGAAGAAATTGCACAGTTAAGCTTGTATCCTATTTGCAGCCACTGGTTGTGTTTTAGCTTAAATTTCGCGCTTAATTTAGTTCAAATTATGACTCTTAGATGGCGATAAAGTATCCATGAAAGTTTCTTTGCTGACTAGTTCACTTCCCCGCCCCTTTTCCCTACCAATGATCGTCGCCATTTTTTGTAGTCAGTTTTTTTGGTAACCCCGGGCCACGGAATAAGAGTTTGAATTAATTTTACCATTTTAAAAGTAATTTCGTGAGTGTTATATTAATGTGACATAATTTAAAATCCCAACAAAGGCAATCTGGATTATAAGTGCTGAACAAAGTAAGAAAACTTATTTAATGTGGTTTGAAGACGGGGAATGTGTTAGGGTGGTGGACCAAGGCTTAGAAAAGGGACATTTTTAAGATTCCATCATTCTTTGAAGTCTGAAGATGAAATTGTAATGTTATTATGGTTCTGTAGGCTTACTAATACGTGATATAACAATGTAACACATTGAAATGCCTAGCTTGGCATATATATTTTTTTTTAATAAGATTAAGGTACAGAGGGAAGGTCCTTCCTCTGGTATGGATATACCTTATACCCTCGTCATGTATCAATCATGTATTATGGTTATGAACTTATGGTTGACCAGTGCCATAGAGCAATTAAAGGATATATATATTTTATTTGCATATGGGTAGACAAACTAGACATACGGTCATACCTAGGGAGTATATTTCTCTGCCCTAGGTTTGAGAATCTAAATGAATCCTAACCGATACCCAGGCTTCTTGATGATCTTGGACAACTAATTAATGTTATTAAACCAAGATGTGATGCTGTAGCTGTTGTATAATTTGTACAACAGTTATGTAAACCTTACTTAATAATTCAAGGTGAAAAGATACGAAATAAGTTTGATTAGACTTGGTTTTGCGGAAAATTTTAAAACAACCATTGTAAAAGTCAGGTTCTTAGTGACTAGACGTGAAAGTGCTAGCTACCAAACATTGCCATCATTAAACTTTTCAGCCCAGTGAAATAATCCTGATAGAATATCAATGGTTTTTATTATAAGAAGAAAGAAATTTGAACAACGATATTAAGAATCTCAATAAAAAAATGATTTATAAAGTAAGTATATGTTATACAAGAACCGAACCGCCCTTAAAATTACCAATAACCTATTGAAACTGTCGTGTGAACTAGAAATAAAAAAAAAAAATATTTAAATTAAGAAATTTCGTTTAATTCACACGACTGTCAAGAAATCCTGGGGCAGAGAGACAAATGTTTTTCAGTCACATTAATGATAAACACGTTAATACTTTTAGATAAAATACCATCGTATCTAGAGTGCTATCCTCAGAATCTAAATTATGTCTGGGTATGATTTAAAAAAAGAGGAAGATGTTAAGGAATATCTCGATAACTTATCAGTGGAATATCGATTTGAATGTTTCCATGAAAAGAAACCTGATGGTTGTCATCGTTTAGCCGATTTTTTAGAAGCTGTCAAGAAAGATTTTAAGAAAGCTTGTAAAATCTACCAATCAAACTGCGACGAAGCCAAATTCCCTCTCAGTTGTTTCAAATTCGCCAATTATTCCTTTTTGGGTAAAGGATGTAAAGAAGATTCTAATCGAGCTTTCGATTATTACAAGTTGGGTTGCGATCTCAATCATCCAGAGTCTTGTCTTCACGCTGGTTTGATGTTAACTCATACAAAAGATAAAGCGGCAAAAAACTACAAGGATGGCATTAAATATTTCAGTCGAGGCTGCGATTGTAACAATGCCACTAGTTGTTATTTTGCTAGTGGAATATACCTTATGGGAACCAAAGATGTTCCTAAGGATATGAAAAAAGCTTTCGAATTTAGTTCAAAGGGCTGCGAATTAGGAAATGTCTACTCTTGCGCAAATTTGAGTCAGATGTACAAAAACGGCGACGGTACTGCAAAAGATGAAAAAATGGCAGAGAAATTTAAAGCCAAGGCAATTGATATGAGAAATCAAACTGAAAAACCCCAAAGAACCATTGAATTTGAACAAGGAACAGGAAAAAATTAATTTTAGATAAATTATATGTAATATTTAGAAACGATTTGTTCAAACTTAGGATTTATTAATTTTTCGAAACCAAATGAAGCTTGATTATTTTAAATAAAGCTTAGTTGTTACTGAAACCCTTGTTTTATTTATTCAAAAATTAGTCTGTTTATCACTAAGCAATCAAAATGAACATTGAAGTGTACATGTCTTCGGGTTTTAGACTAATAATTAAAACTGAGGGGTCAGATTCTCTAGAATTGGCTGTACACCTCAGTTCACTGGGTTCAGTTTTGACAGTGCATTGAGTTCGAACTCTTGCGTACAGCTTTGATTGTACAAAGAGTTCAAAATATTTGTAGACCCTAGTTTGCAGATCTCCTCTATTAAAACCTTTCTCTTCTTTTAAAATTGATATATTGAAATTAGTAAAAGAATTTTTTATCCAAAAAGTTATACTTGGAATTTGCACTTGTAAAGTTCACAAGGTCCTAATTACTAGTGTAACACTAATTTCATATATTTGTACGTATATTAACGTAAATAATTGAATTGAAATATGCCTAAATAAAATATTCTAATTTTGAAGGGAGGGTGACAAGAAAAATGGAGGGGCTTTATTGATTTTACTATTAAAAATAAGACTTGAAATGTTCAAGAATTGTCTCTGAATTGTGCAAAAAATTGGAAAAGATTCAGATTTTGGCATTCAATTAAAAGGAGAACCTCTGAATAATCAAAAGACTACCCAACCTTTGGTTTTGTAAAATACACGCAACACACCTGATAATAATCAAAACCGATATCTACCACAATTCCAAGAGTGAAAGCCAAAGCACATGTCGCCATGATTTTATTAACCAAAGGTACAGGGTCTACCGAGGGGTCCGACACTTTTGAATTCGCTGTACACCTGAGTTCAGCTTTGACAATACATTGAGTCCGAACTCTTATGAACTCAGCTTTGATAGTGCAAAGAGTTCAAAAAATTTGTGCACCTGAGTTAGTGACTTTCCGCCCGCTCTGGGCCCCCTTATGATTAGTCAGGGGTTCTCCTTTTAATTGAATAGTTTCCATTTTTTTTATTTGTTTTTTGTACAATTTAGAGACACTTTCTATTTTGAGAAATTAGAAGTAGATTCAATAATAAAATCTTTTTTACCCACCCTTTATCCTAAAGTTCTAGAAACAATTACTATAAACAGTTTTGTAAGATTGAACGAAAATTATTCAAATTTATATTACAATTCAATTACGATGAAGTTTATGCTTTGCAATTTGCATATGGCATAACCAACATTAGCATTTACCCGTAACCTAGTTAGAACTAAGTTTTTATCAATATTTTTTATTTGCCCGCGGAAAACAATTATTATAACATTAGTATAATGTCAGGCATAAAAATAAACCCTTATAAGAAATAGAAACATTGTTCCGATACTCAAAATGTTTTATTTCTTTTTTCTTATTTTTTTCCGAACTTCTATTTGTGTATATATATATATATCTCTACACTTTTAGTTGATTATCGAATTTTGCATTCGAAATAAGTACACGATAATATCGGAAGGTCCATGAATAAATAATTAAATCGTGTTTTTTGGGAGGGGGTCTACGTCTATAGTTTGAATATTTGGGGGGAAAATATTGGTTGAAAATTCTATGGAGGAAATAGGTAGCAAAAACGGAAAATACCGTTAATATTAGTTTTTGAATAATTAATTGATTTTTCTTTAGAGGTAATGGAGAGATAACGTGAGACACAATTCCTCCTTTTTTTTCTTCCATATTCACTTTTAAATAATAAAAATACATTCAGGTTATGTTTAATTTTTAATTTAATTCTAATGTTAAATTTAAATAATTTTAGGTGTTAGAAATTTACTAACTATATCCGTAATTTTTTTTTAATCATTATTTTTTTGCATTTGATTTCAATCAAAAAAATTATTTGATTTCAATCAAAAAAATTATTTGATTTCAATCAAAAAAATTATTTGATTTCAATCAAAAAAATTATTTGATTTCAATCAAAAAATCATTTGATTTCAATCAAAAAATCATTTGATTTCAATCAAAAAATCATTTGATTTCAATCCAAAAAATCATTTGATTTCAATCCAAAAAATCATTCGATTTCAATCCAAAAAATCATTCGATTTCAATCCAAAAAATCATTCGATTTCAATCCAAAAAATCATTCGATTTCAATCCAAAAAATCATTCGATTTCAATCCAAAAAATCATTCGATTTCAATCCAAAAAATCATTCGATTTCAATCCAAAAAATCATTCGATTTCAATCCAAAAAATCATTCGATTTCAATCCAAAAAATCATTCGATTTCAATCCAAAAAATCATTCGATTTCAATCCAAAAAATCATTCGATTTCAATCCAAAAAATCATTCGATTTCAATCCAAAAAATCATTCGATTTCAATCCAAAAAATCATTCGATTTCAATCCAAAAAATCATTCGATTTCAATCCAAAAAATCATTCGATTTCAATCCAAAAAATCATTCGATTTCAATCCAAAAAATCATTCGATTTCAATCCAAAAAATCATTCGATTTCAGTCCAAAAAATCATTCGATTTCAATCCAAAAAAATCATTCGATTTCAATCCAAAAAAATCATTCGATTTCAATCCAAAAAATCATTCGATTTCAATCCAAAAAATCATTCGATTTCAATCCAAAAAAATCATTCGATTTCAATCCAAAAAAATCATTCGATTTCAATCCAAAAAAATCATTCGATTTCAATCCAAAAAAATCATTCGATTTCAATCCAAAAAAATCATTCGATTTCAATCCAAAAAAAATCATTTGATTTCAAACCCAAAAAAATCATTTGATTTCAATCCAAAAAAAATCATTCGATTTCAATCCAAAAAAAATCATTCGATTTCAATCCAAAAAAATCATTCGATTTCAATCCAAAAAAATCATTTGATTTCAATCCAAAAAAATCATTTGATTTCAATCCAAAAAATCATTTGATTTCAATCCAAAAAAATTTTTGATTTCAATCCAAAGAAATCTTTGATTTTTGCCATGCTGATACCAAGTTTTTCACCAAAGTTAGCATAATATGTAACCTCAACTTCAAAAATATGGCAACTAGTTAAGTTCGTTAGTTACAATGATCTTGGAGGAAGTATGTGATATGGTTTTGCCGACTGCCTATAAACTTCGTTACTCGTAGCGGTCTCTCCTACTACGACGCGCTTACCGTTACCAAGGCAACACGCATATTTAAGGGGGCGTCACGACTCACGTGGCTCGGGAAATGCTTTCTACCAAATTTCAAACTAAACGGCGGTTACTACGACGGTCTACGGACGGGGTTTTTTGGGAAGAAGGCGGCCGCTTACGCGTGCTTGCTAAGCGCACTATTTATTATTAACAAATTTTAAAAATGGTTTACCATAAAAAATGTTGTTTGTACTGTTTGTACGTCACAAAACAAAACAAATCTTTAAGCCTTTGTCAAAAAAAAACCCGAACTATCGCCGCCGACTCCTCCAAATTCAGACGACTTTATTCGATGACGTACGGCGCGAAGGTAGAAGCGCGCGAGCGCCGGAGCTAAGGGGTCACAAAAGGGGGAAAACACGGCGCTCTAGGCCCGGCAATCCTAACCATCGTTTCAATAAAAAAACGAACAGTCGGCAACTCCATATCACATACTTCCTCCAAGCTATGATTAAACCTTAGTTTCTTAATAACTAGTTTTAATCTTTTTTACATTCTTCGAACTGTTTCTTTTTAAAAAAGTTCATTAGTTTTTTAAATATTGTTGGCCATTAATTCCACATGACTATGAATATCAAGAAATATTTAAATAATTTAGGGTGATAATATTGACCAAATTATAATTTAAAATATCAAACAATTAGACTTGAATTTTGTTGAATTAGCATAGTATTAAGGTTGCAAGGTATAACATACTTGGATTTTAAATCCAATAAATTCACAACTCTGTTATTGCCGTTTATTAATATTAATTACTAAAATTAAAAAAAAATTAAAATACAATCGCGTTCAATTCAAATATTTAATTAAGAGATCTGGGAAAGGAAGCCAGTTGGTGCGAGATTAGAAAACCACCCAATGAAGCTTTACCCTCTATTCATACAGGCCGTCTGGCCTTGGGGATGGACTAGGAATTGATATAGTAATATTTTGAAAATCTATAGTATTAATAAAATCAAAGTGTTGAATCTTTTCGTACTACGTACGTTGACAAGACAAGTCTCTCAAGTAGACTCGTGACTATTGAAGGTCGAATGTTTTCTGTGGGAAAAACGAACTGATATCGAGAAAACACCTCTTGGGAACTTTTCATCCCTCATATTAACACGTTTATTTTTTCTTTTTCGTTGAGTGTAAATTTAATTATCACTATATCACTTCTTCCCCTTTATCGGGATTTGTTTGGCTACAGTGATAAAATAATCCTCGCTAAGATATACCATTTCATAATACAGACAAAAATCGTAATTTCTTAAAATAAACATCTTGTTATTGGAAGGATTTTATAATAAGGACTTTCTTGACTCTCTGTATATTTAGCTGCTGAGAAAAGGAAAGATTAATATATGGGCGAAGCAATGTTACGTTAATCGTTTCGTTGTTAGAGAAAGTAGGCCTAGTATAGTAGGATAGTTTTAAAATTACGTTAAAGGGAGAATGCAATCTAATAAGTGATTGATTCCTTATCGTTTAAATAGGCCTAATCCACCGTTAAAAAGTTTACAAAACCAATATTAAAACTAGAAATAAATTTAAAACTTACCAGGAAAATAGGCTTAGCGGGATTCATGGAGATCCTGAATTGCCTCCGTGTAAGGTCTAGCGACCAATGAGCAAAGGCCAGTCGTTCACGCGAAATCTCCACGAGACTTACAATCGCATTCGATTGGTCGCTAGACCTTACACACGAGGAAAACAGGATCTCCATGAATCCCGCTAAGCCTCTTTCCCGGGTATGTTTTAAATTTATTTCTAGTTTAATATTTGTTCTTGGAATTTTCCACTTTAACAATAAAGAAACGATAAAAAAATCACTTGTTGTTAGGTTGCGTTCTCCCTTTAAAATGTAATGCGGTAATGTATTCTATAACATATATATTGAATAGTTTTTAACGATCTTTCCAAAAATGCTACTCAGTTTTTCATTTAAATTCATGAAAAATCCATGACAGCCTCACTTTAACAAGAGACAATATAATTATTTTACTATTATCGAAACTAATTAAAAAGATATCATAAACAATAACAAAACGTTACTAAACAATTTAAAAATATTCAAATTTAAATTTTTGATATTTTAGCCACAACATTTTGGAGATTTTTGACATAAAATTGATGGTTATATTATTTTGAAGGATAAAAAATATGTTCCCCTTTTGTGACTGGAATCTACTCTTGATAAATACTGTTATTATTTGATTATTTTTATTAGGAAAATAAAAAAGAAAGTTTCGGTTTTTGGTAGCTAAAAAATATTTTGGAAGTTTTCTTTTAAAGCGAAAAAATAGCTCAACCGTTGAAGAATAATCTGTCGACAAAAAGGGGGGAATACGAGAAAAAAAAACTAAGTTTTAAAATTTCTCATGAATGTTATTGTCCCTAAAGCATTTAAGATATATTTTTTTCCCAAGAAATGAAAAAAGAGCTGAGAAACGTTTTCTAGAAGAAAATCCGACAGTTTTAGCTTTGAGGCTAATTTGTAAGTTTTCTTTAAAAGTTTCCTGGATTTTACCCGATCCCATTGAATAAGTCTTAATTGTTTTCCAATGATGGCTATTAGCGAAGAATATATATTACGTATTTAAGAAAAAAAATGTCGTTTAGGGAATTTTATTATTCGCGAAACGTTGTGTAGAATTTGTTTTTTTACCCAACTTCAACTCCGCGGGTTTAAGGAACTTTTAGATTATGTAAATAACCAAATTGAAATTTATATTTCCGCGTTTTATGATTGAAGTTTATATTACTAATTGCGTTATTAATAGTTTTAATGATCTTTGTTGCATTAATAGAGGCGTGAAAAACAACTCGGTTACTCTCTTCTCTTGGTGTAAACTTAAATATATCATTGGCTGATCAGATATAACCAAGATTTAATCATTCTAATCAATACCTAAACAAAATAAACATTAAATTATATCTGATTTTTAATCAAAATAAGCATTACAATATATCTGATTTTTAATCAAAATAAGCATTACAATATATCTGATTTTTAATCAAAATAAGCATTACAATATATCTGATTTTTAATCAAAATAAGCATTACAATATATCTGATTTTTAATCAAAATAATCATTACAATATATTTGATTTTTAATCAAAATAATTATTAAAATATATCTGATTTTTAATCAAAATAAGCATTACAATATATCTGATTTTTAATCAAAATAAGCATTACAATATATCTGATTTTTAATCAAAATAAGCATTACAATATATCTGATTTTTAATCAAAATAAGCATTACAATATATCTGATTTTTAATCAAAATAAGCATTACAATATATCTGATTTTTAATCAAAATAAGCATTACAATATATCTGATTTTTAATCAAAATAAGCATTACAATATATCTGATTTTTAATCAAAATAATTAAGCATTACATTATATCTGATTTTTGATCAAAATAATTAAGCATTACATTATATCTGATTTTTAATCAAAATAATCATTACAATATATCTGATTTTTAATGAAAATAATCATTACAATATATCTGATTTTTAATGAAAATAATCACGATGAAATCCAATTTAATCAATCTAATAATGATTTAATTAGATTTAATAAACAATACCACTTAAAATGAGCTCTACAATTAATCGCGGATAGTGTCTTCAATAGAGTATAATCTCAGCTTACAATAGAATAAGGGGTTTCGAAAAACTCCATTTTGTACCCAAAGTAGGCTGTCTGAAGGGAGGATGAGCAACGTTCATTGGGTATAGGGAGAAAGCGAATAGCCAAGGAGGAAAGAAAGCCTGACGTCATGGAACCCCCTACTGGGGGAGCTCTTATAAGAGCGAATACTGTAACTTCCTCACTAGGGGGATGACACCTATGTGAGAAATAGAAACCTCTGACGTATCATTGTCTCCTTTGCTGGCTCCTTATACCACCTATACGTTTATTCCTCTTTTTAAACGATACTTCTCTATAAGCCAAGCTTAATTCTGCCCCTTAATTCTAGCTTTCCCTTGAGCATTAATGTTGCGCTGGTGAAACATTTCTACAGGGGCTATTCTCGAAATTAGAATAGAAGAAAAAAAAACTCTTTTTTTAAAAGAATTGCCGTGTCATTTCGAACCCCTCTTTCAATTTCTTTTACTAGAATTGTCTTCAAATTTAGTAATAAACCCCGTTTTCAACGAACTAACGATAATCAATAAATCAATTACCGATTTTAATTCACCTTCTGTTTTGAAAATAAAAGTTCTCATTTCAAAATAATTAAAAAAAGCAATTTTGAACCCACTCATCCTCTTTCTTTTTTCATATAATTCGCCTCTTTATAAAGGGAGAGTGAAGAGAAAAATCAAGTGATTTTCTACAATTTATTCTATTAAAATTAAAAGGAAACTTGGAGCTAAAAATGGGAACAGCTTTTGAATTTATTTTCGGAATCACCGTACCAAAAAACCTATTCTAGAATTTTTCAAACAATTTTTAGACACGTTTTTGGTGTTCAATTTAATTTCTCAAGTTTGGTAAAATTTGAAGAAAAAAAAGTAAATATAAATTAGGAGATAATCGTATTGTTTCAGCCTTCAACAACGCTTGTAATCCATGCTTGTAATGTCGTAACATTAAAAGAATTGGCCGGCGTTTGATCCCCAACGTCTTGGGCGTCGAACGCCGACCTATTCTTTTAATGTTAGGACATTGCAAGCACTGTTGAAGGCTGAAATAATATGATTGGTCCAAATTTATATTTACTTTTATAGAAATTTTACCCAACTTTAAAAATTAATTTAATCACCAAAAACGTGTCAGGTGAAGGTCGGTTAACGGAATTCATCCTGATACGAAAATAATTATAATTTTGGTTAAATTTATTAATTTATGAACAGTTCAGTTTGCTACTTATAGGCCGACAGTGTTTGGTGTTAATTAGTAATACATAAATCTGCAATCATAATGGTTCGTTTTTTACATTTCACACTCCCTTTAATTAATTTAATTTAAACCAACACCTATATCGCGTTTAAACGCGATCATTAATTTAATAAAGTCTTGTAAATGATAATTATGGTGCTGTACATTAGGGCCTATATTACTGTGGGAACTTGAATCTTCCTTATTAGAAATATACTTTTTACGTAACGACTTATTGGAAATTTTAGATATTATTTGGTAATTAACTACTGGTTTTTACCAAGTTATAACGAACGATTGACAGCGAACGATTATAATAATGAGTGGGACCGTTTTTCTTTCTAAAGAAAAAGATAGGGATAACACAATTAGCATAAGTATATTAATTTTAAACCCGATATAGAGAAAGTGTGACAGGGTTCATACAACCCTGGGAATCTTAGGGAAATAAATTAAGGGAAATTTAATAATATGAGTGATATTCGGGGAATTCAGGAAAGTTTGAGCTTTGGAACAATTTGGTCCAAATGGGTTGTTTCATAACCATTCCAGGGTGTCTCAAGGTTATTACTCTATTTTATTGAAAGAAGTGGGTAGTTTGGTCTTGGACCTAGAAGTTTCAGGGAAATATTATTGGAAAAACCTGAAATTTTTATTCTAGGACTATTAACACATAAAGATGGATAACAAAACCTGGCGTTTGTAAACGTACTCTAACCTCAAACAAAACTAACATAGCTGAGGTTTTGTTAGTTCGTATTTTTGCCCGTACCGTTAGAGGACGTTTATTAACTCCTGGTTTTGTTATTCATCTTTAACTATTAAGAATAGGTGTTCTATCTTAATAGTCCTAGGACAAAACTCTCCGACAAATCGACGAAACACTGAGAAATGTGGTAGTATTATTTTTGCACCCTCTCGGAGAACCTCTCTTCCGAGTCCCGAGAGCTGGCGCTTAGATTTAGAAATTTAGATACGTGTATAGTAACGCGCTTGAGTTCTTCTAGCAGTGGCATGGGATAATAGGTCTAATAATTGTACTTTTCCCACGATTACTGTCGAGTCTCTTTAGCTATCCCGCGCGCCCCCGAGAATTTTGACACAGTGCGATTGCCTTATTCTAGCCCCCCTCTTTCAACGGGAGAATTTAATGGGGTAGGATGGACCCTTATAATGTCAAGGTTATCGACGCGCGATGTATTAACTCATTTGTAGGCGGACATTTATCTATAATCTATTCCATCTTGTATTGGCAGCGCGTACAAAGTTAGCACTCCCTTTGATTTCTAAATCATGGAGATAACGACATGTTTAGTTTTTCACACGTGATGCCGTTGAAAACTAAAGGTGTTGAGTTTTCATTAATCTACAAGCTTGGATTTTTTTCTCTTTATCTTTTAATTCCATTCAAATACTAATAAAAATGTGAATATTTGTTAGTGTCAGAGTTCTCACACAACTTGGGGGATATAGCTTAGCATAGAAAAAAATGTCTGCTAATTTGAAAAAAAAAAAAAAATAAAATAAAGAAAATAAATGTCTGGGAAAATTTCAGGAGTCACGTATTATTCAAAATCATTTACACATAAGCTGCTTTCATATTAGGCCTTGGCGTCGATTCAAACTTATCAAAACGTTTCGCTGCAGTGGTTACACAGTGGCGTCGCTACATGTAGGCTGAGATAGGCCTCGACAGGGTGACCACTTTTCCTATATTTCCTATTATTTCCTGTATTTTCACCTCCTTCCTATTTTCTCCTATAATTTAATGGCAATTCCTATAATCTCATATATTTCTACTCAAAATCTCTAGTTAAGGGTAAAGTTATAACTCATACTGTCAGCTGTATAAGATTATATTAGCTTAACTGTACATTTTCCAGTTAAAATAGTCTGTAAAATTCCATACTATTTAAGCAATTGGGTCATATTAATACCATGTTTAAACCGGTGGCGAGAGTTGTGACGCAATAATAAACATGGTTCCTACTTATAATTATTTTCCTATTTTATCATATATTTTACACTTATTTCTTCATATTTTATCCTATTTCAGCATTCAATGGCGCTTGTAATGTCCTAACATTAAAAGAATAGGCCGGCTTTTGATGCATAAGATCTTGGAGATCCTGAATTCCCCATGACTGATCTATGACCCTTATGAGGAGTTCAAAATCTCCATGAATCCAACTAAGCCTATTTTCCTGCTAAGTTTCATATTTATTTCTAGTTTAATATTTGTTTACTATTGGATTAGGCCTATTTAAACGATAAGGAATCGATTAAAAAATCACTTGTTAGGTTGCATTCTTCCTTTAAACTTTACTTCCTCTGCTTCAATACCATGATTTGACAAAAAATATTTTTGTTCTCTACTAGGTTTTACATTATGTATAAATTCGCGTGAACTACAACTGCACCCTTGAACAAAAGTTTTCTTTTATATAAAATTCGCCTACGCGTTTTTCGATAAATATACTAATTAGTTCTTTTTTTAACGATGATAATTTTAATGTATCTAAATTACCTCTCCCCTTTGGAAATATTTTAAATTATGATCTGGCTGCAACTCCCGGCTCCCTTATTAAAAAGTTGTTTCGATATAGATCTAAGAATCTAAGCAAGAAATTTTCACCCTGCAGTGAGTGAGTGTTATCCCCATCATTCTAATTAACGAGATTAGTTTCAAGAGATTACGTTTTAATTAACTAAAAGTGACATTACTTAAAGTTTATTCCTTTTAAAGGCCAAGGCTCATTTACATTATTTTTTAACTCAGTCAAAAAATGGTTATTTTATGGTAAATAACTTTTAAAAAGTTAATTTCTTTTTAACTATTCGCGACAATATTATTAGTCGATGGTTAATGATCCTCATTAAGGATGCAAGTATATTTCTAACCCCATGCAAAGGATACCTTTCAACCTTGAATTCTTTGCAAAAGCTGAACTCGAGATTTCGTAAGAGTTCGAACTCTTTGCAGTGTCGAAGCGAATTCAAGAGTGTTTTAACACTCGTTTTTAAGGTAGTCAGACATAATAACCATCACCCAAGACCTTTTGTTTTAATTTACCACCAATATTATTGCGTGGAACCAATTGGATAAGTTAGGGTTTTCTCAAATGGGACCAAAAGTCAGGGATAAGACAGGAATTTTCCAAAAGCAAAAGATTGGGGCGAGGGGCAAACTACTCTTGAAATCAGGTGTACAAACTAAATGAAATCAATTCGGAATCACGCGAATCGATTCGGAATCACTGAGAATCAAATGAATCAGGTGTACAAATTTTTCTAGAGTGATTTGCCCCTCGGATTGGGAATGAGTAGGTATTTCCGAAATGGGGCCTAAAGTTAGGGATAAGTCAGGAATTTACAAAATGGGACAAAAAAGAATTTTTATTTTTGTTATTCTTTCATGTTCAGAGATAATGACGAAAATTGGTCAGAGAGATAACCTGTAAAAGGTAATCCAAAAAATTCACAAACTTCCCCATTGTCGAAGCACTCGATCATTTGGAGATGGTGACCTTTTCTTTGCCCCTGAACTAAACTAAACGCTTGGTCGATCTTGGCGGCTAATTTTCAAAGTATACGTATGAACGTGTATACCCCTTTTCAACGGTTAGACTTCAAAAAGTTGTGTTTTTTGCTTGAAAAGAAAAAAATCGACGAAAAAGAAGCAATATTAAACACTAATATCGACTTTTAACTCCAAATCGAATAAGTTTCAAGAGAGCATGACGACTTTTTTTCCACAGTGTATTTTATTCGAAGTCAGGATAGGATATATTGCTGTTTTCAAAACGTTCGAAGGTCTAGGATACCCCTTATCTCTTTGATATCAAACCTTAGATATTAAGATTGCAAGTAACTTCGTACGTGCTGAAAATTCAAATTATTCCAACTATATTAGAGTTCTTCTTATTTGAATGTAGGAACCAAGTGTCACAAAATATCCTTTCTCTACTAGATTTTTTTAAGAAAAGGTGGGAAAATAGAAATATTCGTTTTCTCGCGCGAAATTTTGGCACCAAAAGAAATTATTTGCATCTTTTTCTATATTTTTCAAGAGATGGATTTTTAACAGTTAAAAATAAGGAAAAGGTTAAAAGAGGGAGAAAAAATCCATTTCGCGAAACCTTTCACGCCGAAATCGATGGTATAGGGAGTATTCAAACAGGGTTATTTTCATATACGATTTAATATATACAAAGGCAGGGTGCTGCTGATTCGCTATACTTCTCAGAGGGCACAACCGATAAATTTATTTGAAAACATACTCTGAGCTAAGACTATTAATATTGGACACCTATCTTAATAGACAAAAATTAGTAACAAAACCTAGCGTTCATAAGCGTCCTCTAACGGTAAATAGGGTAGACAAATTAACTAATAAGAAAAATAGGCTTAGCTGGATACATGTAGATCCTCATGGACTAGCGACATTGATCGATGGCCCTTATGCGGGGAATGCAGAATCTCCATGAATCCAACTAAACCTATTTTAATGGTAAGTTTTAAATTTATTTCTACTGGTGGATTAGGCCTATTTAAACGATATGGAATCGATAAAAAACACTTGTTGTTAGGGTGCATTATCCCTTTAAAGAAAGCTTGATTGTTTAACCAAATCTTCAGCATTTGTTTTAAATATTTTTTATCTAACTAGCTATCGGTTTTTAGAGTCGTCTGTAAGTTTTATACCAATAGTGTGTAGCGATATAATAAAATTTAATTATTTTTGGACGGTATTAAGTTTTAAATTATGCAGCCGAGTCGTTATTATTGCAAATTCCCTTTTTCTCGTTTAGGGTTAAAAAATTTCGCTTTCTAAGGTCGCGAGATTTGACTTCAAATGAGACAGGGAATGGAGTAATTTGATTGGACGAATGAGAGGTTTGCAACTCGGCTACTGTGGGAAACAAAAAGACGTGACGAAAATTAATAGCGCGCGATTTTCTTTTTTATTTACCGGGTTTACCGCCCCCAATCACCCGCCGAGGAAAATTACCCGAAAAGTTGTAATAAATTTTACAAATCATATTTAGGCCTAATGGTTAGGCTTAAGATTTAAAATGTTGTTTTAAATTTGCATTTAATGATTCAACTAGGGAGTGCGCGCGTTCTAACCATCTGGGAAAATTTTGTTACGTGAATGGGGAAAAAAAGACATAAAATTTGACCCTGTAGTAGTAGTAATTATTACAGAATGTGCTAAAATTATTCACATTCCTTCGGGAACTATTTTTTATATCCGCGGGTCCCGTTTCAATTTGTCAATGTTACTAAAATATCCGAAAAAAAGGGCTCGGTAGAAAAATAAATATTCCAAACGCACCCGAATTAAGTTCGTTCACGAAGCCTAAATTACTGGAGTTAAAGGTGTGGGGAAAAATAACGTTGCTCTACATTTACTTTAAAGTGAAGCTGTCACGGCTTTTTTTCATGGACTCCAAATGGAAATTGAGTAGTAGCATTTTTGGAAAGAACTTGTGTATATATATATATACATATTTAATAATCTCTTTTTTGAAATTTTAAAAATAAAAGTCCTGCCATTCTACGTCATCACTATGGTCGCATGGCTATTGCAGAGCCTGCAGTTGATTCTCGCACGTTTTGGCACGTGATTAGGTCGCTTTCGCGCGGTCTATTTCCTAAAATCCAGAAAGTCCTATTTATCATATAGAAACCAGCGTTAATTACGTTCCAGAAATAAACTACGTCATAAATCAACTTTATATTTTTAAATTTTAATTCGAAGTTCCTGAAGAAAGCTTCAACCCAAAGGTTTAAAATTTTGAATACGACGTTTTAATAGTATGATAAAATTAAAAATATAATCCGTAGGCATTCGGAAAAAATGGTGATGGCTTCACTTTAATTCGATCCTTTCTTTATTCGGACTGATTTTTTTTTGCACTTCTCGAACGCGTTATATATTTCCATAATATTTCATATTCAATTTAAAAGCCGAATACCGGAGAAGATCTTAGGCCACGGATTATAATAGTCCGAATCCGTTTGAAATTTCAGTAGGTCCAAAGATATAGGATCCTTCTTATTTCTATTTGTCAAAGTTTCTTTGAGATAAGACGGTTCATACTTTGCTAGCTCTGAAAACTCGCGCTCTAGTCATCTATATATTTTATCCACTAAGAAAGAATGAATTAACCCAAACTTTTATAGGCCTATACGGGTGAAGAATTTATATGTTGTAAATAACTCGAATTATCTCCTTTCTTTACATTATCATCATTCAATTTGGCTCATTGGATGAAGGATACACCCTTGAAAAAGCCTCGGGAGTTATATCACGACAATCCTATATCAAAGCGGGAACGAGAGAGAAATCAGTTGGGTGGGGAGGAAAATAGAAAACTCCCAAATCACCCCTTGCTACTACTATTTTTGCAGCCTGCACCCCGGGCGGGCTAAGCCCGGTTCCCATCTCTTTCCCCCTTATCCCCGTACTATCTGCCGCTCAGTCTTTCCCGATGCCGTGGGGCGTACGTCAGCCCCCTTCGCGTAAATGTGTGTGGGGGAGGGGAGGTGGGGGGTTTCGTCCATTGTTCCCACGATAGTGGCTTAGAATCGTTTTTCCCACGAGTGTCTGTTGCTTGCTTCTCAGTCCACTACCCCGCCGAAAGAGCCGCTCAGCCACCAGAGATATTATTTTTTATTTTATTTTTTATCACCATCACTTCTCATCGGGAGTTTACGATATTGGACTTTCATCTCGCGACGCTCCGCGACTTTTAAATCAATTTATTTAATTCGCCTCCAAATTAAACAAAAAATCATAGTTATTTTTTTTTTTTTTTTGGTTATCATTAAGTGTAGTATAATTGAATTTAGATACTATCGATTGGAATTACGCGTTGCTGAATTTTATTTCAGGCCTAGTCTAGTTTAATTTGAAAATCATATTTAAAAAACAACGTACACGCTCGCTTTTGCTATATTATATAATCGCGGGAAAAAAATCTGCGAAAGGCGGCGCGCGCTCTCTTCTTCCAAGTGGAATAAAAATAGGCCTAGCTCCTTTCATCCATCGCGGGTATAGGAAGCCCCTGCGCGATATTTTCGCGGCAAAACATTTACCGAGGCCCCGCTATTCGAAGAGAAGAAAGGATGACGCTCTGTTCTCGAACTCGGCGCGTTTTCGAATTAATCTAGATAATATTTAAGTTTAACTCCGCGTCAAATCTCTCTAATTACAAAATGAATGACGTGTATCCATCGGAGGTACGATACCGATGTTTTTAACTTTATCTTACTAGTTTTTAATGCATGTTTTTGCAACGTCTCGCTAAGCCTTGGTCACCGAGACATTACGGGCCGGGCCCAGACAGTAGACTCGGAAACTCGAGCGTATTGGTGTTGATTTTGGATGGTTTCGTATCGTTTCAGAGTCATCAATATGGTTTTTTGGGAGGTGGACAAGGACGGGTGGGTGTACCACTCGGTTTCAGCCACGGCAACAATGCTCACCGAACAGCGGAAGAGAATAGGATGCGCGTGAGTTCTCCAATGCCACTTCCTCAGTATTCCAGTCTCGTCACGTCTTCCAAAAATCATGTACAGCAACTCGAGAACATATCTGTACAGGTTAGTCAATTTTAATTAATTACAAACTATTTATCACAATTACGAAAGCTAGTTAGGTTAGTATAAAAACGGTTACTGGGGGTAAGCGCGTGGAAAGTGACGTAATTAGCGTGGGAACCAATGAAGCATTCCAAACGAGCGTGGGAACTGGAAACCCTGAGTTTAAAGCCAACCACCGTGGGAAACTTTCTTGTTTATGTCTTTTTCGTAATATTATCCTCCTGATACTTAAAATTAATAGTGAGTTGAAATTAGTCAAATCAGGGTATATCAGGTGATTAAATTAAACTTGTAAATTTATTAAGATGTTAAATAAAGCTTCGAAATTTACTAAGAAGTTAAATAAAGCTTGAAAATTTACTAATAAATTAAATAAAGCTTTGAAATTTACTAAGAGTTACTATGGAATTTAACAACTTGAGATTAAATTAATCTTATAAATTTACGAAGAGGGTAAATTAATCTTAGGAATTTACTAGGAGTTTAAATAACTCTGAGGTTAAATTATTCTTGGGAATTTACTAGGAGGTTAAATTAAGCTTTGAACTTAAGCGATAAAATTTGCTGAGCAAATTGTTCCATGTTCTTACCTAATTAGCCCCGTGTTCAAACAAGGCTTTGTTAATTATGCCGTGTTCAAACTAGGCTTAGTTAACTATCCCGTGTTCAAACTATTCTTTGTTAATTATGCTGTGTTCAAACTAGCCTTTGTTAATTATGCCGTGTTCAAACTAGCCTTTGTTAATTATGCACTTTGTGGCTTTTCTAACTAGGCTTTGTTAATTTTGCCCTTTTCAAATCAGGCTTTGTTAATTATGCCCTTTTCAAACTAGGCTTTATTAATTATGCCATTTTCAAACTAGGCTTTATTAATTATGCCTTTTTAAAACTAGGCTTTGTTAATTATGCCCTTTTCAAACTAGGCTTAGTTAATTATGCCGTGTTCAAGCTAGCCTTATCTACAGTCAACCCATTTTCTATATTTTGTAAGTAGTCCTAATTTGTGTGGTGGGTTTATTTTTGGGTGCTCTGCAGGGCTCGATGGTTTCCCACGAACAAAACGTCATGATGATGGAGATGAACAATCACATTAGGATGAATGGGGGATCGGGAGACGGGGCTTCCATCTCCCAGCAGCTTCAGCATCAAGCTCAGTTGGTGGCCAACAATGCTGGCGGTGGGAGGAGGAGAGGCGGCAATGCTTTCCAACCAAACCCTGTCGATCTCTCCAGTCACAATCAGTATCAAGCCAATTTAAATCACCAACAAGTCCACGAAAACGACATTCACTTTAGAAATGGAGTAACTGCCTTAAGGGGTGAGTCTCAAACTGTCTCTCTCAAATACCTTATAATTGCCAAGTTAGTTAGACAATGACCCAGAGGTCAAGGTCATATTCCAGTGACAGGTTTAGCTTAAATGCTTGTGCCTTTCTCTTGAATCCAATGCAAAGTTCTACTTCAAACACCAAATCTATAATTTCATTAAGGGGAATATGAAATATGGGCTTAAAAGGTCAAACTAAAGTCACAGAATTCGAAAATTGGGTCACGGAAATATTACAGGGTTGCCATAGGTCTAAGAATTTGAAAATCGGACCAAAAGGTTTGGGAATTTTATCATAACTCTTGGTATCCCTTTAACGATGCCTCTTATCAGAAAATGTCGTGAAAAAAAGGAATAGTCTTTTGGTCAGGGAAAATCGTCGTAGATGGTCAAGGGAAAACCAGAAAAGTCTGGGAATTTGAAATGTCACATTTCGTAGCAACCCTGCTATTAAATTGGACCTATATACAGTCATAAAAAAGATTGTGGTATTAGAAAACTAGCCTTTAAATTTAAGGTCAAGTTGTGAAATTATAAAATGAGGCCAAATGTGGTCAAGAAATTGTGATGGGAATAGAAAACACGGCTAAAATTGTTAAGGAAATGACGTGGAAATATTTGGAAACAATAAAATCGGCTTAAATTATCGAGGAGAACTCGTGGAATTAGAAAATGGAGCTGAAGTAGTCAAGGAAATATCATGAAATTTAAAAATTTGTGCTTTAAATGGTTAAGAATAAGTCCTGGGAATATAATGATGAGCTTAAATGGTCAAGTAAAGGTCATGGAATTTGAAATTGAGTTTAAGTGGTCAAGGAAATGGCTAGAAATTTGCAAATGGTGCTTAAATAGTCAAGAAAAAACCAAGCCATTTGCAAATGGTGCTTAAATAGTCAAGAAAAAACCAAGCAATTTGCAAATGGTGCTTAAATAGTCAAGAAAAAACCAAGCAATTTGCAAATGGTGCTTAAATAGTCAAGAAAAACCAAGCAACTTGAAAATTGGGGTCTTAAAGTCAATGGAGCTTAATTTTTATCACTCAACATTATCAAATGATATCATGTAGAGTCAACTCAGTTTGTCAGGAGAAGATCGGGTCTTATTTCCTTTGGTGAAACCGTCAGCAATGTCAATCAATTCAAGAGTTTTGTTAGGCATTGAGGGTAGTATACTCTTTCTTGGGCAATATGTCGTATTAAAGGGAAACTGGAGCTAAAAATGGAACAGCTTTTGAATTTATTATCGGTATCACCATGCCATAAAACACATTCGAGAATTTTTCATATTTTGTAGACACGTTTTTGGGGTTCAAATTAATTTCTGAAGTTTGGTAAAATTTGAAAAAAAAAAAAAGTTAAATATAAATTTGGGCCAATCATATTATTTCAGCCTTCGATCAGCAGCGCTTGTTATGTCCTAACATCCATCAGAAGAATAGGCCGGCGTTTGATGCTTAATATCTTGGCTGTCATGTTAGGACATTAAAGCGCTATTGAAGGCAGAAATTATATGATTGGCCCGAATTTATAGTTACATTTTTTTCAGACTAGTAAACTTCAGAAATTAATTTAAACTCCAAAAATCCGACGCTGTTCCATTTTAAGCTCCAAGTTTCTCTTTAAAGTAAAGTCAATAAGTTAAATATTTCTTCTAAATGGGTAAAATATAGACACAAATGCTACATAGTAATGTATCAAATTGTATAAACATCAAATCATATATCATTAATCCTCTCGTTTCATCATATAAATATTACTAAGTGAAAGGCGTTAGGCCTAATTTATCAGTAGCTATTTTCCAGGAGTATCTTTTTTCATTACTTAGTAGTTTTTTTTTTTTTTTTTTTTTTTTTTTTTTTTTTGTTAGGGAAGTATAGAAGGGGGATTAATTTTGGCCACTAATTAGTTCCTCATTACTCCCATGATTAAGAGATGCTAGGAGAGAGATCCTTAATCATCTAATAGTAGCCCACGAGATGAAAGGAGATAGGAGACTGAAGAGAGGGAGAGAGAGAGTAAAAATTCTTTATCTTATAAAAGTGATAAAACGAGCTTTATATCTTCTTATTTCAAATTATGTTTGCAAGCTAGTCAAAGCTTATTCGAATTAATTCACAATGTGACAATGTTAAACCAAGAAGGATCAGAGAAGGAGAGGAAAAGTGGGGCTGCGTTGAGTTAGAGAGAGAAGAGCCAACCTCCCACTCGGGTGGAAAGGGGGGATAGGAAATTCTCGAGGTAAACTGTTGTCACGTGGTCGCTAGCTAGCGCGTCTCATAAAGGATTCGTTTTACCCACGTGACAACAATTTACCACGAAGCATCTCTACCCCCGTCTGTCCCCCGTTCTCCCAGAGTGGGAGTTTAGGCCGACGCAGTAGGAGCCGCGCCGTTCCCACTTTTCCTCTCCTTATCTGATCCTTCTTGGTTAAACTAACATAGTAATTAAGAATATTTTAGAACCTGATCTCAAAAATAGTTATTTTAATGTCTATATGATGTTTTTAGAGATATTGGAAGCTTAGCTTACCTGCGGTCAATTAAACGTTAAATAAACTAGAGTTTAAGCCTTAAATTAAAGTGTGGAAGGGGATCTAATAATTTCAGATAGAATAAGACAAAAATCTAGAGAATGTCTTCTTCAGTAACCTGACAATATTCTCAAAATGATTAAGTTTTCTCTTGTATTCTTAGCCAACTATTCTAACCCTGATTGATAGACTGTGTCAAATCACGTATAAAAATAGTGCGTGTATTTTCAACAGCTCGCGAATAACAGTTGAGCCATGTAAAACATTAAATATTGGTCTCAATTGGAAAATTCATTTTCAAAATCTTGTACAAACCCTAATGGAATATCCACTTCCCTGTTGGTTCCAAAGTTTTCCACTCCCTTTTCGTCTCTAGGAATTTTAGAGCTGTTTAGTGGTTTGGTTTGGGTGTAATATTTAAACGAATGGGCAACTTCCTCAAAGAAAGCCCTCTCTGGAATGTAATTAACGATATTTTCATACGAAAGGTAGTTTACTTTCTGGATTAAGAACTTTTAAGAAAGAGACCGCGCTAATGCGACCTTATCACGTGCCAGAACGTTTGAGAATCAACTGTAGGTATGGTGATGACGTAGTTTTGCGCGAAGGGTCCGACACTCTTGAATTCGCTGTACACCTGAGTTCACTAAGTTCAGCTTTGACAGTGCATTGATTTCGAACTCTTATGAACTCTGAGTTCAGCTTTGATAGTGCAAAGAGTTCAAAGATTTTGTACACCTGAGTTCGCGAGTGTCTGCCCCCTCGGTATTGCGGGGAATATTTTTTTAAAAAAAAATTAGAAGATGATAATTATAGAACAACTTGTATTTCTACTATCGCCGTAATTGTTTATATGAAATACATTTCGAATCGTTTTTTAAAGATCTTTCCAAAAATGCTACTCAATTTCTATATGGAGTTCGTGAAAATCCTTTACAGCCTCTCTTTAACAAGATTGGCTTCGATTTTAAAATAACTTTAGTTGTAAAGTGTAAACTATGAAACGTCCTTTAAAACTGAATTTATTTTCCAATTATTTAATACTTGGGTCAAAAATGACAACTTTGTTTTAACATTATCCTTCGTAAGTTTATAGATAAGTCATAGCGAATAGAGCAAACTCGGATAGAACTACTTAATACGTACAATCGGATTCAATTTTAATTCGCGAGGAATACAAACCTATCATCTTCCACGCGGGGGGAACCTTATACTCGCTTTGGAAACTCAAATTGAGTCTCTGTCTGTCTGTCCGATAGGATGATAATGCTCGTGCGCGCGCGAGGAAGGGATATCGTGTGTTTAGGGCGTTCTGAGTGTGGGAAAATTCTACTCCGTTACCAGATGCGCTCTGATAATTAATTGCGGAGGTCTAAACCCCTCCTCTCTCTCTCTCTCTCACTAGCTCTTTCGCTCGCTACCCCTTGATTCTCTCTTCCCCTTCACCCACCCCAGTTTTACTTCTAGGCCCTCCTTTTCCATTTCCCTCCCTACCACCACCCGTTTTTCTTCCCTCCCCCTGTTATATACTCTTTTCCTAACTACTCTGGTCTACTATTTGGCGGTGTATACTGCTCTCCGGAGTTAAGGTGGAGTTAAAGTTGGTATAGAATTCCAGCAAGGGGGAAACGGAGGAGTAGGAAGAAGAATTCTAGAGGAGGGAGGGTTGGAGGTTTTAGTCTATTTTTACCGTTAGCTCTTCTCCTTGTTTGAGGAGTATACATATTCTACCTGCTGGCTGTGTCGTTTTCCCCCCTTATCTTTCTCTTTACTCCCTCCGGAGGTAGTTTGCGTTTGAAGTTTTGCCGGTAAAGCGGCATTCACTTTTCATTCGCACGTGTGATCGTGTGCTGTGTGTGCCGAGACCGCGAGGTGGTCAAAAACCGCGAAAATCTCCTTGGCAATAATAATACTCTAGTCTTCTTGAACCAACTCGAAAAGATAGTGGCTCAATAATTAAACCATTTATTTCTTTATCCATTTTATTAATAGTTAAATAATAGTGTTGAAAACTAGTCATCGCAATCGGAAAATAATTTGTGGAAAAGATTCGTGGTTAAGAACTGTTAACTAGTTCGATTTATCCTTAATTGAAGTTTATAACGTGAACCTTAACTATCTAGTATAGTCCTTAATTATTTTATTACTATTATATTAATTTAAATAGTAATGAAGTTTTAGTTTTGTGACAGTTATAGATTGTACGTATACTTCGACCACATGACCCAGCAGGACTTGGTTGACCAATTAAGAATTAAGCTAATTCCAGTTATTCGCGAACTTATATTTTAGCGAATTATATCACCTTATAAAGTATGTTAAAATGTATCGAAATTATTCCATAATTTTCTTCTTCTACGTGTTAAACCTTTTTCAAATTCAAACCGAGTTTTGAAACAAAGGTCTGTTATAAATTTTATCGAATTCCATCCCCTGTACGTGGTTTTTTCCTTGGACTACGAAACTCGCGCGGAAAGTTTGACTTCCTGGGGACATTTTTTAAAATCGTATTTATTTGGCCGTGGAATAATTTGAAGTAATTAAGCAATAATGGCACACCATCATTCTCACCATACTGCTCTTGACTTTGCTTTTGACGATTGCGGTATTTCGTACTTGGAACCGACAGCTTATCATATTCCTTACCATTATGGCGGTAAGATTAATCATTTTTCTCTCAAAAAAACGTAGGTCCTCTTTGTTTAGTTATGATATTTTTTAAAAGGGAGAGTGAAGAGCCGATGCCGCGGTTATTTTACATAGCCAAAGGTTGACAGGGTTCATACAAACTTTGGAATCTCTGGGAAATAAATTAAAGGCTAAAATTCAGGGAAATATAAAAATATTAGTAAAATTCAGGGAAATTTGAGGTTTGGGAATATTTGATATAAATGGGTTATTTTATATACTAAAAAAAACACTCCAGGGTGTCCCAAATGTTATTACTCCATTTTATTGACAGAAGTGTGCAATAATTAGACAACTGTTCACGAAGAACGAACTCGCGAAAAAAGTGGATAGTTTGGTCTTAAGAACTTGGGAATTTCAGGAAAACCTTTGTGTAAAAAACTTAGAAATTTCAGGAAAACCTTTGTGTAAAAAACTTGGAAATTTCAGGAAAATATGTGTCAATCGGTTTCACAATGGCTGTATGAACCCTGATTGGGAGCAGGGTTGCCACAGGTCAGGGAAAGCAGGGAAAAGTCGGGGAATTTAAAAATTAACCAAAAAAAGTCAGAATTTTAAGATATTTTAAAAAGTCGGGGAATTTCGAGATCTTTCAAGAATCCAGGAAATTACAATCATTATCCGCCGAAAAGATTTGAAGCTGACCGTGTCAGTTGTATAAGAACAAAGATATGCGTGCAAAAATTTGGTGAACGCAATTATATAAAAAATAAAAGGTTAAAAATTGGGTATTATAAGCTGAAACGGTCAGGGAAAATCGTTGGAAAAGGTCAGTGAAAAACCTTGGAAAGTCAAGGAATTTAAATCTGAAAAAACTGTGGAAACCCTGGGGAGTATTTTGATTAGTCGAAGGTTCTTTTGATTGAATCTTTTCCGATATATTTTTGCAAAATTCACGGACATTTCTCGAATGTTTTAATAACACAAACGAATATTTGATGGAAAAAAACTCCTGATTTTCATCTTCCCTATTATCACGTTCAGGAAGCAACGAAACATTCTACATCATCACGGGATATGTTAATATATTTTTGTCGTTTTAATTTAGAATCTGAGTTATTTTAAAAACGCGTCAACTAAGATATGTAAAATATAATAATCTATAGGCCTTTGAAAAACATTGTGAAACTTTATCTTATATCGATTCAACTATTTAAAAGTTTGACTTGATTGTTCAAGTATAAAACATTCGAGAAATATCTCCAAATTCCAGTTTTGAAGACTCCGAGCAGTATTCATACAAACTTGGAAATCTGGAAATTTCTGGGAAATAATTAAAGGCCAAAAATTTAGGGTAATTTAAAAATATTAGTGAAATTGAGTTAGTTCAATTAAATTTGAGGTTTGGGCATATTTGGTTTAAATTGGTTGTTTCATCAAATAGACTAAAAACCACTCTAGGGTGTCCCAATGTTATTACTAAATTTTATTGACAGAAGTAGATAGTTTGGTCTAGGACCTGGAATTTCAAGGAAATATTTGTGGAAAAAATGGCAATTTAAAGGGAGAATGCAACCTAATAACAAATGTTTTTTTTATAAATTCCTTATCGGTTAAATATGCCTAATCCACCAATAAAAGGTTTACGAAACAAATATTAAACTAGAAATAAATTTAAAACTTAACCGGAAAATAGGCTTAGCTGGATTCATGGATATCCTGAATTGCATCCGTGTAAGGCTAGCGACCAATTAGCAAAGGCACGCCGCACGTGGTTCACGCGAGATCTCCACCAGACTTACAATCGCATTGATTGATCGCTAGACCTTATACGCGAGGAAATCAGGATCTCCATGAATCCCGCTAAGTCCTTTATCCGGTTAAGTTTTAAACTGATTTCTAGTTTAATATTTATTTTGTAAAATTTTTATTGGTGGATTAGGCCTATTTAAACGATAAGGAATCACTTGTTTTAAGGTTGCATTCTCCCTTTAAGGGAGATAGGTTTCGCAAAAGTTGTACGAAACCCGCCTGAGACACCCAACCTTTGGCGACATACCCTGTGTGTGAGATTTGGCCGATTTTGGCGCGATTTTATTTGGTCAAAGGTATATGGGGGAATCTTTTGATTAGTCGGAGGGTTTACTTTTAATTGCTATGTATATCAAACAAGTCTCATTTTTGGAAGCAGAATTAATAAAAATTCACTTATTAGCCTCTTCCCCCTATCTTTTAAGACCAGACTTTGAAATCCTTTTTCATCCGACGTGTTGAATGTTAAAATCAGCTTTATAGCTAATACAACCATTTTGGCAAACGATCTATACATTTGACCTCCAAACTTTTAAAATTTTTATACCCCCAGTTCAAATAGTTTTTGAGTTGTATATGAATGCGGTTGAAAGCTACATCGTACAAGGATATTTTAATTTAGTAGTTTGGACAATTGTCTAGATAAATATCTGGTGAGATAATTTTTTTGGAATTGTTAATCAGTATTTTGGAGAGTGGGGTAGTGTTATTAAATATTTTCTACCGGTCCATTAAAACATTTTAGAAGAACACGTAATCCACATGATGTGAATGTTGATCATTAATGAGGTTATGAAAAACTCCAAATTTTTGCCCTAAAAAGGTAAAATGTTTGCGGAATACTTAGGGAAACCACTATATCTTATTTAATAAGGACAGTCTATGAATTGTAAATTTGAAAATGGAGTATGGCATGGAAAATGCGGGAAGGCAGGTTCACGGACTTTTTCAACTCTTTGCACTACCAAAGCTGAACTCGGAGGTCGCGAGAGTTCTAAATCTTTGCACTGTTAAGGCTGAGCTCAGATGTATAGCGAATTAGGGAAAATGTCAGGAAATATTAATGTTGATTATCTTAAAAAAAAAATGGTCAGTTAATATCGAAATGAAAAAATATCTTGAGTGAAATTAATTTCGATATACATCTTTCAGTTTTGTTTTATCAAAATTAACGTGTTTTTCTTTGATTTATTTAATTTTGGGATTATTGTGGCGTTATTAAGGAGTTGTGAATTTGTCACACACTTGGCATATTAAAAAACACATTCAGGGTTGAAATCTAATAGCTGTATATATGAAGGAATTTGAGAGTTGACAAAAATATTAGGGAAAATCTAAATCATTTCGTCCAATATCACGCTATAAGTTCGTACGACTTCGTTCAGTTTAATTTGTAGTTTTTATTAGCAGGGTTGCCACAGGTCAGGGAAAACAGGGAAAAGTCAGGGAATTTGAAAATGAACCAAAAAAGTCAGGGAATTTTAAAATATTTTAAAAAGTCAGGGAATTTAAAAATCTTTCAAGAAGCCAGAAAATTACAATAATTATCTGCGGAAAAGGTTTTAAGCTGACTGTGACAGTTGTATAGATTAGAACAAAAATATGCGTGAAAAAGGTTTGGCGAACACAATTGCAAAATTTGTAACGGTTTTTATGAAAAATATATCGGCCGAGGAAAATACAGACAAATTAGAACTAGCTGAAACGGTCAGGGAAAATCGTTGGAAAAGGTCAGGGAAAAACCTGGAAAAGTCAGGGAATTTGAATCTGAAAAAACTGTGGCAACCCTGATTAGGGTTTTCAAAATATTGCGCTTGGAAATATGATGGAAAAAAAAACCAGGAAACATCAGCACAATTAGTTTTTAAATATTGTATGATATAAGCCCTTCAAAATCTTAGCACCACTACCCAGAAATATGTACACCTGATTTCATCCGATTTTTCATGTGATTTCCCAAAATTTCCTCCGATTTTCTTACGATTTCCGAAATTCCTTGTGATTTCTACTGATATCCTCGATCTCTTCTAATTTCTAATATTTTCTTGACGTCTACTAATATTTTCTCTTTGGGATTTTGTGATTTCCAGAAATACAGAATATATTTCTCGCTTCTGGTACACCTGATTTTTTAAGTGGCTATATAGCCCCTCGAGCTTCTATTCCAAATTTTTAAAAATTAATCACACTAGATCCAAAGAAAAACGGAAATTAAAACTTTGCGTAATTATAATTAAATGTATAAAGTAAGCGAAATATAAGGCTCTAACATTTTGGTGATTATGTATATATAGGTACTGTTTCGTGACTCGAATGCCCTATTTCGGTTGTTTTCATTGTTTTCTTCGGCCCCGGGACACGCGCGGCGTTGAATAATAAATATGTGTACGTGAAATTTCAACTCACTCGCGCTTTTTTCGTGAAAATTATCGTCACCATAATACTCACCTAGTGTGTAACAAAACGCCTGTTGCGATTCCCAAGATTAAAAATTTAAACCTCGAAGACATCTCGCTCCCCAAAACAGCCGACAAGAATGCCTCTTATCAAGCGCGCGAGTTCAATTGCAGGGGAGAAAAAGTCCAAAGTGAAGTTTGTCGTGTTCCGTCATTTTTCTATTATGGATATAATTATACCTTCACCCCCTCCCCCTTTTTATAGCTAACTTATAGCCTTAAGGCACGAGCCTATTTTTTTTTTTTTTGGCTTTTTGGCGCGAATACTGAAGTTGGCGCCGCGCTCTTACAATTTTGCGCTAAAAATTAAACTCTTACATATAATAAGAAAACAAACTTAAAAGTTACTTTTGCTTTTATCTCTGTATAAAATTTAGTTTATATCTTGGAAGGGGCATACATTTCCAGAAAAAAAGCGTGTTCCAGTGTTCACGCATGGAATTTAAGTATTTTTCTCATTTTAAGGCACATGTTTGTCACGAACGAGGCTAGTCTGAAAATTGGACCAACATGTCAGGGAAAACTTAATATTTTTAAAAATGGAGCAATAGATCAGGGAAAAATCACAGATTTTTAAAGCGGAAGAAAAAGGTCAGGGATAATCAAAGATTTTTTACAAAATTTTGGACCAAATATTCAGAGGAAAGTTGGAGAATTTGAAAATGTTGGGGAGGTCTCGGGTAATTTTAAAATAGGACTAAATATTCAGGAGAAAGTTAAGTTATTTTAAATTGGTCCTAAAGGGTTGGGGAGTACTCAGGGAATTTGAAAATTGGACCAAAAAGATTGGGGAAATCTCGGGGAAATTGAAAATTGGACCAAAAAGATTGGAGAGATCTCAGGGAATTTGAAAATTGGAACTAAGGGTTGTGGAGATCTCGGGGAATTTGAAAATTAGCCCAAAAGGTCAAGGGAAAGTTGGAAAATTTAACCAAATTATCATGAAATCTCGGATAATTTGAAAATTAGCCAGGGTGTTAGGGAAATATCAAAGAATTTGAAAATTACCCTAGAGTGTTAGGGAAATAACAAAGAATTTGAAAATTACCCCAGAGTGTTAGGGAAATATCGAAGAATTTGAAAATTGCCCAAAATATTAAGAAATAAGCATGGAATTTTAAAATTAACCCAAAAGGTCAAAGATACTTTGAAAGTTCTTATAGCTTATTTATTGCAAATTCGATATGAAATATGACATTATTCCTTAAGATATGGAAAAAGACTTTTCTATAAAGAAAGCTGATTGATTTACCAGTTTGTCCTCTCGCACTGTTTCGTGAAGTGTTTTTCACGTGTTTTTACAACACAGTGAAAGAAAAACACAAATATTGGGGGGGGGGGGGAGAACCTTAAAACTTCTTTCGATCGTGGTGTTTTATTTCTCACGGCTTCTTCGAATATGAATAATTAAAGTAGATTTTTTTCTTCCAAATGTTAAGTTTGTAAAAAAAAAAAAAAAAAAATAGGGTGAGAGTCGAGGGCGCGTTATATTGGTTATTTTACACAAAAGGAACTTTTAGTTGGGGTTTTCTTTACCACGATTAAAAATTCCGATATTATTCGATTTGATCATTCATATTTGATGATCGAGGGAATGCAACGTTCTTTTGACTCCTCCAACAATTTTTATTGGAATTTTTGTTTTCTTCTTCTTTATATTTCTCGTGTCTCCGTTTCCCACACCCTTCTTTTTCGTTGTTTGTTTGGAATAAACCGTGTACCTGTCACTGTACCCCGCTTTCCTCAAAGGGATATCATAGGCACTACGTTCATCATTGGTTTTTCTCACGAGGGGCCAGTCACTCAGAGTAATCGGTGTACAGGCTGTACCTTTGACTGTACTAAAATGACTACGCGTAATTTTAAAAAATCCCTGCCTTTGGCAGTGCTAAAATGGCTACGCGTAATCCCCTAATCGGTGTACAGGGGATCCGAGAGTTATTAGTTCCCTCGTCGAATTGTAACCAGGAAAGTAAAAATTTTATTTTTCGCTGAGGGTCGTTTAACTTATATTTTCACAATATTACTAAAATAACTTCCGTCACTGTTAAAGTCACGTAATACAAATGGAAGTTGAGTAGCATTTACGGAAAGATCGTTAAAAAACCATCCAAAAATATAGATATCACATTCAGGGCTACCACATTTCCTATATTTTCTAATTTTTCGTGTATTTTCAATGTGTGCAGTTAAGTTTCCCTCTTTTTGTTCAAGATTATTTCGTACTGGCTCGTTTCCACTCCATGTTTTTATAGAGAAAAGGTTCTCAAAAACTCAAAAACTACAAAAATAAAGTGAAAAGATTTGGGAAAAATTGGGTTAAGTCGCTCAAGTGTCATATGCTTCACTGTTTTTAGAATCACCGAGGGGCCGAATATTAGCAAGAATTTGTACAGGATTTTGATATCAACGATTATTTTTTAGAGTTTTCGCTATATTTATGAAGTTATTTCGAAATCTTGAAATCACGACTTATAGAAGCGCTCGCTTAATGCTTTCGAATACTTTTATCATAAACTATCCATTGGTAAATTGCGCCCTATAAGAATTAAACTATCAATAGCCAATAGTTTTGTAAGAACTTTCCATTTCCAATGAGAAATAGTCCTGGTCGATTTCCAAAACCGGAAGTCTAGAGACCCTCGCGAAAATTTTGGCGGGTAAAACTTTTTGTCACGTGATCGTCCGCCATCTTTTTGTAGTGTGAAAATAGCGACAGACTAACCAACGCCTCCCATATTTTATCATATAGGAGGCTTTGGACTAACAACTTGAATTTGGTTTGTGGGAAATAAAATTAGAAATAGTCTGGCAGCCTGTTACTACAAAAAGATGGCGGCGCGGCTATGAGACAAGCGCCCATTTCCGGCAAATCGACCAGGACTATAACCAATAGATTGAACTTAGATAAAAATCGTAATAACCCGCATTCCCTTCCTATATGATTTTAGAGCAAATATTTCTAAAATTCGAACAATTTGTATACAAATTTTCATAAATAGAACTCCTAGATACTTAAAATTCTTTGGATAAAAAGGTTACGTACTGTATTAGAGAAATATTAGCAAAGGGGTGGGGACAATTTTTCTATATATTTAAAATCGTAAGCGGGTTGTTCTTTATCAATGGGTCGAACCTGTTGGGGCATGTACTCCCGGGCTAGGCTGCAGGTGAAAAAGGACCCTTGAGAGTTTCCACAGGTGGAAACGAGCTTGCGAATTTCGCACGAGTCATCTCCTCCTCCCCCGTTCCCCTACCTCACAATCTCTCCTCGCCACTCTCTCTCTCTTTCTCTGTTCTTCCAACTCAACTTTTCTCTACCGTTCCTCCTTAGTAGTTCCAGAAGAATATATATATTTGTCCAAAATGAGTTTGCAATCTAGTTGTAGGTTGGGATTTATCCCTTTACTAGTATTGTTTTTTCAAGGGTAAGTCTAGAATACTAGCAACGTTAAAACAAGCTAACAACAAGATTACACTCGCTGATTATCTAATACACTAACTTGTCGTCCATAACTCTCTGTATATCTCTGTACTTTTTATTTTAACTTGGGAACGGAAGTTAAAAAGTCTTAACACGCGCCTCAGTGCCCTAATAGCAACAACGAAAATACTTCCGGCCGAGTTTTCTCGTCGAAACTATGTTGTTATGCGATTTTTCATAAAGTTTCGATACCCCCTTTCCGAGGGGTCCCGACACTCTTGAATTCGCTGTACACCTAAGTTCAGCTTTGACAGTACATTGAGTTCGAACTCTTTTGAACTCAGACTTCAGCTTTGATAGTGAAAAAGTTAAAAAATTTTGTACACCTGATTTCGCAAGGTCTTCCCCCTCGCCCCTTTCTCCCCTAAAGAGAGTTTCTTGTAAACTTTTGATCTACTTTAAATCAACGTTTTGGGCTGATTATATCGGATTATAACTACATATTGTATCGTCTTTTACGCGAAACTCTATGGTCGTTGTTATTATAATAGGCTACTAATTATAATTAGGCTCATTCTTCGTGGGAGTAGATTTTTTTATTTATTTATTTAAAACAACTGCTACGCCAAATAATTAAAATTATTACCGTTTGGTAATAATTGCTTTTGTCTCTAACTAATGAGCAATTATTCAATTTGTAATAATTTTGTGATACTCGTCCTTCAGTAACTTTTTTTATCAATTTGTTCCTCTTATCATACTATCTATTTGTTATTCTAATTGACGGTTACAAAATATCTAGACAAGATATTGATTAAAAATGAGGTCCTTATAATATTAGTACTAAGAGATTAGACGGCTATTGTCTAACATCTTTATTTTAGATGAAATTGGTAAACAATATTTTACAAAAAGCCAAAACGGAAGAAGGCTATTTCTACTTTGACGTGACATCTTCCAAATATCCTAGTTTCGATCCAATTTTATATATAAAACGCCTCCCTCTCGAAAGTGTAGCCCTGGGAGAGGGTTTTTTTTTTTTTTTTTTTTTTTTAAATATGTTTTCAAAACTACTTTTATTATTACAAAATTTAACATTACATATTATGCTTCACATCTTTCGTTACATTGCTAACATCCATAGTTTCATAGGATAAAACATTGCGCGTTGTAACGTTTACTTATGGTACTATTTTAAAAGATTTCTGTGTCTTAGTCGTAGGATGAAAATCTTGGTTTAATTCGTACTGAAATCTGGAAGTTACCTTTCAATGTAGTTCATCTCAGCATTAATATTCAGCGTAACCCTAGTTATTTAAATCGCAATTATGCTTATCATTTTTTTACATCTTGAAATATGTTATTGGGATGAACTATACTTCATATTAGTCTGTGATTTCAATTCGTATAAAACTGAGAGTCATTTAAAATCTAGCCACGGTTTCCATATATAGATAGGTATCCATCTTATTGTATACTCCTTTTGAAACGAATCGTAAATACGTCTTTTCCATTGCTTTAAACTCTGTATGTTGTCTAGTCCATTCCACTCGGAGTTGACATCGTATAAGAACCTAATACTTGGCTGTAAGAATTGAAATTTTAGGGTAAGATATGAGAGTTTTGTTTTAACGGAGCTGAAAACTTCGGGTGGAATATACTTAGTGCGTGGTTGAATAAAAAAAAAGTGGGAAACCGCTCCGCGCGCCCCTTTAGGAAGGCTTCCCAGCTCGGTTATATATAGTTTGCTTTTCTCTCTCTCTCTTTTCTCTGTTTTTCCTCCCGCTCCTCCTCCTCCTCTTTACGACAGCGTGGGAATATTGCCGGCTGTATCACCTCTCTCTCTCCGTCCCCCATGCTAAACGCACTGCACTCCCTTCTCCTCTCCACTTTTCTCCTTTTCTCTTTCGTTTCTCTCTCGCTCTCTGGAGTCTCCACTTAAAGGGAGACTTACAAGGAAAAATATTATTTTTTAATCGATTCATTAGAATGCAATTGTACTCTTATTTTAAATGCATTATTTCATCTTTAAAAGGCATCACTCCCGAAACTCTCTGGTCCTTGTTCATTCTAGGCCTTGGAATTCATTTAAACCGTTTCAAAACGTTTCGCTAGAGTCGTGTGAACGGGAAACCGACTTTTCTCGAATCGATTTGATTCGATTTCTCGAAACTGCTTCGGGAACCAGTTTCATACCGGTTCGGTTTCAACAACCGATAGCTGAAGTTACAATAAATCTATTTGTAAAGATAATGTGGGAACGCATGACGCCTGAAGCGATTCCTGGCGATTTAAATACTGGTTTGATTTTACCGTTTCAAATCGATTAAGAAATGCTAGTGTGACCGTAGCTAAAGATATAGCTTAGTTAGTACACATGCATGGATTAGTGCAAGGATTAAGAGATAATAATTTACAATATCATGCCTAGAATTTATGTGAAATATCAAAAGAAATTCCCAAAACATTTCAGTAATATTCCCGAGGATGTTTTTATCAAGGGGGCAGACACTCGCGAACTCAGGTGTACAAAATTTTTGTACTCTTTGCCCTATCAAAGCTGAACTCAGAGTTCATAAGAGTTCGAACTCAATGCACTGTCAAAGCTAAATTCATTGAACTAAGTTGTACAGCGAATTCGAGTGTCTGACTCCTCGATCTATACTCCCTTTTCGTACTGCTGAATACTTACTCAGATACGTCATCACTTTACTACAGTCAAAACTGCAGGCTAGTTCACCGATTACCTGAAATAAGCTACTAGTGAGTTTAGATGATGGTGCCACTGGTTAGGAAAAGTATAGGAAAAACAGAAGTCGTAATATTGTTAATGAGGGCTTTAAAATTGACTGTTGCATAGTGAAATGGAAGTATAATAATAATAATAAAAAAAAAAAAAAAAAATGGTCATAGAACTTTTTTGATCTATAGGTCAGGAGAAACTTTGATATTTTGTGAAATTTTTCTGACAGTTCTCAGTATTATTTTAATTAATGAGACTAGTATTTAATGGTTTAACCTCCAAAATAATAATAAAAAAAAAAGGGAAACCACTGAGCACGCGCACTCCTTTTAAATATAGCTAACACCGTGTTAGTTGGCTTGAAATGACCCCAAAGATTTCACTCCCCAAAAATGTTTTAAATCTTGAAATATAATCAGTCTCATTAATAAAATAATTTAAATCACCATGATTAATAAATACAATATAAAGATCTTTTTTTAATAAGCTCGACCTTTAAATTCGATTAAAAAATATTGTTTTTGTAGAAATCAATTGCATCATTTTACAAGTATTGTGTCTGAGAGTTAAAATAATTCCTAGTCACTCTCCCTTAACTCGCCGCGTTTCTCCCGATCTGTATGGCTCTCTCTCTCCTTCATCGTTTTCCACTGGCCCACTCGGCTTGGAGCTCCCGATGTTGTCCAGTCTATTTTCTATAAGTATATGGAGAACCTATTTTCAAGCTTCTTCTCTCCATTCTTTATTGTCTACACCCTCCACTTGTATGTTCTTTCTATTTCGGTTCAATTCAATCATAGTGTTTCTACTTATATTTCAGTAGGGTTTTTGTAAACATCATGTTTTATTTCGCGATATCTTTTACACTACTTTACAAACGTAACGTTCGACTAAAGATTATTGTCCTGTCTAACTTAATTTGTCAGCGAGCACAAAGGTAGTCCCGTTAAATTTCTAACTAAACAATAGAGATAACGTATTGAAATAAAAGATACATTTTTAATCCAATGAAAAAGAAAGCCTTTGAATATGATCTAATCTTTTCTCTCCTGATATAGTCGAAAATCTTCGTATCAGAACGTAGGCTTAGCTCATTCAATATCAGTTTGAAAGATCGAACTACTTATATCCCACGAGATTTAACTTTTTGTATTTATACATGTAGCCTTTCATACTATTGCAAACTGTTGTCCATCGGCCCTAGGGAACTAATGGGGTGGGGCTCGTAAATTGAACTGGACATTGATCCATTTTTTTTTTTTTACTTCAGCAGCCTTTTGAGATCGTCCTCTTTCGCTTCTCTCCCCCTTGTCTTTTCTTGGTCCAATTGTTTCTGATGACACGGATGATTAAATAGATGATTGTTTCCAGCCCTATTGTTAAGTCCTTTATGTACTATCTCGCTCTCGTCGTTCTTTGTATAGTACACCCCACTCTTTAATGAAAAAAATAAATGTATTTGGTTCTATTTTTTGCTTTACTTGGTTTTGATCCACTTGTTGGAGAAATTTATAAGCTGGGAAGACTTCCGTTTTCTATATTTTATTTATTTTGGCCCTGGGAAGAAATGCCTTGTTTTAACATCTGCTATAATCCTTTTCCTTTGTTATTTAACTTGGATGAATCTGGGAATTTCTATACGCGGGCATATTCGGAATAGATGTACTTTTAGTTAAACGTTGTAGTTTTTAGGCCTATTTTTGTCTATTTTAAAATGTATTTTCTTCTCTTACTAAATTAAATAAATTATAAGTTGTTTTAGGGTAATTAAAGACATAAAAAAATTAACTGTAGTTGAACGTCCGAGATAAATTGTTGAAATAAATCGTTTGCCCCTTTAAAATTGTTTCAACCGTCGTACATTCGTGTTCAGGGCAAAGCTACTTTCCAGGGGAGCATGTTTTAGTGCTTTTCCCTTCTGGCCCTTGTAGAAGTGTTCGACTCGCCATGCAATGAAGTTCGAGAAGAAGATAACTATCCTTCTTAATGGGAAAGTTTAATCTTTCTAAAGTTTTGGATACTTTAGTATTTGTAATTTTGTTGAAATAGTTTTACTAAAGGTTGCATTTTGGTTATCTTGATTATTTAAAAAGTAAATTTTTGGTCATTTGCGCTTCAAACTTTTGGTACAATTATGTATTATGGAATCTTTAACCCACCCCTATACATTGCATTCGGAAATGCATTGAATTATATTTTAAGTTGGGTTCAGCTAGAACTCTTCACAATGGACCACCTATCTTAATAGATGAACTTGAATAATAAAACAGAACGTTCTAATGGCAAACAGTGCGGGCAAAAGTAGAAACTAACAAAACCCCTTTCGCGTCAGCTATGAATATGTTAGTTCCTTCTTCAGCCATCACTGTTTGGGCCCTTAGGGGACGCTTATGAATGACTGGTTTTGATATTCATCTCTGTCTATTAAGATTGGTGTCAAATGTTAATAGGTCTAAGGTTAGATTTGATTCAGTTAGGACAGAGTTATTATTCTTCAAAATGCCTGCTTTCAATTAGTGTGGATTTTGCCTTGAACCCATCCACTACTCTTTAAAATAGCTCTTGTTTCAAGATTGATTTTTAAATCTTATTTCTTGATTTTTTTTTTTTTTTTTTTTTTTTTTTTTTTTTTTTCAGAGTCGTCCGTTTCCTTACTGGGAGGATCATTAACTCCGCCTGACAAAATCAATGGGGAGTCTCACCATGTTCAACAGGGTCAACAACAACAACAACAACAACAACAGCAGCAGCAGCAATCAAATCAACAGCAACAACACTCTTTGCTGACCCTCGGTACGCCAGCTGGTCTGAACCTACCCATGTTAGGACCGCCAGGACCACCAAGTTCCAGGTTGCACGCTCCTCCCAGTCCATTACCGACCCCTTCGCCACCCATTGACGAAAGACATCAAAGAAGGTTAATATCTCGTCCCCCATCTCGAGCGAGACATTAGTGAACGACTGAAAGCTTAGTTTCATTTCATCTAGGAGAAAAGATCAAAAATTAACGAGGGACGCCATGAAAAGGTATCTTCGTGAGAGAGGAGATATGGTTCTAGTTATTCTACATGCCAAGGTGGCTCAGAAATCTTACGGAAATGAAAAAAGATTCTTCTGCCCTCCTCCTTGCATTTATTTACTCGGGGATGGATGGCGAAAGAAACAAGAGCAGCTCATGATGAGAGAGAGCGAAACCGAGCAAGGATCTCAACTTTGCGCTTTCATCGGCATCGGAAATTCCGATCAAGAAATGCAGCAGCTAGATTTCAATGGAAAAGTATGTTTATTATTTTGTTAAATAATACTTTCAACAATCCGAAAGTTTGGGGAAATTTCTTTGATGGGAAAATTTTGGGATATTTCAATGATGGGGAAAAGTTTGTGAAATTTCTTGGCTGGGGAAAAGATTGGAATAAAATATTAAAATTGATAGAATTGCAAAATTCAAAAAGGTTTTAAGATTCTTAATGTTAATTTATTGCCTTTAATTTTAAATAGAGTTATTGCGCGGCAAAAACTCTGTATATAAGTGATTCGGACAAACGAAAACATTTCATGCTCTCTGTCAAGATGTTTTACGGAAATGGGGAAGATATCGGCGTCTTTCAGAGCAAAAGGATCAAAGTTATATCGAAACCATCCAAAAAGAAGCAATCCCTAAAGAACGCCGATTGTAAGTTTTATATAAAAGTTTTTATTTTGGTATCTTTTAAAGATCCATTTTAACCTTCTTTTTTTACTAGTATGCATTGCTTCGGGAACGAGAGTAGCCTTATTCAATAGGTTAAGGTCACAGACAGTCAGCACGCGCTACCTTCATGTTGAAAATGGTAATTTTCACGCTAGTTCAGCGCAATGGGGAGCTTTCACTATACATTTACGTAAGCGATTACAAGTTCTTCATTGTCTTAAGGATTCTTATAAAAAATTTGACTCTCGATCAATAGTTGATGACAATGAATCTGAGTCGGAAGAATTTACGGTCAGAGAAGGTTATATTCATTACGGGTCGACTGTCAAGCTCGTTTGTTCGGTAACGGGAATGGCTTTACCCCGTCTGATTATTCGCAAAGTAGATAAACAAACCGCCTTGTTAGACGCCGATGATCCAGTTTCGCAGCTGCATAAGTGTGCCTTTTACATGAAAGATACCGAAAGAATGTATCTTTGTCTTTCTCAGGAAAGGATTATACAATTTCAAGTACATTAGATTACACAAGTATATTTGCGGCGGACCGTATATTTAATCTTTAATGTTTTCAATCAAGGCAACTCCATGTCCGAAAGAGCAAAATAAAGAAATGATCAATGACGGAGCTTCTTGGACCATTATAAGTACAGATAAAGCCGAATATACTTTCTTTGAAGGAATGGGACCTGTAAGAACGTCCGTCACGCCCGTTCCGGTAGTTCAAAGTTTACACGTAAGGATTCTTTATAAGTTCTAAGGCGTTTCTCTTTTGAAACCCAACATAGAAAAAATTAAAGTTTCATGGGTGTTTTAAGAAAATTGATTTTCTTTTTATTGCAGCTAAATGGTGGGGGTGACGTTGCCATGTTAGAATTAATAGGAGAAAATTTTAATCCTAATTTGAGAGTTTGGTTCGGAGATGTTGAAGCCGAAACAATGTACAGGTAAATTTATATCTAAAGAGTGAATTTAATTTCATAATTTAACAAATCGTGATTGACAATGAATATTAATGAAATAAAATAAAAAAAAAAAAATTAAAAAGGTGCGAGGAAGGAATGTTATGCGTTGTTCCGGATATTTCGGCTTTTCGCGAAGGCTGGCAATGGGTACGACAGCCTACTCAAGTTCCTGTCTCTTTAGTGCGTAGCGACGGTATTATCTATGCTACTGGGTTAACTTTTACGTATACACCCGAACCGGGTCCCAGACAACATTATCCCGCTGTAGACGAAATTCTACGTGCTGCCGATGGTAGGAGTCATCCTCCTGATAGCGACGATCATATGTTACCCAGTATGACTCATCATTACCATGGCGTTCAATCTACAATGTGATTGATAATCGCGTTTTGACCGTTTAAACAAAAACGAGGAACTGAAATTAAATTTTTGAATTTTCAGAGTCGCGTTCTTAGACAATCTTGAACAATTTTAATATTTTATACATTATATGCAAAAGTTGAAAAAGTAGTTCACGATGAGATGAAAAAGTCGTTCATGACAAGTTGATGACGAAAAAAAGCCCAAAAAGAACTTTAATCCTAAATTAAAGTAACCGTAATAATGTTAACAAATTAAAATAGGTCCCAAAAACATTAGCTATATTAGTTTTTAACTTATTTCAACTTTTTTTAAGAAAACAAACGGTAACCATAAATTTAGCGGCTTTTTTTTTTTACGGGTTTATATATTATTTAACGAATTTTATTTTATTTTTAAAAAAAAAATTAAAGTTAAAAAAAATATAATTATTAGCATGATTCAACGTATTTTACCGTTAAATTGAAATGGCTTTTACAAATAATATAACAAAATTAGTAAATTAGAATATTCGGAACTTTATTACGGTTGGGACACAATCTTTTTTCAGGATCAGTTCATTAGTTTTGTGTAAAATATTTAAATACTTCAAAACGAGTATGTTTTAAAAAAATCAATTAAAATTTACCTTATTTACGGTATTTTGAAAAATAAACTTTAAATAGCGTTAAGGGTTGCGGAAAAGAAACTAAAAAGCACCCTAGAATAAAGATATTTGTAAAATATTTATGTACAGTTTGCACCGAAAAAAAAACAACAAAAACGTTTTAAATTGTTAAAAAAAAAAAATTTGTGGGATAAGTGATGTAATTAGTTTTATTTTGGCCTTTTTATCTTAGTTTTTACTTTTAGTTTGGCTAAAACTGGGTAAAAACTTATATACGGGGATTGTAACCGTAAAAAAGTATGCCTCCACGAAGCCGAGAATGGTTATAGTTGTATTAACATTTTCGATGAAAAAAAATTATACAAGCGCATTCCACAAGAAAAAATAAGGCCACGCACTTTTATTTATGAATGAAATATAAAAATATTTTATTGAATTATGTTTTTTTTTTTTTTTTTTTTTTTTTTTTACTGTTTCATCTATTGTAATATTACTTAAAGGGAAACTTGTACAAATGGAACATCTTTTGAATTTTTTTTCGGAATCATCATGGCAGAATTTTATGACACTTTTTCGGCTTTCTAAGTAATTCCTTAAATGCCCTTGTAATGTCCTAACATTAAAGGCCCTATCTGCTCTGAAATTTGCCCCTTTAAAATGCTCTTCCCTTACGCACGCAGCCTAGCTTTGACTGTACAGTTTGTTTTGTACAACGTCGTCTGTTAAGTTAGAAAAGAAGGACTTTAATTAAAGGGGATTTGAAAATCGCAGATAGTCCCTTTAAAAGAATAGCCCGGCGTTTGATGCATAAGACCTTGGCCGTCAAATGCCGGCCTATCCTATTATTGTTAGGACATTACAAGCACTGTTGAAGGTTGAAATAATGATTGGCCCAAATCTATATTTAGTTTATTTACTTTTCAAATTTTACCAAACTTTAAAAATTCCCCAAAAATTCTCGACTACCATGTTTTGGCATATGGTGATTCCGAAAATAAATTCCAAGTTTCCCTTTAAGCTATTATAGCATTCCATATTTTTTGAGGTGCTGATCTAAATTGGATATATTGAATAGCTAAACTTTACCAATTAGAATTCCACCTTAGTATATATCTAAAATGATTGAGTTAATAAAGTAATACCCGGGATCAGTGATTCTCAGTTTTGGAATTAAAAAAACGGATCTAAGCAAATTTAAGCAATTAATGCTTAAATGTCCAAGCCTGGTCCAGGAAGAATTTGTCAGGTTGACTTCAAAAATTTACAATTTGCCCATTCCAAAACGGTTTCAAAGTCTTGTGTGAACGCAGCTTTTATATATTTTAAGGTTAAACAAAATATACTGTAGTGTAGAGGGACCCACGACAAAATCACAAACATCATAGGTTTTTCCTTGAGATATAAAATTCCCGGCTAATATTTAGTTTGCTGTATGCGCATAGGAGATGGCGCTATGGTTGTAGTATGTAGACTTAGGGAAGAGACTAGTTCAATGCTGGACAAACTAGAGGGCCGCAGATCGAAGTGCCGGGAATTTAGCCACCATCGGTTTGAGTCCCTCTACAGTATCGTGTGTGTCGTCGTCTGACGTCTGCTAAAATAGTATTCAGTTAGAGACCCATGCTTTGTTCGGTGGGAAAAGTCGTTTTAATTATTGTTTTAAATTCTGAATTTTTAATTAAATAGATGAAATGTCTGAAGTAGCTTTTATAGAAGTAAGCGCTCTGCAAGACTCGTCCGATCTCTGGAAAGAAATACATCTTAATACTGGTAATTAAATATGAATTTCTTATCCTCACTCATTCGGATCATCATCATTCTTAACTCTCTAAGCCTAATTTTTTAAAAAATTCTTAAGCCTTTGATTCTATCAAAACAAAAATTAAATTGACTCTTTTCAAGTCTTTTGTGGGGAAATTTCCATTTTTATGTCATGTCATTTAAATAGGTGCTGCCCAAAGTACTCTTCAAGATATAAAATTACCGGAATCTGCTGGAGGATACGTGTATTTAGATAGTCATGTTTTGGGTTCCCCTACGAGTAACCGGAGTATATATTGGTGTGTGCTTTAAAAGGTTTGGTAATTTATTAACTTTTGATAATCACTACCCCATCTTCCTATCATCAAAGGAGACACAATGATAATATCTTGGAATTGGTGGAAATGTCATTGGATATCAACTTGACGGGCAATCATGTTAGAATTCATTTCCAACACACTCCTGTCTTAGAGGGTATATCGATTCACGAAACCCAACACAAAGTGGTTATTCTGGTAGCTACAGTATCCAGCGTTCACAAGTTGCTTTTCAATCATCCGAGGAAACTGAGCGCATCATTTGCTTCCTCCCAATATTCTTTACCATCAATATTTTGCGATGTTTCAGCCTCATCCCTATGGGACGCTAGCAGTGTTCATTTATTGAATCATTCTGGCAGCGGATTTTCTTTACCTCATACCTCCGCTACGTGTTTAAGACAAAATAACGACGCAGTTTTTGTCCTGACCAATAATACGGGAGTTCTTCTAGTCATTTGTATGCCTCACAGTGGAGGAGGAGTTCATACTTTTGAGATGAAACAATCTTCGGTTATGTCGCGATTATGGAATGGAATCGTCCCTTCATCGATTAGGTAAGTAAAAAACTTAAAGCTAATCTTTCATTTTCCTAGCAATGTTTGATGTCATTTTTAACAGAGGAACCCAAGAAGGAGAAGATATGACTTTAACCTTAGAATGTCATGATACCGCAAATGATTGCCTTATTTTTGCTCTTTGCAAAGATTTGCGTCTTCGTATTTGGTCTCTAGAGAAACAAGAATGTTTACTCTCATTCTTAGTTTTGGACTATTGCAAGGATATAAACGGTGGTGGAAATTCTTGGACTCTTTCTGGTAATTTTTTTTTAAAATCTATATCTTACGATATATTAATGAGCCATAAATAATTTTAGGACGACATCCTTGCTTGAGATTATCTTATTCCCCTGAGAGTGGACTTTACGTCGCTATTTATATTAAATTACCGGAACTGAGCCAGTTTTGCGTCTTTCAACCGGTGATAGCCAATGGACAGTATCAGTTAGTCCTTGTAACTTCTTTCTGTGCTCCTGAGGTAAAAAAACAATGAAAAATTTACCCTACAAATCTAAAATTAAATTTTTTAGTACAATATGATCGACTTTCGAATAACTGAAAGTCAGCTTTGGACGCTATGGTTCGACAATGACAGCGAACCAGTTATTTTATTTCGAAATCTTCAAGTGTGAGTTCATTTTAATTTTCTTAGTTGATTCACAAATATATATAAATATATATAATTTTTTTTTGCTTAATTTCGAAAGAGAATCGGGTCGATTAAGTTCTAGTTCGTGGATTGATGTTGATTTGACTCCAACGTCTCAAGAAATAACTCCCACGGTTGGTCAACTCGATCCCAGGGAAGTGTATATGCAAGAGATATTTTATCCGGGGAGATTTTCCGTCACTACCATCAATAAAGCCATCAGCGTAAGTTATAAATTTATTAATTTGATTTTCGCTCATTAAATACTTAATAAAATGATATTATTATCCCTAGATATATTGCCGTGCTGCAGATTCTAGTATTAGAGGATCGAGTTTAGCCACTAAACCTGAGCAATTAAGGGATAAAGTGACCTCCGCTGTTGAGAATGAGGTTAGAAAAATCAGATAGATGAAACAAAAACATTGAAGAAATTAAATTTGTAATTGTTCGTAACTAAGAACAAATTGAAGCAGGATACTTCAGTCAGTGTCCTCCCATACTTCACTCTAAAACGGCGTCTTCTTATTTATCGGCCAATTTTGATCTAGGAGCCAACTTCTCCATTGATCTAAGTTGATATTGTTAAGGTGGACCAATAAATAAGCAGATGCAGTTTTATTATAGTATTCAACGATGATACAGAGAGAGACTAAAGCCAAATTTGTAATTTATATTCTTTGATTGTTTTATTTATTTTTTTTTTTTTTCATTCAGATCTTATCGAAAGCTAATGAGAATGAACTATCTGACGATGATTATCTGGAACTTCAAATGGAATGTTGGGAAAGATTTTTCTCATATTGCGTGCAATATAACGAAGTTGGAGTCAAAGTATTAGGATTGGTTGCTGATTCTTGCTCTGGATTGGTCTCATTGATAAGAAAAGTTGTTTTATTTCTTTGAATTCCTAACTTTTTAATCCCAGTTTATTAAAATTTGTGAACTCTGATCCTTTTTAGAGCACAATATCAATTCTGAGACCTTGTGATCCTCTGGAGTGTCTCATTTTAAGCGATTCTATTAACGCCGTACCTGAAACTTGGATGAAAAATATGTCGTTTATAGCTGGTGGTTTGCCTTTAGTTGGTTAGTTGATCCAAAACAACGAGGATAAAATTTTATTAATTTAACCAAGTTTCAAACCCTTCTAAGAATCAACAATATCGAGAAGCATACTGGTGTTATTGAAATGCGTAGAGATAATAGGAGAATCTACCAATGAAGATATGCTGGCCATCTTTGATCACGAACTCTATCATCTTAGTTCTCCGGAATCTTTGGCCTCGGATGTTACCAATGAACTTATTCACGAGTACAAGCTCTATTTCGCTCTTAACTATTTAATTTATAAAACTTAAACTTTTAACAGTCAATCGCAACAATCAATCTTCTCGACGTTGGAACACGAATTAAAGAGTGCTCAGCATATCGTCGAAGCTTTAGAGGCTTTACTTAGAGTCTTAGATTTGACCAAATGGCAAGGAGATGAAATGGATTGTTGCGATGAAAGTAAGTATCACATTTTCAATCTTTAATTAAATATAATTAAGTCATCTATTAAACTAATTTGGGAAGAAAAAAAAAAAAAAATATTGACAAAGGCTCAAACTTATTTTAAAAAAATTCCTACTTAATCTACTTTCAAATAACTCGACCAAGGCTTAACCAATTTAAACTGTGGTGGGCAATTCGCGAATGACTTTTGTACAGCCAAGCCGGATCTTTCTGATTTATTAGCGAATTTGTCGACCCCTGACTAGACCAAGGTTTAACCTAATTTCAAAGCTCTCGCCCAAGGCTTAACCTTATTTCATAGATCTCAACCAAGGCTTACCCTAATTTCAAAGATCTCGACCAAGGCTTACCCTAATTTCAAAGATCTCGACCAAGGCTTAACCATGGATGTATAAAGAACTAACGTTCATGGATATTGCACTCGTACCTTCTGTAAGGCATTTTCAGTAGATTGCGAGTTCGGATAATATCGTCCGCTAGCGACGGCGGAAGTGGGGCTCTTTTTGGGAAATTTTTGCGAAACGGATTTCCTGTTTACAAATTGTCGTCTGCACGTTCTGCAGTTTTTCAATTTCAAATGTGACGTAATGGTACACTTCCTGTCTAATGACAAACATTGTTACTAGATGGCGCCAGTGAACATGGCGCATTCTGTTCACGCGTTTTTCTCGGAGTGCAATATCCATGAACGTTAGTTCTTTATACATCCATGGCTTAACCTAGTTTCAAAGATCTTGACCAAGGCTTAACCTAATTTCAAAGATCTCGACCAAGGCTTAACCTAATTTCAAAGATCTCGACCAAGGCTTAATCTAATTGTAGTATTTTTCATTCCTTAAAAGTAGTACTCGTTTAAGCATAATTATATTAATATTGGTATTGTAAGTTCAATAAAGTTTTCTTCTAGATTCTAGTCTGAACACTTTATACAGCAATCTCTTAAACGGTACGATTGGCACCAATTTAATTTGTCGGTCTATCGCTCAAATGGTCAAAACGCGATATGCTTTTTGCCGAGATTTGCTTTTTCTGGAACACGTCATCGTTAGCATCGGCGATAAGGTTACATAGTTAAATTATTATTAAGTTTAACTTCTTCTAAAACTTGTTTGTTTTACAGGTCGATCTATCTTTGGAGAAACGGGAGCAAATTCAATCTAGGTTGATATCTATGACGAGTACTTATACTCAAGGTTACTTTGTCATGCGATGGATCACGCAAACACCCAGCACTCCTATTGTATCGAATACTTTGTAAGATCTTAAAAATATTGTTACTATTAGGGAATTGTTATTAGGGTAGTATAATTTTCCTTTTTAGAGAAAAAGCTTTGAGGGAACTTTATGTTATTGAGATTCCTGAACCCAAGAGTCAAATAACTGCTATTCAATCTGGTGGCAAGTGATTACTTGATTTTATAATTTATTTGAATATTATTAATTTCAATTAACATATAATAAATTAACATATAATAAATTAAATATTAACTATAACTTAGTTTAAATTACTTTAATTATAATTAATAATTATCTCTAATTGTAATTAATAACTGTCTCTAATTGAAATTAATAACTGTCTCTAATTGAAATTAATAACTGTCTCTAATTGAAATTAATAACTGTCTCTAATTGAAATTAATAACTGTCTCTAATTGAAATTAATAATTGTCTCTAATTGCCATTAATAATGGTCTCTAACTGCCATTAATAATGGCCCCTAATTGCCATTAATAATGATCCTTAATAGTCATTAATAATGATCCTTAATTGCCATTAATAATGATCCTTAATTGCCATTAATAATGATCCTTAATTGCCATTAATAATGATCCTTAATTGCCATTAATAATGATCCTTAATTGCCATTAATAATGATCCTTAATTGCCATTAATAATGATCCTTAATTGCCATTAATAATGATCCTTAATTGCCATTAATAATGATCCTTAATTGCCATTAATAATGATCCTTAATTGCCATTAATAATGATCCTTAATTGCCATTAATAATGATCCTTAATTGCCATTAATAATGATCCTTAATTGCCATTAATAATGATCCTTAATTGCCATTAATAATGATCCTTAATTGCCATTAATAATGATCCTTAATTGCCATTAATAATGATCCTTAATTGCCATTAATAATGATCCTTAATTGCCATTAATAATGATCCTTAATTGCCATTAATAATGATCCTTAATTGCCATTAATAATGATCCTTAATTGCCATTAATAATGATCCTTAATTGCCATTAATAATGATCCTTAATTGCCATTAATAATGATCTTTAATTGCCATTAATAATGATCTTTAATTGCCATTAATAATGATCTTTAATTGCCATTAATAATGATCTTTAATTGCCATTAATAATGATCTTTAATTGCCATTAATAATGATCTTTAATTGCCATTAATAATGATCTTTAATTGCCATTAATAATGATCCTTAATTGCCATTAATAATGATCCTTAATTACCATTAATAATGATCCCTAATTGCCATTAATAATGATCCCTTTAAAGACCACTACTAATGGCCATTAATAGTGTTCTTTAATGGCCATTAATAGTGTTCTTTAATGGCCATTAATAGTGTTCTTTAATGGCCATTAACAGAAATAGATGAACCGAAATTATCAACGAGAGCTTAGATTGGGAAATGCATTTTATTTGGAGTGAATGGGGAGGGTAAGCACTGGGGGAATGGGCTTCCTCGGCCTCAATGAAATACCGAGGAGGATCTTGGGAAACTGATCGCCCCACGTAGCGACGGCTGCAAACCAAGCCAGGTGGCGCATTCAACGTTTCTCGGCTAGGCGAAATTCCGCGGGGGAGGGGGCTACAACTGTCGTCTAAGAGAGGGGAAACGGAGAACTTGCCTGTGGCGTTAGAGGAATAGCTCGTTGATAATTTCTGCCATTAATAGTGTTCTTTAATGGCCATTAATAGTGTTCTTTAATGGCCATTAATAGTGTTCTTTAATGGCCATTAATAGTGTTCTTTAATGGCCATTAATAGTGTTCTTTAATGGCCATTAATAGTGTTCTTTAATGGCCATTAATAGTGTTCTTTAATGGCCATTAATAGTGTTCTTTAATGGCCATTAATAGTGTTCTTTAATGGCCATTAATAGTGTTCTTTAATGGCCATTAATAGTGTTCTTTAATGGCCATTAATAGTGTTCTTTAATGGCCATTAATAGTGTTCTTTAATGGCCATTAATAGTGTTCTTTAATGGCCATTAATAGTGTTCTTTAATGGCCATTAATAGTGTTCTTTAATGGCCATTAATAGTGTTCTTTAATGGCCATTAATAGTGTTCTTTAATGGCCATTAATAGTGTTCTTTAAAGGCCCTATCTGCTCTGAAATTGGCCCCTTGAAAATCATCTTCCCTTCTGCAGTCAGCTTAGCTTTGACTGTACAATTTGTTATGTACAACGTCGTCTGCTAAGCAAGAAAAGAAGGCGACTTTAAAGGGGCTTTAGAAAACGCAGATTGTCCCTTTAATGGCCATTACTAGTGTTCTTTAATGGCCATTACTAGTGTTCTTTAATGGCCATTACTAGTGTTCTTTAATGGCCATTACTAGTGTTCTTTAATGGCCATTACTAGTGTTCTTTAATGGCCATTACTAGTGTTCTTTAATGGCCATTACTAGTGTTCTTTAATGGCCATTACTAGTGTTCTTTAATGGCCATTACTAGTGTTCTTTAATGGCCATTACTAGTGTTCTTTAATGGCCATTACTAGTGGTCTTTAATGGCCATTACTAGTGGTCTTTAATGGCCATTACTAGTGGTCTTTAATGGCCATTACTAGTGGTCTTTAATGGCCATTACTAGTGGTCTTTAATGGCCATTACTAGTGGTCTTTAATGGCCATTACTAGTGGTCTTTAATGGCCATTACTAGTGGTCTTTAATGGCCATTACTAGTGGTCTTTAATGGCCATTACTAGTGGTCTTTAATGGCCATTACTAGTGGTCTTTAATGGCCATTGGGTCATTCCATGTCAATTCGACTAATGGAAAAAGGGCCTAATTTTTAATTTCAACCATTATTTTTCTACGGATATAAAAGCGTAAGAAACTGATATATACCAAGTTTCAGACTCCAAAAAAAATTATTTCTCAAGTTATAATTTTTTAATTTTTTTGGATAAATTTGGATTTTAAATTTTCAAATTGGGTTTTCTTTAATAACTTTAGAATTAATAGACTTAAATGAATGAAAATTCATATGATAGACGCAAATGAGGTGCTGAATGCGAAATTTAAGCCAAAAACACTGAGAAAAAATTTAAGACTTGAACACCACCTTCAAAAATTCTGAAAATTTAATATTTTTGGTCCAATAGACTATCTACTTCAAATTATAAATGGGATCAATGAGAAACAATTTTAAAGTACAAAAAAAAACAAAAAAAATGATTTTCAAAAAATTAAAAACTGTTTTTCATATATATGATGTAGTTGAGGGTATACCCTCAACTACATCATATATATGAAAAACAGTTTTTAATTTTTTGAAAATCATTTTTTTTTGTACTTTAAAATTGTTTCTCATTGATCCCATTTATAATTTGAAGTAGATAGTCTATTGGGCCAAAAATATTAAATTTTCAGAATTTTTGAAGGTGGTGTTCAAGTCTCAAATTTGGCCCCTATGGGACCCCCAAAAATTAAACTTATCTCGTTCTGTAATTTTTTCTCATTGTTTTTGGCTTAAATTTCGCATTCAGCACCTCATTTGCGTCTATCAAATAAATTTTCATTAATTTAAGTCTATTAATTCTAAAGTTATTAAAGAAAACCCAATTTGAAAATTTAAAATCCAAATTTATCCAAAAAAATTAAAAAAAAATATAACTTGAGAAATAATATTTTTTGGAGTCTGAAACTTGGTATTTATTAGGGGTGTGCGAGTCCTCTTTTTTTGGTTTCGAGCCGAGTCCGAGTATTAAAAATTTTCCTTATCGAGTCTCGAGCCGAGTCCTGGATTCTTACTCGAGTCTTCGAGTATTAAAATTATTAAAATTTTGGCTTTCGAGTAGTAGTCGAGTCCAAAAATTTTTTATCGAGTATTTAACGAGCCTAAGGATTTTACCTAGCTTAATTTATTAGCATTTTTAGGTTTAAATAAAATAAATAAGACTATAATAACAAATAAACACTATATTTCCCCTCCCAGGTTCTAGAATGTTCTGGTATTGAAGTTTGTTAACTGGCTTAGATATAATAGAGTGAAAGGCAGGGAGAAAGAGATAAGACTTATGGCGTCATTAGACGTTTTTCCTTCTAAATGGCTTTTACTCTTATTGCATCTTATTGATTGGATAGATAAGTTTTATTGCTCACATTGACAATAACAATGCCATGGAGCAATAACATTAGGAAATACAGCTTCCAGTACTCAATATGGCTCAATTTAAGTGTTTGTATTTAGTAATTATTTAGTAATTAAGTTACAGAATACCTCCGAATGGACTCGATAAATACTCGATAAGCTAGGTTTTGGCTTCGAGTCTCTATCGAGTCTTAAAAAATGGATTTTATGGACTCGAATTTTTTCGAGTATCTGAAAATTTTCTTATCGAGTCTCGAGCCGAGTACTCGGCTCGAGACTCGATCGAGTACTCGAGCCTAAACGAGTACTCGCACACCCCTAGTATTTATCAGTTTCTTACGCTTATATATCCGTAGAAAAATAATGGTTGAAATTAAAAATTAGGCCCTTTTTCCATTAGTCGAATTGACGTGGAATGACCCCATTAGTATTGGTCTTTAATTGTCATTAGTATTGGTCTTCATTTGCCATTTAGTAGTGGTCTTTAATTGCCATTAGTAGTGGTCTTTAATAATTAACAATAAATTAAATATAAATTTGGTAAATAGGTTCTAAAACGATTCTCCAGCTTTTTGCTCAAGAACACGGTAGTGTTTTGGCTCGACGTCTGTTATGCGCTGCCAGTTTAAAAATGAACAACGAAGCTTCGGTCGGATTACACCTTTTATCTCTAAGTTCGTTACTCTCGCATTTTATGTAAGTTATAATCGACAATTTTTTTTTTAAGAACTCATTCAAAACCATGAAAGTTTTCCATTTCTAGCTGGCCAATATCGGTCAACATGGTTTTTCCCGAATTCCTTCTCTCCTACTCTCAATACGGTCCTTTGCAGGTATTAGGAATATAATTAATATTGTTCCTGAATGTTCTAAATTTAATTGCGAATACTCTGGAAGGAATACATTCGTTTATTGGAACCATGGTGTGAATGGAACAATTGTTCACGTTTGTTCTTGATGGCCAGTACGCATCTGGTTACGGGACAACACTTGAAAGCCGTTGATTTGTTCTGCAAAGCTTCCAAGGGAGTTATTCGCGAAAATTATCTAGCTACCAAGATCTTGAAGAGAATATCGAACCAAGAGGACTCTTCCGACGCTGCCATACTTCAATATTATCTTAAAGTCATTCAGCTCTTTTCCTATTTCAATCTCCCTGATTCTATCATTCGTTTAGCTTCAATCGCTGTTGGAGCTGCTCCTGAAAATGACCCCAATTTGGTAAGTACTATTTACGTTTTATTCCAGGTTCATTATCGTGAATGATTAGGCTTATTATAATATAAGGTCAAGGTAAATCGAAGAAGATCACGGATGTTGAAGGTTAGACTACAGGGTCAGGGGAAATCAGGGAAGTTGGAGATTAGGTCAAGGATGTTGAATGGATCAATCCATGTGAATTCGACTTGATGAAAAAGGGCCTAATTTTAAATTTCCACCATTATTTTTCTCAGGATATATAAGCGTAAGAAACTGATATATACCTAGTTTCAGACTCCAAAAAATATTATTTCTCGAGTTATAATTTTTTAAAGTTTTTTGCATAAATTTGGATTTTAAATTTTCAAATTGGGTTTTCTCTAATATCTTTAGAATTAATAGCCTTAAATTAATAAAAATTCGTATTACAGATGAAAAAATGGTGCTGAATATGTGGGAAAAAAATTACAGAACGAGATTATTTCAATTTTTGGGGGTCTCATAGGGGCCTAATTTGAGACTTGAGCGTCACCTTCAAAAATTCTGAAAATATAATATTTTTGGCCCAACAGGCTATCTACTTTGAATTATAAACGGGATCAATGAGAAACAGTTTTAAAGTGCATTTTTTTATTTTTATTTTTCAAAATTATACTATATTATTTGTGTTGAATTTCTTAAAAAAAAATATTTCGCGTCATTCAAACATTCGTAATTAAGCCATAGAAAAGGGCTCAATCATAAAACCTAAAACCCTAGTTAAGAAATACTAAGACAGATTAATAAATTTCGGAAGGGGGTGGGGTCTAGCCAAATTTTTGGCCCAACAGTCTATCTACTTCAAATTATAAATGGGATCAATGAGACTGGATTTTCATATGAAAACTACCCCAGCAGCCACCCCCCCCTTCCCTAATTTATTTATCTGTCTCAGTGTTTCTTGACCAGGGTTTTAGGCTTCATATTAGGATTGAGCCCCTTTTCTATACCTTAATTACGAATTTAGAGTAGATTGCCCAAAAACATCAAATGGGAAGAAGTATCAGTTCAAAAAACAAATGTTTGAATGACGTGAAATATTTTTTAAGAAATTCAACATAAATAATAAAGGTAGTATAATTTTGAAAAATAAAAAAATTTATTTTTGCACTTTAAAATTGTTTCTCATTGATCCCGTTTATAATTCGAAGTAGATAGCCTGTTCTGTAATTTTTTCCCAGTGTTTTCGTCATCAAATTCGTATTCAGCACCATTTTTTCGTCTATAAAATGAATTTTTACTAATTTAAGGCTATTAATTCTAAAGATATTAGAGAAAACACAATTTGAAAATTTAAAATCCAAATTTATGCAAAAAAATTTTAAAAATTATAATTCGAGAAATAATTTTTTTTTGGAGTCTGAAACTTGGTAAATATCAGGTTCTTCCGCTTATATATCCGTAGAAAAATAATGGTTGAAATCTAAAATTAGGCCCTTTTTCCTCAAGTCGAATTCACATGGATTTACCCGAATATTAGTCTTCAAAGTCAGTAAGTTTAAATTAGGCTAAAAGACCTTTGGAAGATCAAGGATGCGAAGATTAGGCTAGAAGGTCAGGGAAATTAGGGAAGGTCAAGGATGTTGAGCTACAAAGTTAGTGGAAAAGTAAGGGAAACTTAAAATTAGGCTAAATGGCATTAGAAAGGTCAAGAATGGCTTTGGAAAAATCAGGGAAAGTCAAGAAAGTTTGATTAGCCTCTAAGCTCGAGGAAGCTTAAGATTAATTTACAAGTTCAAGATAATATTAGGCTACCAAGTCCGGGGAAAAGCCCCGAATGTCAAGGAAGTTAAGGTCTAGAAAGTTTACATTTGACCTACAATGTTATGGGAAAATCAGGGAAGGTCAAGGAACATTTAAGATTAGGTTACTTTGTCAGGGAAAAGTGAGAAATTTAGATAATATTAGGGAATTTATTTCAAGTTGTAAAGTAAAATCTAAAGTATCTAAATTGTTGATTCTCGTATCAGGCTACATTTTGGTCTTTGATTTTCAAATACCACTTGGATATGGATCATTGCGAAGAGGCATACACGGCCATGACTAGAAATCCAGATTCGACAAGACGAAGGGATTGTCTTCGTCAACTTTTAGTCATAATGTTTGAAAGAGGACATTTAAAACAACTTCTCCAATTTCCATTTATCGATATGACAGACGACGTCGTTTTAATCTTAGAATCGAAAGCTCGATCTTCCGATCTAACTTTGCATCGATATTACGAGTTCCTTTACTCGTTTCATTTGAAATGTAACAATTTTCGACGAGCAGCCAGCGCTATGTACGAATATGGCGTCAGATTGGGACAAGAAATGAATGGAATAGCAGGTTTATCGCAACAAGCTTCTTGTTTGTTAACCACCTTGAATTGTCTTCAATTGGTCAATCCCAAATATTCTTGGATTGTTAAACCTGTTCCTGTTCAAACCGATATGGTAAGAACGTTTTCCAATCCTTTTTTTTAGTCGTTGGGAATAGTTTTGATTCTGTTTCTTTGAAAAGGAGGATAAATTCAACTCAATGGGACTTTCGCCAAAACGTAGCTTCGAAGGAGAACCTTTGTCTCGATCGGAAGCCACTAATAGAGCGGTGGAAGTTTTAGAAATGAAGGATATTCGTCGAGAATACGATTTGATTCATGCTAGATTGCTTTTGTTGAAAAAAGATCCCGAACCTACCAATATCGCAGCTAGTGTCATCTCCGCTGCTGACACTGTCTCCTTATTAGTTTCCGGAGGTTTATACGAACAAGCAATTGATCTTTCTCAAGCTTATAAAATGAATTTGCATCCTGTCTTTGAAGGATTAGCTTCCAGGTAAAATCTATTTTTAATTAAATGATATCTTAAATGGCATCTTAATACATTATTATTGAGTGTAATTTACTTTTTATTAAATGGGTTCTCAATTGCATTTATATTGAGCTGAATTTAGAGTTATTTTAATATATTATTGAACTTAATTTAGTTTGATTTTAATGTATTATGGAGCCTTATTTGATCTTAAGTGGAAGATTAATTAAGTTGAGCTTAATTTATTTTGATTTTAATTAATGTATTGTTGAGCTTATGGTATTGATCTTAATTTGGTCATGATTTTATTTTATCAGACTTTTTTATCTTAATCTTAATTTGATTTATCCTTAAAATAGAACTTACTTAATTTGCATGTAGTAAATTTAATTTTCAAAATTTGCATGTATAATTGCGTAATCAACGGAACTTAATTTAATATTAATATAATCCTAATTTTAGGTTTGCCAGTTCAAACACTCCTAATGTAAGAAATCGATTAGACTGGACTAGTGACGAAGATAGCGTCTTTTTAAATGAAAGAACGGAGCAAGAACTACAAAATTTGTTAGAAACATATTTGAAACAACACGATAAAAAGGGGCAATCAATTTATCATCGAACCGTAGCAGAGAAATTATTTTCAATTAGGTTACATATACCAACTTGGTTGAGGAATTCGTATAAAATTCGTAATTGGCCCGAGTTAATCGCTCTTCACATCAAATACAATTTGGTAGAAGAAGCCACTGATCTTGTCATCGAATTAATCGACCACGTTTTAACGGAAGCCAGACAATGCACAAATATTAAAGTAATTAAATTAAATTTAACATGTAACATTACTCTAATAATAATTGAATTGTGTCATTTTAGACCCTTAGATTGTGGCTTCCTTACACGCTTATCGATTGTATTTTGGGCCTATTAGAAGAGCGAAGAACGGAGAGTTACTATCACAAAGTAAAGAAAACTACAATAAAACCTGGATATAACAAAATGAGTTGTAACAAAAAATGGCTTTGGAGTTCCCTGGCAAAAAAAAGTCCTATAATAATAATGAAATATTACTTATGTAACTTAACATTTTTACTCATATTTTGTTATATCTAGTTAGATATAGGCTTAGTTTTACCAGATGAGGTTTGGTTTTAAAGGAACGAAGTTCTTTTTCCTTTTAGTTATAACGAAATTTTAAAACTCTTTGGTTTATTAAATATTTATTTTTAATCTATAGATGTACACCAATCTCAGCCATAAATTGAAACAGTATTTTAACACTGCGGAAAAACTTGGAAAAGATATCAAATTGGCCTAGATAATGTGTTGCAACAATATCATTGATTTAATAAAGTGTTTTTAATATTTTGAAAATTTTTGTGTTATTTTTACGCTGTAATGTTATTTCTTATCAATTGCGACGGGATCATAAAGGCTCCAAATTTTATCTTCAAAAACGCGTGTTGATAATCATTTTGAATCGGAAATCCTATTTCTGGGAGTTACTTTGATTGGGGGGGAATACAATTCAACCGTTTTCCCCCAATCGCTGGCTTCCCTCTCTCTATTCTTTACCCTGATTGGTCGATACTTAAGGTCTCGTGTTCCAGTGTTCCTTTTCCCTCCAAAAAAAATTCTATTATTTTTGTTGTCGCCGCGAGTTCTTCACTTGGCGTTCTTTTTCCGTTATCAAAGAAGTTTTGGGGTTAATTATATTTAAATTTAAGCGTTGTTTTATGAGTTAATTATTGGAAATGACTGTGGACTTTCGAGAATACTTTTGGGTATGTTAATTTTACTTCTAAATTTAATATTTTAACGTCGGGAGCTAATTGACCGAACGATTTAAGCCTCGGTCATTTTATTTTTGAGGAGGAGTTGTTGGATTCTTTGTTGGGTGGGGGTAATTAATTCTCAAAAGGAAGTTGTATGATTATGTGGGTGGCTTTTGTTTCAACTTATACAATTGAATAATACTAAGAGTAAAATGTTGGCCTACTTTCTCGTTGCGTGAAATACCTTGCCCAAAGGCTCATTTATATCGAATTTGTTTCGAAATTATGGTTGACCCGCGTTGACCTTTGGTTGGGACGGGGTACAGTGTACTAGGGTTAATTTTAAAGAACTAAATTTCGAAAGGGTGTTGTAGAAACTAAATAATTGTTAAACTTACATCCAAAAAATGGCTTCATTGAAATATATTTTCAAAGATCTGATTCCCTAATGGATATCTAATTACCTTATTCTATTTTCCTGGTTTTTGGAGGATTCCATTAATTAAAAACTCCAAAATTTGTAGGGAGAAAAATTTAATGGATATGATATACTCTACCGAAATATGAAATATGGCTACGGTGCCAGTAAAGAGTTAGCAGAATTTTTTAGAGAGAGGGCTTTGATTGAAGAAACGCATTCCAAATTACTGTGCAAACTCGCGAAACAGGCTGGTTCTGGTTGCGCACACGGGTATGCTATTGAAACTTCTTCCCTAAATTGAGGCAAAACTTAATCCTAAAATAATTTATCCCCAAAATAAAGTACATTCGCGCCTTTTTGGCAAATATTAAAAGCATCATCGGAGAAGTTGTCTTCTCTGCATGCTCAAATGCTTCAGAGGTTTCAAGACCTTGTTAAAGAAGTTCATAAATATTGCGAAGAACAACATAAGAGACATAAACAGGCGAGGAATTTTTATCATTTGACTGAAAGCTTCAAATATTCCTCGCTTGTTTTATTAATATACTGGTTCGATATAATGTAATTTAGGTAAAAGAGGAAGAAGCGGGTACTTCTGAAGTGGTTCAGTCAATTCAACAGACTGCTCTAACATTGCATAAGGTTTGTCTGGGAATTTCTGTTCATTCCCAACTTTTGGCTAAAGTTCAAAATCAATTGAATGTATTAAAAATTTCACTTAGGCGAAAGAAAACTATAATGCCAGGTGTTTAGAATACGAAAAACTTAGGCGAGAAAATGCATCCGTAAAGGATATAGAAAAGGTATTAATATAACTCTAAAATAACTCTGATTGAAAGTATTCGTAGAACTTAATTACCAAAAATATAACAGTCAAGGATGTAGGGAATTTAAATTTGCAAATGTACTGTTCTAACAAATCAAGGTGGAATATGCCATTGCTGTTAAGTTCAATTAGTTCGATTTCCACTCCTGGTAGGTCCCTTTTGGTTCAGGGAGGCCCGCTAGATTTACTAGTGGTACAGTGGAGAAAATTTCAACACTACCATGTAGCGCGTTTTGTTGGCTTTGTCCACCATTTGTCTAATAGACATTTCATCCCATCAAGTGTCTGTCTCAACGTGTTTTCTGTGGCTAGTCTGAGCCAGCGTAGATAGTCGGGGGTCGCTGGTTCAGACTCCCAGAGCGATATAACTTAAGGTTAAAAGTAGTGGTGGCGCTAGCATTTGTCCCATGTAGGCTGATAACTTTTTTTTTTGGCCCAACAGTAATTAGAGGCCCCTCTGATATGACTTTTAGGCCCTTTTTGTTTGTTTAAGAGGCCGTTTTGGGGCCACTTTGTTATTTACTCTTAGGCTGCAGCCTACCCCTTGGCACCTCCAATGGTTAAAAGCTGAAAAATCTCCAACCAGCACAATTTAAGTTCTACAAACGCTTCAATCTAAATCAATTTTAGATTTCGCCATGTACAAAGCTAGTATCCCTTCTTTCTCCCATTCTATAGAGGCTCTGTTGAAAAAAATATTCTATATAGGTCATGAGAAGTCTCTATAGGCTGTAACTGCACCAGAATCTGTCTTTTGAAAATCTTCAGTGAACAATTTGTTATGGCCAAATATCAGATAGTCCCTTTAAAGCTCTCAACCAAGGTGATTGGTATAAATTTCATTCCTAACAAATGCTCACTAAAAGACTTCTTGAGCAATCATTTTGTTTTATACTCCCTTTAAAAGGAAAATTTTCAAGAATTCCTGTGGACTTCTCTTAGACCTTTGTAGGATATTTTTTCTGCTGGGGGAGGGGGTGTAGCGTAGCTTTTTACATTATGAAAACTAAGTAATTTAGGTGAAAAACTGAAGAAACTATCCCTATTTTTAGGCTGAGGTGAAATGCAGGAAAGCCTGTAAGTATATAGTAATATAAATTTACATTTTAAAAATGTTCTGAAATTGCGGGAGCATGAAGTTTTGTAAGTGGTGCTCAAGATAGTTTTTCAATGATATCCTAATTAGGCGAGGAGTACAAGTCCTATGTAGATAAATACGCGGGTATTCGCGATGAATTTGAGAAGAAAATGGCCGTATCTTGCGAGGTACTTAATTTTAATAAGCTTCACGAGAGATACTTGCGAAGATAGTTAAAAAATAATTTAAAATGGTAGCATTTTCAAACCATCGAAGAAGTTCATCTGAAACAGATGAAGGAATTTTTATCAACGTACGCTCAGGTGTTAGAAGGAAGCCACGCGCTCATTGGTCAAGTTCACGTAGAATTTCGTCAACAGTGCAATGATATGGACGTAAATAAACTGCTGGAACAGTTTACGAAATTGAGAGGCACTGGAGCTGAAAAACCCGGTACGATCTACAAGGCCAGTTTGATTCCTTTCAATTGGATGACGTTAAATTTTGGTTGTCGTATATTCTTCCGTAGGACCAATTGAGTTTGAAGAAGCCGATTTATCCGTCTTCAATTCTTCTGCCACGTCTCAGGGTTCGTCGGAACTAGCCAACGGTGGTGGGGCCGGGGAAGGAGGAGATAATAAAGGTCCGATTAAAAAAGAAGGTAACAAATTGCTCTCCCTTCGGCAAAAGAGCAAACCGTCACGCCGCACCACCTCCCTTTTGGACCTGTTTTTCTCCTCCTCATCTGCTACCGCTGGTACGTCCTCTATCGTCTAGGGAAATTCACCCATTAATTAATACTAAAACACTCCAGACTCCCCTTTCCCCCCATTTTGCGGTTGTTCAACCCCTACCCTGGCTATCATTGCAAAGCTCGTTAAGAATTTGGGTCAGATTTTATTCCATTTTAACCACAGTTGGATGGGTTTAATTTTAACGGGTGTTGGCTAGCGATTAACGCTTATATCCTGCCGTAATTTTGGTTTGAGAGTATTGTAAGGTTGCGCTAAAGGACCATGAAAGGACAATGTTAAAAAAAAAATGTGACATGTTTCTCCATGAAATAATATTAAGCCATACTGAGTAAAGATTGGCAAAATTTTACCATTGTTCTTTCATGAAGTATTTGGAGAAAAGTTTCTTTTAATTTGTTTCCGTTGGTGACCCTTGACCCCTGTTTTTTGCCTAAAATGCTTTGTTTTAAGTTTATATCCTTAATAATATGTTGATAATAAGTTAAAGAAAGGAAGGACTTTTGCGAAAGATTTAACCAGCGTAGCGAGTGTGGTCTTTTTTCAGGCCAGGATGGCGTTGCTTCATCCGCTTCAGACAACTCACCTAAAAACGGCGAACCCCTAACTAGGACCACCTTCAGAGCATCTAAATGTAATTCACCTACGCAATATAATTCCTATCTAGCAATAATTTATAAATATAATTATATCTGTCCTTTTTGCACTAGTTAGTACATTAAATAATCTCTTTTAAAGGGGAATGAAGCTCGAGAACTTTTTATGGGTTCTTTGTAGTTAAAATATACCTTATTCGTCAGTATAAACTAAAGAACTTTGAATTAATTAATTAGTAAATAATTAATATGATAAATCCAAGACGTAATGAAATATTTGACTACAAAAAGTTCCATATATTTAACCAATCTTATCTGGATATGAGTTGTTAGTCCATCAGGCTTTTAAATGTGTTCATTTTGCTTTTTAATTAAATAATTATTTAACTATTAGTTACCTCTAATAGAACCAATCTTATCACGTGAAGGATGAATCTTAGTTCGCATTCGTCATACGATCTTGATTCGTAAATGAATTGATTCCAAAACTCTTTCTTGCGCTTCATTCTCCATTTTAAAACTATTTCACCCTGACTCTGGACAACCCCCAGTTATTATTTCACATTTATTTGTAGATATCCCTGTTTATACGCTCATTTTTAATTTCATTTTCATTTTGCTTTAATTACTCGATTATCTCTTGATTGCTAATTTGATTATGTCCCCCCTCCCCCTACTATTATTTCAACTTTCACTTAATTTCGTAGTCACAAAGAATTCTCCTGACTTTGAGATTTTATATCCAGTCTTTGTGGAGATCAAAAATACCGCTTGATTGAATCCCGGTTTGGGGGATTAATTGAAACAGTAATTTTTCACGGGTGAGTAAAATAGAAATAGGGTTGCCACAGGTTAGTGAAAAAAGTCAGAGTTGAAAATATTGGCCAAAAGGTCAGGGAAAAGTTGGAGTTTAAAAAAATTGTTTCAAAGAACAGGGAGTTTAAAAAAATTGTTTCAAAGAACAGGGAGTTTAAAAAAATTGTCTCAAAGAACAGGGAGTTTAAAAATTGTCTCAAAGAACAGGGAGTTTAAAAAAATTGTCTCAAAGAACAGGGAGTTTAAAAAAATTGTCTCAAAGAACAGGGAGTTTAAAAAAATTGTCTCAAAGAACAGGGAGTTTAAAAACATTGTCTCAAAGAACAGGGAGTTTAAAAACATTGTCTCAAAGAACATCGAGTTTAAAAACATTGTCTCAAAGAACAGGGAGTTTAAAAACATTGTCTCAAAGAACAGGGAGTTTAAAAACATTGTCTCAAAGAACAGGGAGTTTAAAAACATTGTCTCAAAGAACAGGGAGTTTAAAAACATTGTCTCAAAGAACAGGGAGTTTAAAAACATTGTCTCTAAGGACAGGGAGTTTAAAAACATTGTCTCAAAGAACAGGGAGTTTAAAAACATTGTCTCAAAGAACAGGGAGTTTAAAAACATTGTCTCAAAGAACAGGGAGTTTAAAAACATTGTCTCAAAGAACATCGAGTTTAAAAACATTGTCTCAAAGAACAGGGAGTTTAAAAACATTGTCTCAAAGAACAGGGAGTTTAGAAACATTGTCTCAAAGAACAGGGAGTTTAAAAACATTGTCTCAAAGGACAGGGAGTTTAAAAACATTGTCTCAAAGGACAGGGAGTTTAAAAACATTGTCTCAAAGGACAGGGAGTTTAAAAACATTGTCTCAAAGGACAGGGAGTTTAAAAACATTGTCTCAAAGGACAGGGAGTTTAAAAACATTGTCTCAAAGGACAGGGAGTTTAAAAACATTGTCTCAAAGGACAGGGAGTTTAAAAACATTGTCTCAAAGGACAGGGAGTTTAAAAACATTGTCTCAAAGAACAGGGAGTTTAAAAACATTGTCTCAAAGAACATGGAGTTTAAAAACATTGTCTCAAAGAACAGGGAGTTTAAAAACATTGTCTCAAAGAACAGGGAGTTTAAAAACATTGTCTCAAAGAACAGGGAGTTTAAAAACATTGTCTCAAAGAACAGGGAGTTTAAAAACATTGTCTCAAAGAACAGGGAGTTTAAAAACATTGTCTCAAAGAACAGGGAGTTTAAAAACATTGTCTCAAAGAACAGGGAGTTTAAAAACATTGTCTCAAAGAACGGGGAGTTTAAAAAATTGTCGAAAAGGGGCGGAGTTTAAAAAATTGTCAAAAAGGTCATGGATATGTAAAATTGACACTTTAGTCAGGGAATTGAATCAAGGAACTTTGTATTCCTGTAGAGATGACTAGTGCCTGATTGAAGAGAGAAGAATATTGTATAATCATTTGGTCTGGGAAAATGGTCGAAGATGATGGTCTTGGAATTTGTGGCAACCCTAAAAAACCAACAAATAAACTTAAGGGAAATTCGAATAAACCATGGTTAAACTTTATTTTTTATTTCCGTTAAGACTGGACTAAACTGTACACCCATTTCGATCCATTACCTTCCCCATCTTATTTATTTTTTATTATTTTCCAAAGTACGGGGATTCTGAATTTATTGATTCCCATGCGGTGGTGATGGTTTGCTTTTATTTGCCATATTTTTTCTATTTTGTTAAGTTGATTTTTATATAGTCGCGAAACAACATTGCATTACCAGTAAAGTTAACTGATGGTAATTACGCGTTGTCATTTGGCACTCGGTGGTAAGGGCTAAGACAATACGAACCATTAAAACTTCAATTCTAATTTAACAAAAAAAAAAAATGAAAAATATTGTTTGAGCTTTGATCCATCACTAATAATTAATATTTTACACTCGCAATCTCTACCGCTTATTGACATGTTTTTTAATTAATTCCCAAAACCTTTATCATAATTAATTTTAATTATCATACACTAACATTAATTTTGCTTTTTGTTTTTTTAAAGTAACAGCATGATTTCGCTATAATTAACTAATTACTAATTTGTGCCTTTTGTCTCCATGTAGATTAGATTTTAGATAATTTTACTGTAGATTTTTAACAGAACGAATGAATTTTTTATTATTTTAATCTCGAAATAGTGCGGAAACTTAATTCACTTACGCTTAATTTAATTACAGTTAGCTAAAGCAGTTATTGGTTGGCTGATTTTACATCTATACGTGTAGATTTAAAATATTTTGGCACAATCGCAGCCACTGTTATTAAATGAATTTTTAATTTATGCACCATTTTTACGTATTTAAAATAGTTTACATTAGTGTTTCTACGTATTTTGCTCTCTTCGGTATACTGTTTTATAAAATTACATCTATTTTTATCAGAAATAGATGATTATAAGTTAAAATGTTTTGTGCCAAATGAAATTTAGATACGTTACTTAAAGGATGACACGTAGCTAAATCCAAAAAAAAAAAAAAAATGATTTTCTACTTAAAAGATAAAGCAGAAAAAAATCAATATATAAATCTAAATATAGTTTTAGTACATTTAAAACATGTTTTCTACCTGCAAAATGATTAAGCAAAAACTATTTCAATTTGAAAGACTGCTGAAAATTTGGGATTGTCCCATTTCAAATAGACCCTCACGTTGACAAAATGTGAAATATCGCGATATATTTTGCGCGCTTTTGTCGAGACCCATCTGGTTTTCTGAAAAATTTTAATTTTCCCCGCCATTAACTAATACTCTATAGAAGCATTTTAGACCGTACTGCAACCATTTCGATATGTTTGGACAGAATTTATTTTCCTACGTGTCTCCCTTAAGTAAACTTACTATACAATTTTTTAATTGAATTTATTCCTAATATTGTTAATAATATATCATAAACAATTTTAGCATGACATGTTTGAAATCGTGTTTTTAATCAACGTAGAATGATCCAATGGCAATATTGGTACATTATTAGGCTATTGGTTTGAATTTTTTGATTGGATAGTTAGTTTAACCCTCGGTTTTACGAGGATAAAAAGTTGATAATTGAAGAAAATTACGTTTTATTCGTAATTTTTGGAAGCCTTAATTTACGGATTTGGATTTGAAATCTTATCTTGTTTTTTTGATGTTTTTTTTCTCTCCTCTTTCCATTTTTGCCTTCCAAAAAAAAAAAAAAAATATAAAACGTGTTTACAAATTATCCCTGTGGCTGTGGAAAAATTTGGCAGATTGGCATGTGTACTGGAATTCCTGGAGCACAGGTCTCTTTTCTCTCCTTATCTCAACGCAGTTTAATTATTTCGGCAAAAAAACAATGGAACATATATATCAAACTCTATATAGATGCTATTTTCCCCCGCCCCCTCCAAATTTCTATTTCTCTTAATTGTTTTTTAAAGGAAAAAGATTTCTTTTAATATTTTAAAGCAGTATCGTAATTTTTAAAGAGTTAGAAATATGCTTAAAATTAAAGGGAGAATGAAGTCTTACGAGGGATTTTTCTATCAATTACCAGAAGTACATAGGAGCAAGTACATATAAGCCAGCCACCCCTCTCTTGGATTTTAACTTTTAGCGGGAAACTTTGGAGGAATACAAGAAATTAAAGTTTCACACCATCTTTACTGTCAAAGTACAGCGTGCTATTTTTCTTGAATTCATCTGCTGTTTCCCCGTCATGGATACAAAATTTAAAGGTTTAAAAAAAATTAAAGTGGCGCCTACCAAAGAAGGCTAGGATACCTACCTTCCTTAATGACTTCTGCAATTACTTGTTAAAATGGATGTACAGGGTGAGATTTTAGTCTGGGGTCAGGGGAGAAAAACCCCGAAATGTCAGGGACGCGCTTTGTTAAATAATTTTTTAAATCAAGAATTTTACCTTGTTTTCTAATTAAAAAAATTAAAAGTGCAAGAAACCTTGTTTGTTGGGATTCATGTCTTTATGAAAATTTAAAAATCTGGATTCGAGTCTGGGTTCTTGGTCCCTGTACAAACCCCTACACTTTATTCACTAGTAACAAAAAATTACAAAGAGCTTTAAAGAAACGACCTTCTACAGTAAAGGTTTCAATCTAGCTAGGCTTGTTTGCTGAGAAAGTTAACAATTTCTCATTTCTGCTATTTTATCGAAATAAGAAATCTCATAATCCCTTGTTTTCGAGCTTCATTCACCCTTTAAAAGTGTGGCCGGACTATTTAAAAATTATCGAAAAATCAAGTAAACAAAAGAATTTTTTGGACCTTGATTAAGTTGGGCCTTTTATCTTGAATCATTTGATTTTTTTTTTTTTTTTTTTTTGATTTTTTTTTTTTTTTTTTTTTTAATTTGGCCTTTTTTTCGTTCTGAATTTTATAAAAATATTGTAAGGTGTCTTTTTCCTTTAAATTTGTCAAAATTGTTTTTCTTTCTCCAGTAGTTATTTGGGTTTATTTTTCCTTGACCATTCATTTTTTTATCTATTCGAGTGAATGCTGCTTTTGTAGGATATATTTATTTTATAATCTAACGTTATTGTTTTGATTTTTTTCTTTGGGAAGAAAAACCCATTTTAGTTAATTTTTTAGAAAGGAAAATAGACAATTTAAATTTCTCTTTGTTCCCAAAATTATTTCTGAAATGCCCCTTCGAATATTGGCTATCTCTATTTACTACTAGCCAAATATTATAACCCTTACCAAAAAATGCACCGAACCGAGTCACCCGACTTTAGGAGTACTTTTGGAACGCCTTAAAGGGGCAATCGGCGATTTGTAAAGCCCCTTTAAAGTTGCCTTTTGTTTTTCTTAGCAGATGATGTTGGTCATTGTACTGTCAAAGCTAGGCTGTCTGCGTAAGGAAGATGACTTGAAAGGGGCAAATTACTTTTATGGCCTTAAGCTTCCAAGGGATTCTTATTGACTCTTTAGGGACAGAGAATTATACCAGAAAAGACATTTAAAAATGGTCTGATTATAAGGCCAGTTAACTATTGACTACATGCGCCGCAGTCTATAGCCAAATTACAACCCTTTGTATGTTGGTTGGTGTATTATTTTCTTTGAGCTGCTCTGATTTTGAATTGCAGATTACTTCGGCAGCAGTTGAAGCAGCCCAAAGAAAAACGCCATTATTTTTAGAAAGGAAGGAATTAATTATAAGCTCTTAAATTAGTAATCGGAGCCTAATTTAAAATTAATGAGTATGAATTCATTAAAAAATTACTCTATTTTCCTTTTTACACTTGATCCCTCAAAAATGTGGTTTCTTTCACATGAAGCTGGAAGTTTTTTTATTCTACTTATAAAAAAAAAGACATTTGCGTAGTAAAGTGTCTCTGAATTGTACAAAAATTGGATTTTGGCATAGAATTAAAAGGAGAACCTCAATCTGTCTAATCAAAAGATGACCTTAAACTACTGGCTTGATAAAATCACAGCGACAACCAACGTGTGTTTCAGCACGTGTCTCTTTGAATCTCGTTCTTGAAGCCAAAACTAGATGGGTCATTTTTTGATTAGTCGGAGGTTCTTTTAATTGAATTACAATATCTGAATTTTAAATTTTGTTGCACAATTCGAAGACATCCCCCTATTGTATTAATGCACAAACAGTTAAGTCTTATTTTAATAGTAGAATCTATAAAAAAATCACTTCATTTTCCCTTTAAGATGCAATTAAGAGGCTTTGACAGAGAAATGTTGGATTTAGTCATATTTCTCATTGAGCATATTTATATTTTCTATATTTTTAATATTCAAGTGTCTATAGAGATAGAATAAATTTAAATACGCTCAAAATATCTTTCTGGGGATGTTGTTTGGGCTGGTCTTTCGTATTAGCATAATTAGTGGGCGAGTGAGATTTGGCTTTACAGTACCACTATAATAAGTTTTTTACCTTCATTTTAATCATCTTAACGTAATAATTAGTCGCATGATGTAAAAATGGTGAAAGTGTGAAAGAATTTTCTTTATTTAATTAATATTTAATTTCTCCCTCTTAGAATTATACCCTATTATTTTTGTATTTTTTTGGTAGTTTGTAACTAGAAACTCCTTCAGAAGTCTGCTTTTAATATTTATAAATATGTCAGAATAACCCGCCCGCAAATATACGATCGAAAAGAAACCCTCGTGACACTTATAGTAATGGAAAACGTTTTGGTTACGACTTCGTTAGGGTTTTTAAAAAGTAAACGAGACAAGCGGAGAGACAAGAAAAAGAAAAAGGGCAACGATAGCAAAGAAGATAATAGTATCGGAAGTATAGGAGATGATGGGTACGGAAATATTCAAAAATTAACGTCATTAATTATTTAATAATATTTCGGGATTAATTTTTATTTCAGCGACTCTAATAACCAATCAAAATCCGTAAGTTTTAATGTTTTTCTCGAAGGGTCGGATATTTGCCAAAATTTAAACAAAAGTTTTAAATCTCAAATTCTCTACCAAAATTAGCTTTGCCTTTAAATCTCAATTCATCATAATATTGCCAAAAATAGAATTGAAATGTATCTTGTAATCTTCCCAGAATTAGGTAACCTAAAATCTTTCCCAAAAAAACCTTTTCTAAAATTGCATTGAAATCTTTAGCCTAAAATCTCTCCCAAAAATACTATTGAAATCAATAACCTAAAATCTCTACCTAAAAATTTTTTGAGATCCCAAAATCTCTATCCTAATATTTTCTTCCAAAAGTAAAATTTGAAATCTCAATCTCGAAATTCTGTGTGCAAAACTGGCAACTGTGTCGATCCAACCTCTGTTTTCCTCAATTTCATTTATCATTTAAAAAAACTATTCTGTAGGAAAATCCCGAAGTCGACGACGAAGGATTTAGAATACGACCTTTATCTGATGAAAAAGAAAATATCCTTGGAATAATATTAATTAATTATAATTTTTTTTTTTTTTTTTTGCCTTAATATTTATTATTTATAAATGATAAAGATAGTTTCTATTCGGATTCTGACGGTGAATCAGGTATGTAAAATCTTTTACCCTTAAATCTCTCGCCGTTAATTGTTACGCATTCTAATTCAATTTCTCAATAATTCATTTCAGAGGAGGAGGAAAAGGAAAAAAAAATTCATATTCAAATTAAACCATTGAAAAACGGAGCTAAAATGAGCGCTAGCGTGGATGAACTTCGAGCCACCATTGGAACATTATCATTATCCCCAGTCTCGCAACATTCTGTAAGTGTTAACAATTTTTCTACCATATCACCCACTTAAAGGGAGAATTCAACCCGAAAAGTGATTTTCGTTGAAAATGGCCTAATCCACAAGAAAAATCACACTATTCCGAAAGTTAAACATTTCAAACTATGCTTATAATGCTTGCGTGGTTTGCAACAGACTCGTTACCAACGATATTTATTCTACTTTCACTAAATTTTGTTAACCTTACTTTCCACTATTTGTGTGAATTGTAAGGTAGAACTCAACTCATGGCATATTTAATCAAGGAATCGATAGAAAAACACTTGTTGGATTTGATTCTCTCTTTAAAAATAGAAACCAGAATATTGGTAGCTAGTCAATACGGGTAAAGTCAAATGGTATAGATTCGGGGGAGGGGTATGCTGTCGCGTTTTAATGATAAAACAAGAGTAAATAGTTAAAATCACGCAAACGTGTTCGTTCGTTGTTTCTACTGGTGCTGGGTGAGCGAGTGATTGTAATAAAACAAAAATACACCGAAACAAGCGTATTAATGATGGTACTTCTCTTAAATTGCGCACGCAACAGCACCGGCGACCAGACGCATTGCACATACGTTTCAAGGTACAAAAATCAATTTGTAACAAAAAAAAATAAAATCCCCAAAGAAATTTAATTATATATCTCGTCTATTTTTCAAGCATTGCACCTTTTGATCTGAAAATATAAGCATTTTTGACTAAAATATATTTCCCACGCTCTTTCTACGGTTATACCTGTTTCTAACGCACACTCTTAAGCTTAGTGGAAATTCTAATATTTTATCTAAATTACCACTTGTGTAAAAATATTGCGCTGCAATTATTTGGTGTTCAAAGACTCTAAAGCATGGCCCGCACCTTTTCTAATCGTAAAATGAACCATTTCCTTTATTTAATTATGTTTAAGTCGTACTTGAGTTAATTCATCCAATATTTAACTATTGAAACCTGTTTCTATTAATTTATAACACATGGTTCGTGTTTGTTGATTGAGGTCTCATCGTATGGTCATTGTCCCGTGTAATTTAGTACCATCTCAAAAATAATTCTTTACCCATTTGATGCGTTAAAGATAGGTCCAAAACACCTTTTTGTAATAATAGGCCTAATTTTTATGTATAGTAAGAAAAATTTAATCAGAAAGTGGCATTTGAAAATAAGCAGAGATGTAAGTTAATTAGCCTCGAGATGCCTTCAATGTTTATTGGAGGAGGATCTTTTAATTTTTAATACAATTTAACCTTGATATCCAATTCAATTAAGGCCTCGTCCAATTTTAAACGTTCATGAGGCCGTTTTTACCTATAGTGTGACGTCAGTTTTACTTTTGATTTCACTAGAATAACGAAAAAATTGGCTTTCCAAATGAGGACAAAACGCCTAATTTGGTTAAATATGGTCCACTTTTTTTTTTGGTTTTTTTTTTTTTTTTTTATTATTATTTGGTCGAATTTTGTTGGAATTTTTTGGACCATTTTGAACCAATTTACGCGTTTTTGCAGATTGGGTAAGCTGATTTATTACCTAATTCTAAGGAAACATGTAAAGTAAAGGCATGAAAAGTAAAAGCAATGTCACGCTTATGTAAAAACAACCTCGGATTTTTTCAATTTCTTAAGATGAAATTCACGAGCTTGGTGTGAGATCAATTCTACAAGGCCTGAATTTAGTCTGGTTGCGTGTCTACTTTAAAGGGAAAATTCACCCAACTACAATTGATTTTCTAGCGATTTCTTATTTAAATTGGCTTATTATTCCACTAGTAAAATAAATTAAAATCCAAGATTAAGCTAGAAATTGTTTGTCTTACTCTGAAAGTAGGCTTAACAAGGATCCATGGAGAGTTTGATATCATATCGTTAACGGGGAAATATCAAATTCTCAATGGATATGTACTTTCGAAGCAAGTTAAACAATGGCTTTTTATCTTAATATTACTTTTTAATTTGTATTTATATTATTTGAATGATAAGGATAAAAGTCAATTTAATTGGGCTGCATATTTTCCGTAATTTAATTAGTTGGGAAAATCTCTGATACGTACGATTACTAAATTGTGAATCGTCTTTAGACTGGTTTAGACTTAATTCGAACTATTGCTATAGTGACTGCCCTTACGGAAAAAAGTTAGTCTGATCTGAAGTGGTCTTCAAGAACGCTATAAAAGTCTTGGAGAAGTCTTTAAGACCTCCTCAAGACTTCTTGATGTAATGGAAGACTTCCCCAAGACCTCTTAAGACTGCATAAGACACCCGAAAGACTTCCCCAACACCTCTTAAGACTAACTTTTTTTGGTAAGGGTGATAGTATTATTATCCATACAATTTTGTCTTCTCATTAGTATTAAGGGACTTTTTTAAAATCCAAAACGTATTTATTATTTGCAAGAATATTCTGAAATTACTACCATCTTATTTATTGTACAATTGCCTGAATAGTTTGTTCACTTTTTTTTTATATTCTAATATGAAACTGGGTCCCCGTGATAGGTACATATGAAATTTTTGTAACTTGAAATCCCGTCTAGGTAAAAAGTAAAATAACTTAAATTTCTTTTTGGGTGAAAAAATTTCAGAGGCTTTTCAGGGATTTTTAATTCTTACTGGGACATCTATTGCCTTTCGCACACTATCTTTTAATTTTGCCTCTTAAAGTAACCATAGCATGTCATTTCTCTCCACACGCTTGAAACCCTTTCAGTCCCCTTTCCTTCTAGTTTATTCTTTTATTTTTCCTCGTTTAAATTTTCAACGTGAAATTTAAAATCTCGCATTAATTTCCAGAATCGAAGGGCTTTCAACAGCGCCATGTCAACCCCTGAAGATGGTCCTGTGAAAAGGTTACTAAGCCTTTGCGTATATTTTATCTATTGGCGCACTCCCCCCACCCCGCTTGTCGCACTAAAAAAAACCTCGCTTTTGAATTTTTAGTAAAACAGACGGTGATATTTTAAGTTTATTTAGTCCTAACGCCTCCAGTGCCTCTACTCCAACCGGCGCAATTACCATCGGAGTCGAGAGTCCAGTCGCGACTGATACCACTTCTAATTCATCTTCCAATCGCTACGCAGGTTACTAACAAAAGTTTATACCCCCGTTGAACCTAATTAAACTTTTAAATCTGTTTAAATTTAAAGGATTAAGCGATATATTCGCTGAAATCTCGCAAAATAATGATTCGAGTTTGGAATTAACCAAAATTAACAACAGCGCGACGAATAGCAACAGTAGTAGTCGAGTGGGAACTCCAACCGCTTCCATTTTAAGTTCGGGACCTTTACTACCCAGACCCCCTACTGGGAGAAGATCAGTTGAGGTTAGTATTTCTTTTATAGCTATTACTTAAACCTTCGATGAATCTTCAACGTCATTAAATTCCATTATAGCATTCATCTAGAGGTCGAATGTCACCGTTACCTGGATTAATGACGCGAACCGAAAGTGTCGGTAGTTTAACTAGCGATTTTAAAACAACGTCAATGTCTGTAGGATCTTCTAGAGGTCCTTCTCCTCTTACGATCGGAATGTCCGACCCAATCCCTTTAGCCGTAGCTTTTCAAGAAGTTGTTCATGCATACTTTAGAGGCACCGACGAAGCGAAGTAAATTAAAGTTTTAACTATTTTCAAGAGGGCGAAACCTGTAAATTAATTCGTTTTAGATGTCAAGTTCGATTAATGGGAGATATGAAAGTATCTTTTCCTGCCGGAATCGTTCAAGTTTTAGCTAATAATCCTTCACCGGCTACTCTATCTTTTCGAGTCACCAAAACTGCGAGATTAGAGAATGTTCTACCCAATAAACAACTAATATCTCAGTAAGTTCAAGCGCCTAATTCCTGGAATTCTCAACAAAATGCCTTTGAAAATATTGGATCTCTTAGGGATCCCAATATGTCAGCCGGAGATCAACACGTTTACGAATTCAATATGCCTGCGTTAACGGCGCTACTCAGGAAACAATTTGAACAGACTCCTAATGCCTCCTATTTCAACATTGATATTCTAAAATATCACGTAAGTTTCACTGGCACTTTTAGGCTTAACTTCATGATCAATAATTCTAACTTGAATGATAGATCAAGCACTTCCCTGGAGCAAAAAGCACACCTTTGCACTTGGTTGCCTACTGGAAGTGTGAAGAAGAAACGACTGATTTAAAAATAGACTATAAATATAATCCGGGAGCATTAGCTACTATGGCGCCAATTACGAATATCAGCGTGGTTGTTCCCATCGATGGTGGAGTAACGAATGTCCAGTCAATGCCATCCTTGCAATGGTAAACTGCCTTCAATTCTTATTGGAAACAATGTGCCAAAATTGAATCCAATCTTTTTTCTTTTTTTTTTTCTTCAGGACGAGTGAGAATCAGCGAGCAACGTGGTGGATATCAGAACTATCGCATCATTCGGATAGTGGAGGAATGGGTTCTTTGAGAGCTCATTTTGATTTATCATCCGGGCCTTCCACACCTAGCACATTGGCTGCTCAGTTTACGTGTATGGGCACTTCCTTGTCAGGGGCTGACTTTGAACTTCTAGGATTAGGATACAGGTTATCGCTCGTCAAGAAGCAAGTCGTAGCTGGTAAGATCTAAAAATCTCTTGGTTCTTGTGCGGATAATGGTAGTAAGAACCCTATATCAGGGAAAATTGGCCAGAATAATTGGGCAGGTGAAAAAATGTATAGGAAGTGGAAAAATGGTTCAGGGAGGTATGCAAATTGTTTAAAACTGTCAAGGAGGTTGAAAAATCGTTCAGAAAGGTCTAGGAGGTTGAACAATGGTTCAGAAAGGTCAAGGACATTAAACAGTGGTTGAGAAAGTTAAAGGAGGGTTGTAAAATGGTTCGGAAAGATCAGGGAGGGTTGTAAAATGGTTAGGAAAGGTCATGTAGGTGGTAAAATGGTTCAGTAAGGTCAGAGAGGTGGTAAAATAGTTCAGTAAGGCAAGAGGTAGTAAAGTGGTGTGGAAAGATCAGGGAGGTGTGAAAATGGCTCAGAAAGATTGGAGACATGAAATAATGGTTCAGAAATATTGGGGAGGTGGGAAAATCTTTCACAAAGATCCGGTAGGTGGAAAAATGGTTCAGAAAAGTCAGGGAAATGTGAAAATTGTCCAGAAAGATTGGGAGGTAAAAAAATGTTTCAATCGCATTGGAAAAGTCTCTAAGGGGCCCAGAAGGGTTAAATATATAAACCAAAAGTTCAAGGTATACTTGGTTTTAAAATGAACTTTTTGAAATAATTTCATAGGGAAATATCTTTGCGAAGGAGACTCAACCACGAGTTATGTATAAAAAAACTAAGTGTAGCTTGTAAATTAATTGAACAATTACAATGAAATTATATATAAAAATAGACCACAAAAAATATGGTGCCTCGTTATGCAGTTTATAGAAAAACTAAAACAAAAAACTTAGATCTGAAAGTCATCCAAAAAAAATAACTTGAAATTGGTACTTCCATAACGCTGCCTTTAAAATACACTCAAAACGTTTTTATTTATGATAACGAATTAAAATAAATTGATTTATGTTAAGAAAGTCGCGAGTGCGGGAGGGAAGGGTTCCTTTTTTTATATAAAAATTATAAAGTTTCTGGCAAAAATTAGGTTTTAAAATTTAAAAAATTAAAAATCGTGAGAACCAAAACCGGAAAAAAAATTCAAATATATTATTTCTATATAAAAGATTTTTTAGAAAGGTTTTAAATTAAACATAAGTCTTAATATAAAGAAGTACGCATAGTGCCTCGTTGAAAATAAAAATTACTGATTAGTAAAAATTCAATCAATGAATAAATAACAAACAAAGGCTTAAAAATGCACTCGTAAATAATTAGGTCAAAAAGTAATTAACGTAAGGTGAAGGTTAAACTGTAAATCCCTTCCTATATACATATAAATTACGGTAAACGTAAAGATACTGAAGAAAAATGGGAATTGTAGGTTAAATTCCACACAGTAAACATAATTTTAAACCCAAGCATTTTACCACCGAACATAATTTTAATTTTTATGTAGCATAACGTAAAAAAATCAGATTTACTCGTAATTAAATGTAATTATCGATAGGATAAATGGAATTAGTTTAGTTGAACTTTTGTGATTGCTACAGGCGGGCAAAGCTAGAGATGGATGATCGATCAGGATTGGATTCCCTGGAGCGGAAGAGATTATCTGCATGCGGATTCATTTGTTCCTCGAATCTGTAAATAACTACATTAATTATTAAGTGTCCTCATTTATAAGAATCCAGCAATGGCGACAGAAATGGGATTCTAATCCCATCTCCTTCACCATTGTTGGATACTTAGTTAATAAGGACACTTAATTAATACCTCTGGAATCTTTCTCTCGCTTTGCCCCCTGGAGGTAGCATCCGCAAACGCAACAACAACACTTATGCAAATTAGTTTTTAAAAGGGAAAATGAATTAGAAATTAAACTATTAAAGTTCTTCACTAATTATAACTTTAATTCTATTATATCCCCCGCTTTTATTTAATCTTAATAACTTTATTATAATTAGAGAGAATAATGAAACCAAAGCAGTATTTTATGATTGCCAGAAATTTTCATATTTAAACCAAAATTATGTAATTGCCTTAAGTAACGCCTTAGTTCATAAAAACCAAAATGGCTTTTTTTCAGGGAATTTCGTTTTATAGCTGTTTATATTAATAATATAATCTTTTCATATTACCACACCTTGTTATGTAACTTTCTATTTCTTCGCCTCAGAATCGGTCGCGTAAGCTGGAACAATTTTTGTTTATTATTATTCTTATATCATTTAAATAGTTATCTATTTTTTATTTATGTTATTAAAAATTCCGTTTACGTTTATAAAAACAAAAAAGAACAATGAATAGCCCAGTTTAAATTCAATTTTACCCAAACAGATTTTAGTTAAATTTTTATAGCCCTATAACATAAGTACACCTCAAAATGGCTATTATATGTCGTCTGCTAAGTTTGTAATTAAAAGTGGTTATCGCATTCTAGTCGTTTGCTACATTAATAATATACGATTTTTGACAAATCTTAGTAGTAGGTTGCTATTCTGGTGAAAATCTTCAGTTTAAAGAAAATTTTAACCATAATGATGACGGGAAGGATTCAATCCATTTTTAACAAGACTAAACGATTCATGAAGTTATATTACTTCTAAAATTTGAAGGTTTTGCCATTTTTATATTCCGCTCTTCAATAAGTCCCTTTTATTTTTGAACAAGACTTAGTACCGTAACGAAAGTATATTAATAAATAGGCTTTGCGATTATTCCAAAAATCTAATATTGCTGATATTAAATTTTTGGAATATAGTGCCATTTTTAAATCTAATAAGATCTTTTAAAATATTTTGCAACTTTAAGAGGCTTAAGATTTTAAGCTTTGTTCTTAGCAAATTTTATAACTGATAAAACTAAGCAGACTACTCTTGAGGAAGCCATATTGGGGTGGAAATTCCAAGTGTACTAAATTTTCTACCGCCAAATATTTTGGCTTCTATGTATACACTTACACAATCCTACACACCTGTCGTGACTGCCACCTTAACAACAACCTGTTGATTGAGTATAATTTTCAGTGAATTGGTTAGGCTTAACGAATTATTGGAATATATCATCCTATCAAACCCAATTATGTCTATTAGAATAGTGTAAAGTTTATGCTGTATAAAATATACGAAAGAAACGATATTTTTATTGAACAACCATTGAAAGTATGTACAGATTTTTACATAGAATTGCGATCGAACTTTTGTGATTGAAAGTTCAGATTCTCTGCTAAGGTTTACTGTATATTATGTAATCGATGATAAAAAGTGGATATAATAAAAGAGGAAAATAATAATTAACTTTAATTTCAATAAATTGATTTTGGGGCTTCATTCCCAAATAAGCAATTCCAAGAAATGGGCCACTTCCATCGATTCTTCTCTTCCTAAATTAATCAGAAAATTAGATTTATTAAATATCATACATCATAATATTATTAATAATAATAAAATACTAACAATGTTTAATAGTGGTTTGATTTGATTCAAATGTTCAACCAAAAGCAACGCATCCGGAGTATTATCCCCTTCGGAACAAAAGCATGCTAGAATTAAGACTGGTTGTTTCAATTCCTTCCTAGAATTTCCATTCAACAAGAAGATTAAAAAGATTTCCCCTAAAATAATTTGAAAAATTCAAATTTAAATCATTACAGTTTTTTGTAGAGTAATTCCGTGATTCCACTCCCAGGTAAGTCAAGATTTTCGTTAGAACTATTTAACTTATTAATTTCTTTCATATTTGATAGTTTTTCATCGTCAATTAGGCCTTCTTTGGATTTTACGTGGTTGGTCAAGTATTGAATCTTGCTAATGAATTTAAAAAAGTTAGTTTTGAAGTAACAAAGTTTAAATTTTCTAAAGTATTTAATTACTGTATTTTATCATTTTCAGTTTGGAAGTGATTAAAGGCGCTTGAAAGTGTTATGGTAGCTTTGAAACCCTGCTCTTTCACCCAATCAGCTAGTAAGGACACAAATTTGTTTCTACAAGTCTTATAAAAAATTTGGGAAAAATATTTTGATCGTAAGTATTTAGAAAATACTCATTACTGTTGCCAGACAAGCCCTGGCTCTACAGAAAAAGAAACTATCCTATGATAAACTTACGGGTAAAACTGGTGATCTTTGTTGCAGGATTACAATTTTTTTATCGTGACAAATATAAACTGCAATTTAAATAGGTTAGTATTCGTAATTTAAATTGCATCAGTGCTATAGTTTACTTTGGCAAGCTGTAGTTAAGATACTAGAATCCGATTGATATGGATCCCCACCAACTATCGGTGTAATAGAATAATGGTGAAATCTCCCGAGTAATTCGACATTCAAAGTTGATATTAAAAGGTCTATGGCTAGTTGTCCAACATTTCCAGCTGCAACCACAGGCTTTAATTTGAAACGTAATTATTCAAATATGATAATTACCATAAAAAATTTAACAAAAGCCATACCATGATGAATAGAAAGTCATTCAAATTAATATTGCATTCTTTACTAAGAAAAAAAAATTGCTCCATTTTTAATTACCGCTAAAGAATATATAATCCCGATTCTGAAACTCGCGGAAGAAAACAATTTGAATAATGACAACAGTAAATAGTTCTATATACTGTTGATAATGACAAGCAAAATTTCACAGCTCAGTCAGTGACAGCTGCCATTTTACTACTATTGTAAAGTTAATACACTGTTATGGTAGGAGTAAATGAAATTCTAGCTTGTGATTGGCTAGAAAGGAAACCCTATCCAACCGTAATAGGATGATAAAGGTGTTAACAATCAAGGAGTATGTTTTGCCGCCTTTTCCTTTGTTCATTTTGGCGCCAAAACACACCACGTGCTGCAAAAGGCCTCGAACAAAATTTAAGATAAAGAAATCAAGATATCAAACTAAAAGTTTATTTATATTAAAAACAAATGCAATGACTTCCGAATGAGATTTTTTTCACAGAAAAATAGAATACTCTAATATATTTTTATATACATGTTGTGTTAGATGTTAAGTAAAACTTATAAAAAAAAGCTATAAAAATTAAAGCTTGCATGCTTTTTGAGCTAGTTTAATTGAAACTGGAGCTCGACAAATCTAATGGACAAGTTCCTTGGTTACTTTTCTCCATATTGTCCGTTGTTATGGTACAAACTGCCCCTAATTCGATCAAAGCTAAAGCACCCATTAAGTCATCATTGTCTTCTTTTACGTAAGATGTTGAGTAGAAAGGCACACACTCTTCAGTTTCAATTTGGGCTGTTGAAATAGTTTCTTGCACTGGCATTGAAGGATTAAGGCAAATAGTTTTGACATGTTTCACAGCCTCTTTCGTTTCTGAATCTTGAAACTCTCTTTTCAATTTTCTCTCTCTCAATTTTGTAGCAGAGCGGTCACATTTCTCAGCGTTATATTTCTCCAGCCATTGGGTCACAGCTTCACTTTGATTTTCATTATTGGAGGCAGAGTTACTGGAACCATACTTTTCGTCTCGAAGAAGTGGACTTGAAGGATGTTTGGGGCAATGTCGGTTGGCGTGAGTAAATCTATTGTGACATCCACTCTCTGAACATTTGAAAGGCTTCTCACCAGTGTGAAGTCTTTGGTGTGTTTTAAGCTGTCCACTCTGTGCAAAAGGGCGACCACATTCGGGGTAGTCACAGATATAGGGTCTTTCGCCTGAAAATTAAAGAAAACAAAAGCATTATAGCATAAATATTTACCAAAGGAAGGATGTTCAGGCTTAAAGAGAATGGTCACAACGTACCTGTATGAGTTCTCAAATGCGCTTGTAAAGATTTTTCTCTAGGAAATACTCGATTACAGACTCTGCATCGAATAGCGCTGTGAGAAGTGGTTCCTTCCATTATTAAGGAACTTATGGCATCCAAACGAGGCCTTCCTCTACGAAGATCTGAACCATTTTGACTGCCACATTCTGATTCATTATCGTTGGAACAATCTTTCAAATTGCTTTTATCTCCAATTTCACCTGAGCTCAAATTGAAGGAATCGGATGGACTGAGTTGAATTTCACTTGCCCCTTCGCCCCAATTCCAAGGAAACATTCGACTATCCTTTATAGGTGGGCTGGCCATCAAATTGGTTGTAAACACTGGTCTATTTTTCTTAGGACTCATAATTACGCTTCTTCTCTCATATTTTTGATTTATATATTCGACAGAAGCCATGTTTCTCAACTTTGTAATTAATCACCAAAAACTGAACAAAAATTTAAAATTTTAAATGCCCAACTTCGACGCCCTTCCACTCTGTAGCGTCAGTCGTCAAACAATAAACTGGCATTTAACCGCCAGAATTTCCCGCCAAATCGAGCATCCTGCGCCTTTAATCCGTGCTTTAATGTTTTCCCCCAAACTTCAAAGGCGCCGTTATCATTTCATTGGTTTCCGCCCTGTTGGATGACGACCTCTCGCCTTACGGAATACAAACCCCCCCCCCCCAACTAGTTCTGAATCTGAAAGTGCGATTGGCGCGCCAAAAGCGAAGGAACTCGCGTAAAATAAAAAAATAAAAATATAGGAAAAAAATCGAGAAAAAAGATCTATTAATCAGTAATTTATTGAAATCGGCCAAAAATTGACTTATGTTTTTTCTCGAGATTAATTTGGAAGGTATAAAGGTTTATTGAATGCCGTATTACAAATAATGGCTGGTGTTGTTTGTGACGTCATCGCGGGTCTGCGCCTCGGTAGAGGTTTTTCCTGCGCTACTGAGCACGCGAGAGGACCGACGCCATTTGTACATGACTGTCTTCTCGAGTAAACTTAAATTAAATCCAATCGCATCTCCATTCCGAAATGGAGTCGTGCTACGGTATAGGAGTTAGGAACAGATATGATCTGTTCCTAAACGAAGAGGAGGATCCGTTGGACATTTTAAGACAACAGGAGGAAGAAAAAGAGAAGAAAAAAGACAAGGGTAAAGATCCTAAGTCCAAGCTATCCAAAACTCCTGGTACAAAACCAACGGCGCCCACACCGATAACTACCAAAAAACCAGCTTCTAAAGACACTACAACGAGGAATACCGAAACTTCCCCCGTCACCAAAAAAGAAGGCAAGTACTTAATTCTACGTATCTAACACTCCTAAGCCTAATTAACCAACGCCATTAAAATACCTCGGAACACGCCTAGGCTTAAAGTTTGACCATTACACAATCGTTTTCTGAGCTACTTATCTTTGAGGACGAAAAATCTAGACTTAGATACACGTCGCTATCTCTTTTACTTTGAGGATTTTAAACCTTCACAAAGCTGAAAAACAATAGACCAAAATTTCTATTGTTCAAAACTCCTTAAGGCAAAGGCAAGCATTGTTACACCTTGGTTACAACTTACAAGGTGCAAAATAAGAATAGGCCAAGGTCAATTTTTGCGAGGCTTAGCACCTCCTTTATTGTTTTAAATTATTAGATTGGGCATCTTTTTTTGTTACAATTATTACCACCCATGAAAAAGATATTTGCTCACTGGTGGGATTTGAACCCACAACCCTCTGATGATAATTGTAACACCTATTGGGTACTGGGCAGCCCTTAATTTACTTAGCTATGTCATCATAAACGGATCTTTTTTCTTAGTTTGTTTTTTTCAAATATCATACATGAGAAATTGGGGCTGAACTTCACTGGTTTCCTATGGCCCAAACTGTTACGCTTCTCCCTGACTATTAAGCCGACCAAAAGGGCACTTCAATGCCATTATTGGTGTGCTAAGTTAAGGGTAAATCAAATAACTGATTGTGTGTATGTGGTAAACTAACATAGTTTATTGCAAAGTAAAGTTTCAGTCACAGTCTTTGGATTAAAAAAATTCTAGGGTTTTTTTTAAGCTTAACAATATATTGTTGAACCCTTATCGTAGGTGGCGATCCTAGATCTCGAACAACAAAGTCAATAGGTGGAGGAGAAAGGGGAGGTAGATTTGGTCCCCGCGAAGATCAAAAGGATATTGAAGAACGTAAAAATAGGCGAAATAGAGAAGAGAGGCCACCAAATGCCACTTCCGAATTTAGGTTAACTTTAAAATATACTATTTACTCTTAAGATTAGAGGATTGAACTTGATTTTGATACTTCAGAGATCGAGCCGGTCCTGATGGTGAAATGCGCAGAGGAGGACGCGGTGGCCCTAGAGGAGGACCCGGTAGAGGAAGAGGCAGGGGAGGCAGAGGTGGATTTGACGGACGAGGAAAACGTGAATTTGATAGACAAAGTGGCAGCGATAAAAGGTGTTGTGCCCTTTACTACTGTACATGTTGTATAAGTCGCAACCTTAAAATAAGACCTTTATTCTAAAGTTGCAACTAAAATCACCAATCACCGCAACTTTTTAAAAACTGTTTAACCTTCAGCAGTGTGAAGCCTACTGAAAAACGAGACGGAGGCGGAGCTCATAATTGGGGCACTGTCAAGGATGATTTTGAGTGTGTATAATTAGTTCAGTTTTGAATCTAGATTGTATAACCGTATTCTAACAATACTTTGTGAACAGAGGCGATTCTTTTAATATGCAAATGTCTTCTCCCGGCGGATTTGGAACTGAAGAAACTGGCGAACCGGCTGAACGAAGTGGGGACGAAGAAAACTCTGGCGAACCCACTGAACCTAAGTAAGTATCCCAATGAAAGAAAGACCATTTCATCCCACACTCTTAAGCCGACCACGAGGTCAAATAATGTCATTGATGGTGCGCTAAGTGTGGGTAAATCAAAATTACCGATTGTGTGTATGTGGAGAACTAAATTTGATAGTTTTATCGCAAAGAAATACGCGGTAAACAGCTTAGTTTCGTACGTACTGAATAACTCGACAAATCTTTGGTACAAAAAGTTTTTAATTTACACGATTTTTTTTTTTTTTTTTGTTTTTACTATAGAAACGGTAATCCTGACGAAGAACAAAGCGGAGAAGCGGTGCTAGATGGCGAAGAAAAGGAATACACTGCTGAAGATGCTAAAGAAATGACCTTGGACGAATGGAAACGCGAGCAAGAAAACAAACGATCTGTACCTAAATTTAACTTACGCAAACCCGGTGAAGGAGAGGATAGTGCTCAATGGAAGAAACTATTCGTACTGAAGAAAAAGGAAAAGGAAGCTACTGATGACGACGAAGAGGAAGAGACTGACGTAAGTGACGTAAGAAATCATTTTTTCTAACCTCTTCTCCGGTTTTGGGTCGAATGACAACCGCAACCCCCCATTAAGAATTTTTGTATCTTCCCCACGGATGAATTTATAGGAAGATGATGATGACTTTGTTCGCAAAGGACGAATGAAGCAAGTTGTTGATATTGAAATTAACTTTGCCGATTCACGAAGAGGAGGACGCGGCCGAGGAGGTCGAGGAATGAGAGGAGGAGACCGCGGTGGTCGAGGAATGAGAGGAGGAGAACGGGGCGGTCGTGGAGGAAGAGGCCGCAATGATTCCGATAGAGAACAGGGAGGAGAAGGTGGAGGAGGAGGCCGCGGGGGATTCGGAGCTCCTGATGGAGGACGTCGAGGTTTTGGTCGTCGAGATGAAGGAGGGCCGAGAAAAAATCAACAATCAGCTCCTAAAGTTGACGATTGGAATGATTTCCCTTCTTTGATCGCGGCTTAAAATAATGAAAATAGGGGAGATAAAACAAAGTATCCTGCAAAAATTTTTGAGAGTTTAAAAAATTTCTCCCTTTATTAAAAAAAATCTCTCTTAACCAAAAGGAATTTTCTTTTGTCATGATTTTTCAACGTCACAAAGGTTTTTTTGTTTTGGTTCGTTAATATCCCCCCCTTTTTCCTACACTAAAATAAAACTCGATAAATGGTCAAAATTCCCTCCCCATTCCTCATTGACAGAATCATCGCCCGTTTTCCGTTTTATTTCGCTTTATAAAAGCCACACTGTACTAAACGACTAAAAAACCTTGCCCGTTTCACTCTTACTTTCTTTTCGTAAGATTTTACTAGGTTTTTCTACTTTTTTTTTTTTTTTTTGTAAACGAGAAAGAGCGAAGGATTTTTTCCATATCTACGTAATATAAAGAAACCCTTTTTTTTTCTTGTCAAGAAAAAAAATATTCGCGTTTATTACTTTTGTTTGAATCAATGAAAAAAAAAGATAATAAGAAAACAAAAACTCATTATTCATTGTTAAAGAAAAGACAAAAGGCAGGTCCAAGAATTTATCTTTTTTGGATTTGTTTTCATTGTAGATAAAAACCGCACATTAATTGAATGATAAAAAAATAAAAAAACTTAAAACATTGAAACATTTTTTAATAGGTTCATTTTAGGTATAAGAAGTGAAATTTTGCTTTTGGACACAGTTTACTATAAAAAAATGGACCTTGGAATTTTTAGTGGAAAATAACCTGAAAACTGGCCTTTGTACAGTAACCAATTCAAAATTAACCTTTAACTTTTGAACATCCAATAAATTTACTAATATGGGCAACTTTCTTATAGACAGAATAATATAATAATAATGCCTTTGTACATGAAATATCATGCGGGGAGGAAAGTACAGTTATGGCAGTGATTCATGCATGGAAATAAATTCAAATAATATTGTATCCAGCAACCAGTATCTCAAATTCCAGTAAGTCCTGTGCTTAATTCCTATGAGGTTTTCTATAGAAACATTTTTTAAAGGGTCTGTCTGTCTGGGATTTTTGAAGTCCCTTTAAAGTCGTCTTCTTTTCAAGCTAAGCAGATGTCAACTGTAACAAATTGTGCATTCAAAGCTAAGCTGTGCGAAAGGGAAGAGGCAGATAATTTACCCCTTCCAGATTATTTTCACTACACACATAGCCTAGCTTTGACTGTGCAATTTGTTACGTACAACTTCGTCAGCTAAGCAAGAAAAGAAGGCGCCTATATAGGGGCTACCAATAGTTTTGTATTCCATTTGATTGCTTGCAAAATTTTATTTGGACACAAAAAATACATCTTTTTGTTTGAATAATTTAATCTTGGATGAGAATAAAGATATAGCCTAGTATCATAAGTTTATAACTTATCTTCCGAAAAACAAGTTTTAAACTTTTCTTCCAAAAAACAAGTTATAAACTTATATTCGAAAAAACAAGTTATAAACTTATATTCGAAAAAACAAGTTATGAAGTTATATATATTCGAAAAAATGAGTTATGAACTTAGATTCCAAAAAACAAGTTATAAACTTAATTCCAAAAAACAAGCTATAAACTTATATTCCAAAAAACAAGTTATAAACTTATATTCCAAAAAACAAGTTAAACTTATGGTAACATTTATACACCAAGATTTAATGGTGCAAAAAAGAAAGCCTAATTTTGCGACGACTTGTTTTTAATTTGCATAATTTATGTGCAGAAAATTTGAAGAATACCTTTTTTTGCGACGTCTTGTTTTAAATTCGAATAAGTGTGGGCGGAGCTTCCGATGCTTAACGATTTCCCGCGTTTGTGAAGTTATAAAGGTTTTGATTGAACTATTTCTAAAATTTTTACGCTTCAGTTTATTAATAAGATAGCTATTAATAAAACATATTCCCTTTTTGGAAACTTCGTAATAAATATAATTAAGTTTTGACCGCTTGAAAAGTTGAAATTGAATTCGGACGGCGATGGCATGGTTGTAACCAAGGCTTAGGGTGAAGTCCTCCAATCATCGAATAGTTATAGCTGCGCCTGCTAGAAAGTAAAACACGAGGTAAGAATTAGAGAGAAGGATTTTACAGATTTACTCAGTTTCTAAATTTATAATTAAATGTCTTAAATTAATGACTTAGACATGGTATTAGTCCATCACCCAAATTTGTCTTCCAACGTTTCCCAAATTCCTACGAACATGGCTTATCGGAGCGGAGATCCTATAAGTTTGGAAATTGCAGCAAGAACTGTTGATCAGTTCATTCAAGTAGACAATACTAACCCTACTTTGTTGGATTATTTCAAATCTCTTGGAGGTTAGGTGTAATTACGAATATTTAATTTCTATGAGATTTCAAATCTAATTTCTCTTCAGATCTCCCAAATCAAAGCGGGCAACATGATCCCGATTATCCTGGGTTGACTCATTTGAGTCGCAGTTTGAAATCCCTTTCCCAGATTGGCCCTATCAAGAAAGTTCCATTGCCTGCGGAACTAGTGGAACAGTTTGGTCGTATCCTTTTTGGCGTTTTAAACTAATTGTTGTAGGTTGGAGTTTTTTAATCTTTAACTTAATGCTGGTAGACATGCAAAGTTATTGCGAAATGGGAATCTTTCCTGAAATAGGCAGAGCTTGGCTCACAATTGATAAAGATATATTCGTTTGGACTTACGAAGAAGGGTAATTTACCTGTTTTAAATCCTTTTGTATTTCAAACCCATAATTTTAATCATTTTCAGAGGAGACCTAGCTTATTTTGACGGTTTGAGTGAAACCATTCTCAGCGTCGGTCTAGTCTATCCCAAAACAGGAATATTTCAACCTCACATTCAATTTCTGTTATGTTTGGCAACCCCCATAGAAATAGTTTTATTAGGAGTCAGTTTTACGAGAAAACGGGAAGGTACAAGTTAAACGATATTGAGGTTGTTTTGCACAAACTTCTTTAAACTAAATTATTTTTCAGATTCCCCACCTTACGAAGAGATGCATCTTTTAGGAGAGCCCCTTTTCACTCTAGCTACCGATAATGCCCACATGGTTTGCATTAATAGCTCAAGATCAGGACGTATATTTATGGGAAGCAAAGATGGTTCCGTTTTCGAACTAATCTATCAGGTAAACGATGTGATTGAGGATTAAAGCTCTTACAGTTTCATTTTATAAATTAATTTCTCTGTTTCTAGGCTGAAGATGGCTGGTTTCGTAGAAGATGTCGAAAAGTCAACCATTCGAGTAGTTCCTTATCATTTCTAGTCCCGCAGTTCATTAACATGGCATTTTACGAAGAAGGTATTTTAAAATAATGGGAAAGCAGTGGCATTTTTACTCACTTAGGTAGCTGATCTTTTTCAAAGGTCTGCTCGACAGTAATTTGAGGCCCCGTTTGAGTGTATTTTTGATCCCCATTGAAATTTATATTTATACTATAGCCTTCCACTAGCGCCGCGACTTTGGGAAAGGTCAGGGAAAAATATATACCGAAAGGTCAATTAAATTTATGGTCAAAGAAATTGAATAATAGACCAGATTGGTCATGGAAATTGAATAGTTGACCATATTGATCATGCAAATTGAATAGTAGATCAAATTGGTCATGGAAATTGAATAGTAGACCAAATTGTTCCTGTTTATTGAAAAATAGACTTAAATGCAAATAAAGTAATTAAATACACCAAAATAGTCTAGGAAATAAAGTAATACACCAAAATAGTCTAGGAAATAAAGTAATACACCAAAATAGTCAAGGAACTAAAGTAATAAACCAAAATAGTCAAGAAATAGAGCAACAGACCAAAATGATCAATGAAATAAAGTAAAATCCAAAATGGTAAGGGAGATAAAGTAATAAATCCAAAATGGTCATGGAAATAAAGTAATAAATCCAAAATGGGCAGGAAAAGAAAGTTATAAAACCAAAATTGTCAGGTGAATCGAAAAAGAGACCAAAATAGTCCCGGAAGTTGAAAATTGGCCTATAATTAATGATATTTCAAATTTCCATTTAGATCCGATCGCACAAATTGAAATTGACGAAACTAGGAATATTCTTTATGCCAGATCAGAAAAAGGTGGAATTCAAGTTTTTGATCTGGGTTTAGATGGTTTACAGATGAATAAAGTAGTTTCTGTCCCCCCTTCGTCCGTAATCGATGAAATAGTCCACGTAGCCAGGTAATTAAATATTCAACCTAAGCAAGTTTAGAATTTTTAACCCTCATTTTCCAAATCCATTCCATCTAATCTCGTGTTCATTCACTTTTTTTTTTTTCTTTTTTTAAGAACTGGAGACCGATCAGCTTTCAAATCTATTGTTCACATCAGTATGGTGGAACTGTCTGAATCGCCTCACATTCATTTGGTAGCATTTACCCAATCGGGGGTCAGGATTTTTTTCACTACGACGCCCATGTTGCAACCGGCTCGTCCATACGCTTTGAAAATTGTTCATGTTCGGTTTCCACCTGGTCATTCAGTCGGGGGATCTCCTTTGCAACCCAACCAAGTACATCACGCTCATTACAGAAGAGGTGCGCTAAGCCTACTTTTAAATTAAGTAAGTAAACGTACCTTAACATAATTTGATTTTGTTTGTTTCCAGGAACGGCGTTATTGGTCTCATCAAAAGGTGATAACGATCTTCTTTGGGTTATTAGTAACGATACGTTTCCTACACAGCCCAGGTTAATAGAACTTCACGTAAGATTTACAATTACTGATTTCTGTTAAATTTCTAAAGGAAGTTAATTAGTTTTGAATAAGAAATTCATGATTATTTTTATCTTATGTTTAAAAATTCATGGATTCTTAGATTTAATTTCAAGGATTTTATTATCTTTGATTTAATTTCAAGGATTTTATTATCTTTGATTTAATTTCAAGGATTTTATTATCTTTGATTTAATTTCAAGGATTTTATTATCTTTGATTTAATTTCAAGGATTTTATTATCTTTGATTTAATTTCATGGATTTTATTATATTAGATTAAATTTCATGGATTTTATCATCTTAGATTTAATTTCATGGATTTTATCATCTTAGATTTAATTTCATGGATTTATCATTTTATATTAATACTTGTATTACTTTAGGTTTATAAATTCATGGAATTTATTATAAGTAGAAAAATTCATGATATTGTCAAATTATTATATAAGGTATGAAAAATCACGATAATTTTAGGCAAATTATTTTAAACTCATGGAAATATCATGGAAATTATTATAAACTATTGGAAATGTTAGGAAAATTTTAAACTCATGGAAATATCAGGGAATTTATTTTTAACTCGTGGAAATGACAGGAAAATAATCTCATTGGTATGAAAGTGGAATAATTTTATACTCATTGGAATGTAAGTGGAATAATTTGATACTCATGGAAATGCAAGCGGAACTCTAAGAAATATGAAGGGATTTTTAAACATGAAAATATTGGTATTGTTAAACTCATGGAAGTATTGGGATTTTTAAACTCATTGAAATATTGGGATTTTTAAACTCATTGAAATATTGGGATTTTTAAACTCATTGAAATATTGGGATTTTTAAACTCATTGAAATATTATGATTTTTAAACTCATTGAAATATTGGGACTTCTAAACTCATGGAAATATTGGAATTTTTAAACTCATGGAAATTTTGGAATTTTTAAACTCATGGAAATATTGGAATTTTTAAACTCATGGAAATATTGGAATTTTTAAACTCATGGAAATATTATGGGAATAAGGATCGGCCCCATAAGAATTCATTCAATTATGTGGAAAGTTATTAAACTATAGTGAATTAAATTAATTTTTACAGACTGTAGTATCATTATCTGGGAAAGCTTGGGCATTAAGAGAAATTCCACCGTATCCCAAACTACGAAGCCCTCCACCTATTGCTGCCGATGTTGGGGCGATCGAACCTCCAGTTTTAGTCACGCAACATAGCGAACCTCCGCAGAAATTCGTTTTAATTTCTCCCCAAGTAATTAATATTATGTAAAATTGTTAAATTTAATCTTTAAAATCTTGGATGTCATATAAAAATTTATACCCTAAGGGAAGCCATATCGTTACTAAACTACAACCGTGGGAACAATTAAGTCAGTTACTAATCGATCACCAAGGACCCGATTGCGACGCCGTTAAATCGTTCTTTTCATTACTAAGAGAAAGTCAAGCTTGCGCCGTATCTTTAATCTTGGCGTGTTCTCGTCAACTGCACGATAAGAGAGTCAATGATTGGGCCAGCTTGGCTTTCTTCATGTACGGAGGTGAGGGACCCGCCATTCAATCTATGTATGGCCAACAAACCCCTCATTCTACTGCCTTGATGCAAACTGGAGCTCTTCAACAGTCGCGTAAGTTTTTTATATTAGTTAAAGAGACAAAGCAGCTGCCAAATGATTATCTGCCCTAATCCGCTTGTTAAAAAAGTTAAACTTAACAAGAATCTTACTCTGAAAGTAGGCGTAGTTTGGATCTTACTCTGAATGTAGGCTTAGTTTGGATCTTACTCTGAATGTAGGCTTAGCAAGGATCTTACTCTGAATGTAGGTTTAGCAAGGATCTTACTCTGAATGTAGGTTTAGCAAGGATCTTACTCTGAAAGTAGTCCTCAACTCAAAGTAGGCAACATAGTAGGCTGGTTTAATCAGATTTAACTGTGGTTTTCATAGCCTTCTTAGTTCAGTAACCCTCAGTTAAATTGGATTAAACCTGGGTTAATTAATGCCTCAAAGTAGGCTAGAATTTTAGTGAAAGTAGGCTAGAATTTTACTGAAAGTAGTCTTAGCAAGGATTCATGGATAGTTTTAAGTCTTGTCTTGTGGTCAATCGTCGTAAGCCTAGTTTGAAACTATTTACTGTCAGAATAAAAGACTCCTTTCTCATGTGATTTTGTTTTTAATTTGAATTGCAGCATGGACTTCATCTCCTATTGGTCATTCTTCTGCCTTAGGGCCTCCTTTGCAAGCTTCGTCTCCGATCCAGTCCCCTATGAATCAAAGTAAGAGAGAATAAACTGGTTTAATATTTTGTCACTCTTATTTAATAAATCAATTTTAGCTACAGCTTATAAAACTTTAAGTTGGGGAAGTCAGGGCAGTCAAATTGACCCTATGCAACAATTACAATCGACGCAATATCAAATGCAACAGCAACAACAGCAACATTCGATGCAACAAGGAGGAGGAATCGACGGATATTTCTCGGCAAAACATAATGGACTTTATCTCTATTTTGGAAGAATCGTACGATCCATTTGGAATACGAGATTGGTTTACGATCCCAGTGGTTTACCACCAAATAGTCAACCTGATCTTGTAAGATAACATTTTATTTCAATTAAATTGTATATAAATACTAGGAAAACCTGAATATGATTCAGAAATATCCTAAATTAGGGCAAGTGATGAAGGAAATTTATAAATTAGGGCAAGTAATGAAGGAAATTTGTAAATTAAGACAAGTGGTCAGGGAAATCCTTAATTTAGGGTGACTAAACAAGGAAATTCTTAAAGCAGGTTTAGTGAACAGGAAAGTTCTCTTAAACTAGGAAAATACTTAAATTAGGACTACTTATCACGAAATTTCTTAAGTTGTGACTGGGAAAATTATATTAGGGCTAGTGATCAGGAAAAATTATAAACTCGATTAAATTATCAGATAATTGTCCAATGATCAGGAAAAATAATAAATTTAGTCTAATGATCACGTAAATTAAAAAAAAATGGAATTTTAATCAAAACTTTATCCTTGCTAGCTTGTTAGCAGAATAGGTTCGGAGAAACTAAGCGAATTTCTGGATAAATTAAAATCTCTAAATCATTTCATCGAAATTAATTCTCAACATATTCTTAACACGCCAACGACAACGTAAGATTTTTAGGAAACTTTATTTTCTACGTATTTAGGCGTCATTCTAATTGGTTATCATTAATTTCAGTTGTAAATCAGACCCATTAAGCCCTCATTTAAGCGGCAGTTACATCAGATCGGAAGATATCATGCATTCGGAAATTCAACGCAGGAATCAAATTGAAGTGCAAGCTCAAGAAAAATTGTCTCTTTGCAATTTGCGCAGTTTGATCAAACATACGGTAGAAGTTTTGGGTTTATGGAAAGTTCTTTGCGATCATTCGTTTCACGTTGTGGCAGCTTCTCTGGCTAAAGATGTTCAATCCCAACTACGAGGATTTACTTTTAAAGATTTGATCGTGACTGGAGGGGACGTAAGTCGGAAAATCTTATTAATCTCAAATCAAAGTTAAATCTTAACGCATTTTGGGTGTAGATTTGTAACGCGTTGGTCACGGCGTTAATTCATCATTATCTAGATGATAATGCAACGATAGACGCCATTAGTGGACGTTTACGAGAAGTTTGTCCTTCAATTTTTAGGAACGAAGACGCTGTTTTCTCTAAAGTAATTATAAAATGGAAAGTAAATCAAGATTGTGTTCTTTCATGAATTATGATCATATTTTTTTAGGCCCATGAAAAATTAGTCATGGTTAAGACTGTGCAAAACAAAGCCGAGAAAGAAATTATTCTTAAAGAAGCATTGCAGGTAAATATAAAATTATTCCTCTTAAGACAATTTTTTTTTTTTTTGATAAGGGTAATAATAGAATTTGTACTTCATACTCATTGCCAAATCTTTAAAATTATTGAAATGTAAAAAACTAGCCTCAAAAACACTGGGGAAATCAAAAATTTATTGAAGAAATCTGTGGAAAGCTAACAAGTAGCTAAAAATTAGGAAAAGGTGAAAAAGTAGGCTTGAAGCTAGAGATTGAAAAGTAGACCAAAAAAATGGGAAGGCTAAAAATCTTATGCCAAAAAGTAGATGAAAATTTGGAAAGGTTAAAAAGTAGCTGAAAACTGTGTCAGGATTGAAAAGTAGGTTAAAAACTAGGGCATTGTTTAAAAGTAGGCCAAGAACTAGAGGAAGGTTAATTTAAAAAGTAAAAATAATGTTTTATCTGAAATTAATCTACTTGTAGTTGTGCCAAGAAATCAGTCCGCAGCTTCAACTTCCTGCAGTTTGTCGACTATTTTGCAGCGTCCATTATTACGAAGGTGTGGTGAATCTGTGTTTAGGAGCTGCCGAGAAAAGGGACCCCCAAGGTTTAGCCGTCCATTTTTATCGTAATGGAGAACCTCAAGAAGATCGACAAGGTTTGCAAGCGTATGCCAGCAGAATGGATTGTTACAAAGCCATTCTGGACACGCTCGGTCATCTAATGAGTTTGAGCGCCTCCCATCCTCAGTCACCCAGTATTCCCAAAAGTCCTGGACCTCTACCTCCACCCATACCTGACACTTTGGCCCCTGAAGAAGGAAAAACTTACGTGAGTTAACCCTCCAATTTTATAGATTGGGACACGTCTGTTTACATAATTTAATAAGAAAGGTTTATTTTTTTGCCACAGTTAGAAATGGTTTTCAAGCAAGCGATACAGTCGCAAGATGAATTATTTCACGTTGCCCTTTATAATTGGCTTATCGATAAGAAATTAACCGAAAAACTTTTAGAGGTACAGTAATTTATTATCTTGAATAGTTTATTTTTTAGTATAGCTATAATGTTGAATTATTTGTTAGTGTAGAGAGAATAATTTGTTAGTGTATAGAAAATATAGAATTTGTTATTGTAGATAGGATGGAGAATTTGTTAGTATAGATAGAATAGTGAATTTACAAATTATCCTAAATAGATTAGTTTTTCTTAGTGTAGATAGAAAGTTAAAATAATTTGTAATACTAATTAGCCTAGATATGTTAGACAGTTAACCTATAATATTTGACTTCTAATTAATCTAGAGTAATTGTTAATTAATCTAGAATAGTTATTGTTAATTAATCTAGAATAGTTATTGTTAATTAATTGAGAATAGTTATTGTTAATTAATTGAGAATAGTTATTGTTAATTAATTGAGAATAGTTATTGTTAATTAATTGAGAATAGTTATTGTTAATTAATTGAGAATAGTTATTGTTAATTAATTGAGAATAGTTATTGTTAATTAATTGAGAATAGTTATTGTTAATTAATTGAGAATAGTTATTGTTAATTAATTGAGAACAGTTATGGATAATTAATTTTAATATGTATATTAACTTTTTTCAGATAAAAACGAGTTATTTAGAATCTTATTTGAAACGAAATATGGAACAACACTCTGATAATTTGTCAGCCATTGATTTGATGTGGAAATATTATGAAAAGAATAGAAATTTTTCGGCCGCTGCTAGAATCCTTTTAAAGTTGGCAGAACGTCACAGCCCCGAAGTAAATCTCCAGCAACGATTGGAATTTTTATCTCGAGCCATAATTTGCGTTAAAAGCTCAGAGATCAGAATATCATCTTCGGCCACGGAAGGAGAATTTCTACATGAACTCGAAGAAAAGATGCAAGTTGCCAGAATTCAACTTCAAATTGCCGAACAATTGAGTCAGAAGCCGCAATCTCCTAGCGTCGTTAACGCTTTGACTAGACTTAATTCCGATTTACTAGACATAACCCAAGTAAGTATATGTTATGACTTTTAAAAAGGTGTTAGAACTAAAGATTTTTTTTTTTAATTTAGTTATACGAACTTTTCGCCGATCCGTTTGATCTCTATGAAGCAAAATTATCTATTATTCATTGTGCTGAACATTACGACCCTCTATTAGTCGAAAATTTATGGAAAAACATCATTGATACATTATTACAACACACGGTTGGAAATCGACCCGATTTGCGAATGATGGAGCTTAAAAATAAGATTGTTAGTCTCGGAAGAATTTATTTTACTTCACAGAAGTACTTTCCTGTTGGTACAGTAATTTTTTTTTATTCATTATGATTATAATTCTCGCTTGTCTGCAAGTTTCTTAATCAAAAAATTTATTCTAATTTCCAGCGTTTCTTATAAAACATCTTGAATTTCGATCTTGCGCGGCACAATTCGATATCGAATGGGTTTCGCAAACTTTACTGGCCGTTGGTGTTCCATTCCAGCAATTATTGGAACAATACAATAAATTGCATCGTCTAAGAGACCCTTGCTGGCGTAGTGTAAGAAAACCTCATCATTTGCTCACCGTTTTATGCCAACTTATCATTCATTTTGCCGTTAATCCCAAAATTACCAGCCAGAATGAAAGGTAAGCGATACTTTTTATTTTCCAAGGCTAGAAAGTGTTTTAGTCGTGGTTCATACTCGACACAGTAAAGAACGAGAATTTTAAAATTGACCTCTAAACTTCAAAAGTTTGGGAAATTAATTCACATATGAAAACAGAAGATTTATTTTTTAACCAAAGTCTTCAGTTTTTCATAACATCTGCCCAGACAAAGCTTTTAAATAGTCATGGGTCCGAACCAATGTGGTTCAATATTGTATCAGTGTATGCTTATAAACAACCTATATTACGTCAGTGTTTGCAAATAAACAACCGATTTTCTCAGATAGATAGTAACAAATGTTTCGGCGTTGTAAATTAGAAGTTTTAATTTTTTGTGCCAAGTATACTGAGGTTTTATAATATTGCAATTGGTTAAATTGCAATATTGGCTAATATTTTACTACTCAAATATCAGGGAAAACCCGGTAAAGTCAGGGAAATTTACTACAAACCATATTGTAGATTAAAAACAGTTAAGATCATGAAAGCATAGAAACTACACTGGGAATGCTTATATACCCCATTATAGACGTAGTATTATGGGATGTTTTTAGAAAAATGGCTGGCTACTCTTGTATTACTATCTGTCATCTTTAAACCATCAAGCGACTCACCGTCTCCTAATTGGTTGCCTAGCATCAAAGATGATCAATAGATTTTGCCAAAATTTACGCGGCATTAAATCCTTTGCCTTGCATAAAGGAGTGGTTTTCAATCGTGAGGAAAAATAAAGGCTTTATCGCATAACTTCTTATTATTCAATGAAATGTCTAAAGTACCGAAAATATATACCCACATTTCTCTCAGTCTAGTTATGTTTCGTTAAGCCTTGGCCATTAAAAGTGGATAAAATTTGAAATAACGGCCACTTGAGGAAGGAAACGCTTTATGATAATGTATTTGGTGATTTTCGTCAATGATATTCCAAAGCATTTTGCAAGCCACTCCCATATTTGGAAGCTGAACACGGCCAAATCAGTCCCTTAAGAATTCCCTGTGTAACTTCTATACTTTCTTGTTATGACTTTTGCCATTATAAAACATCCTTAATCCAAAGAAAAACTAAAAAACTTGATTGATAAACCTATAATAAATAAATCAATCTTATCGGTCCTTATGAGAAACATAAAGTTTTTTTTTTTTTTTTTATGTTTGGTGTTTGTGGAATAGAAGAGCGTTGGCGTCTCATTGTTTGGACCTGGTGGCGTCGTACTTGGTTGATTTACAAACTGATAGTGTGACGGACGGTGTGCCCGAATTAATTTTAAGGTTTCGCGAAGTGCAACGCAAACTCGAAAGGAATGTTTAGCTTTTATTTATATCAAATTTTCGGAAATACCGTTTTTCAACATTTATACAAAATTCATTGAACCGCGTAAAATAATTACAACTTTTTAAGGAAAATAGGCCATTACGATAGTAAAAAGACTTAACATAATAAAAAAAAATTAGACGTTTCTAATTAACACACCTCAATTTGAATACTAATTAATACTGTACTAAAAGTGTGTCTATTCCAGAGTATTACCCAAAAATGTCTAAATCCTTTATGTGTAGTATCAGAAGTATATGATACTTATAATTTCCAAAAATTGCGCTAGTTATCGTATTATTTTGTTTCCAAAATTATTATTATTCTATCCAGATCTGCGCTATAATTTTAGCGGTAATAGGATTTAGGCATGGAACTGTCAAATTAGCCGCAACATTCTTTACTCATAGGTTTATAGAACTTATGACTTATGTTAGGTACATTTGTCATAGATATTTTTCACAGCCTAGCAGTTTTTTCTATCCTTTTAGGTTATAACTTTTAATTGATGAATTATTAAGGGTTACATTCTATTATTCCAATCACAAAATGACTCTATAAAATCTTATAATTTGAATAATTTCCCCAGTAAAATTATAAGGCAAGATTTTCTGTATTTGTGCTTGAAATGTCATACTGTTCATTCTCCCTTTAAAATGGAGCTGGGCAAAAGCCTGTACACAAAAGTCCAGTCACGGTGCTGTACATAAGTAAAACGTTCCTTCTCACTTTGGATATGGGATATGTTTTATACAACTAGCCTAATTTTACAATTTTCTTCGTAAAAATTTGCCTTTATTTATTAACAACCTACCGTAATATTATACTTATGAATCGTCAGCTCAAATGTAGCACCCCTACCATTTAGCGCCATTTTTTTCTTAATTCCCAAACCCACGTCGGTTTCGTGGGATTTCTATTACCATTGTGTGTAAAGAACTAAAGATATAATTTAAACACCTGTTCTTTTATTCAAGGACATTTTATCAGAAAAATAGCTTAACTTAAAATCCCGAAATAATTACCGTAATATAAATCGACCTTCCACATTTTTAGCACATAGAAATCTTAGAGATATAGTATCACAGCCAAAAATCGACTTTCCAATTTCGGAATATTACAAATTTTATGATGTCATAGCATTGCCATTCGTTATAATCATAACTGTGAGCTTTTCTTTGGCTTTATTTTTTTACTATTATTATAATTATTTTTATCAGGCTTTAGTGGGTACGCGTCATAGTGTAGTTAAGAGGAGGCGGGTCTTATTATACTTAGGCAATCAAATATGTGTTTTTTTTGTTTTTTTGCCACTCCCGTCAGCAACATTAATTCAAGTGAGCCACTAAAATATACATTTTGGTTATAGGCGTTGAGGGGTGGAGCTCTTCCTTGGGCTGTGAGTCGGAATACAGTAAAACCAAAAAGTCAGATATTTCTTCTATAATTACAAATTAATTCTTGTTATTATTATGCCTAAGATGCGCTGGATGGGAAAACTTTTACTGACAATCTTGGGATAGATTTCTAGTAAAAGTATATTTTGTTCAAAAGAATTAAATACCTCGGTGTTCCCGGTGAAGTATTTTTTTTTATTATTATTATTATTAGATCGTGCTACTTTCCCTTTAAGTTTCTTTTAACACACTAATCATTTGGCTTCGAAAACCCCTTTTCTCCCCTCTAGCTGTATTTGTTTTTGGTTTTAGGGCGTAGTCAAGAACTTTTCCAAGTACTTCTAAAGTTACCCGTAAAAGGTTCCTTTTTTGATGATTATGTAGAAAAAATTCCATTGTAGTATAATTAATGATTTCGGAAGAGACGATGGAGCGATTTTTTTTTTTTAAATAAGTAACTTTAATTTTCTTTTAATTTAAATGAGTAAGGGGTTGAACAATGAGATGGTTGTAATCTTTGGCGTACTTATACTAAAATGACCTTTTGACCCGAGGCAGGATGTATAGAAACATTGGATAGAGAGAAAAAAACGCCCTTACTCCCGAGAAATCTTTGAAATTGGCCGAAAACTCATAATAGCATTTTCGTGTCTCATCTCAGCACTTCTGTATTATGCCATTATCCATTTTCTCACACGTTTTTGAGGAAAATTCATTAATTTTTCTCTTAAATTTACCTGTGGAAATAACCCTGAAATTATGAGGAAAATTGCATCTCGGGTATTTTTAATTCTTGGGTAAATTAAAATGCAAATTTTGGCCTACTGTATTCTTAAAGGTATGAAAAAAACCAAACTCAACTCAAGGCAATCCAGTGCATGATTAATGTAATGACAATTTGATAATAGTTTCAAATATCATGCCCCTAGAACCACGTTGTACATGTTTATCAAAATGGGTTTTGGCATCATAAATTGTAAGGAGAAAATCAAAAGAAACTTTGCAAAATTCATAATTTGATTTGGGATTTTAAAGGGAACATGAAATGTAAAGAGACTAATTCGAGCGCAGAAATGTCCCACCATTATTGTACCTGAATTAAAAATGGCCGTCATATGTCTGGTTTCTAGCCCACGACGTCTTCTATTTTATACTTTACAAGTCGAAGCACCTGGTTGGGTTTTGTAGCCTTAGTGCCTATCGCGTGGAGTAACGTTAACGAAAGGTGTTGGGTTCAACCCATAACATGTAATTGCTCGAAGAAAAAGCTTTCCTCTGTCCGTGGCATCAAAAATATATAAAAATAAAAAAAAAAAAAAAAAAAAAAAAAAAAAAAAAAAAAACAGGTGACATTCAGCTAGTGTAATTTTCTATCATATTCTTGCCAGAGACTAACTAGATTTTTATTATTACTGCGTAACTGCCCCTTCAATGTCTAAATATTTGATCCCCTGGCCTTCCATTAGCATCTTTATGTCGCTCTTGATGTTAAAGATCATATAGATTTTTATATTCTAAATGGGCGTTTCTATATAAGCTTAATACTAATATCCCAAGTTAAAAAGTGAAATAATCTTTTACTTTTCATTTTCTCTTTAATAAGAACTAATTTTGAAATATATACAGTGTGGTTCAGATTAAAAAAAAAAAAAAACAATAGTTTCTATGGAGGGATTAAATTAACTTTGAGCGCGTGTTAATCTAATTTATTTTTTTCAAACTCACGCTAGTTTTAAAAAAAATGAACACGCGCTCAATGTTAATTTTATCCCTCCATAGAAACTATTTTTTTTTATCTGGTAGGTAGGATTATCTAAGGATATTCCGTAATACCTATAATATATTTTAACTATTCATATTCCACTTAACTTGATGGTTAGTGTAGTGGGTTTCGAGTTCGTTTACTTATAATAGTCAGCGGGTTAGGCTAAGAGTAACCGGGCCAAATAAGTTTACTCAATAGCCGCTCATTTTCCATCTTTTTAAACGGAGGGTGAAGAAGAAATCGAAGTGATGTTTTTGTTGATTCCGCTTCTCTGAATTGTACAAAAAAAAAAAAAAAAAAAAAAAAAAAAAAAAAAAAAAAAAAACTTATGAATTTGGCATAAAATTAAAAGGAGAACCTCTAACTAATCGAAAGACAGGTTAAGCAGACTCTGTCAAGCCACGTGACTGTTTAGAATCCGGCTTTGATTTCCAGAGCGCGGTCATTTTAATTTCTTCTGACAACTGAATAGATGCCCTCCGAGAAGTATGATGTTTCCTATTGAATGCGACAGTGTCAGTAGAACAGAATGAAACAGTCACGTGCACAGTGCGATTTGTCAGTAGATCTTAAAATGGCAACGCTTTGGAAATCCAGTCCCGGATTGCAAACAGTCACGTCACTTGGCAGTCTGATTAACCTGTTTTTTTAGTAACCTTGGTTTAATTAAATCCCCGCGACACGCGCCGCGGCATTCGCTCTTTGAATCACGCTATATCTCGTTCTTGATTATTTTCACGCCCACAATCGTGCGTATAACAGCGCGTGTCGCGGATATTTTACGAAGCCAAAGATACATGAGTCTTTTGATTAGTCAGAGATTCTCCTTTTAATTGAATGCCAAAATACGAATCTTTTATTTTTTGAGCAATTCTTAGACATTTCCCGAATGTTTTAAAATGCGAACAAGTCTTATTTTTAATAGTAGGATCGATAAAGAAATAATTTCATTTTGTTCTTCAGCCTCCCTTTAAAACAAGCGAAAAATAACGAAATCGGGTTCTCTTCCCCGCTTGAAAAATTGCCGCCTTTTATTTACCCAAAGTTTAATCATTTTAATTTCAAGTCGCGTCGGAAAGTCTTAATAAAAAGGGAACGTTTTATTATTGACAAAAAGCCTCGGAAAATAAAAGGAATTCACTAGAGGTTAGATTATCTCATTGTCCCAACCCCTTTCCATACCGAGAGCGGACAAAAGAACCGAATTTCTCATCTTAAAAGTCCATCAAAATAGCGTAAAATCGAGTTTCGAGGGCGGTAACTTTTTTCGCGAGTTCGTGTCTACCCGTCTGTGGGTCATAATTAGGGACTCACACTCACTCGGGAAAATCACTTTCCCAAAGTTATTCGACTTAAATCCCAGGCGACCGAGGACTGTAAGACTACTCAGTACTAGAGTCTCCATAGACAACGTCATGTCGTCAAGATTAATAGCAATTATATGCTGTTTGATAATTACGGTACTGGTGGTAGCCAATGCTCAAGAAAAAGATGGCAACAATAATCCGGAAATAGAAATATCAGCCGTAGCAACGAAAGAAGATGAAAATGATGAAGTTGAAAAACCGAATGTGATTAAATCTAAAGAAGTTGATGGCGTGAAGAAAACGGAAGCTCAGGAAGATGTAGCAGGTATTTAAAAAGTTAAAAAAATTAACAGAACCTTTTAGTGTTGTCGCTACGTGAACTATAGCTTCCACAGTGCTTTGCTTTTTGGATGGCGTACTTGTTACAATTTCAATAATATATTCTATCTCTAACAATTTCTTTATTAAGTGAGTTATGGTTATCATAAAAAACCACTAACTAATAAAAATCTTTCATGCTTACGGGGACGCGATGAAAATTAGAGCCCGTTTTACTTTTTACTTCGCCAATTTCGGTGTGCGTTGGGCTTGATAAGAAATTCAGTTTAACTTAAGAGTCATTTGGTTAGTTCAACAAGTACAGTTCTTGGCTCTATTGCATATATACGATTCTATTTCATAGTTAAGAAGGGAAGCCCATCTTTGTTAACTCTGAAATTATATGAAAAATTAAAACTTCCTTCTAAATTCAAGTTCATGAACGCGATTTACTCCTGCTACTTTTTAACGTTCATGTATTCGAGGAGAAAAAAACATTTTCTTTTTTAAACTATACCGGTTTTGTACCGATAGTGATGGGCTTGCACCCTCCCGTCGGCTTCCGCTATCTTTGGTTAGTTTCAGTTTCAGATTGAACCTAATTTCTCATTAAAGAAACCTGTTATTCAATAGTAATTTTGATGGATTTCGAGGCTGTAATCCTTTATAGTTTATTCGCGCTAGATTCATGAATGGTAAGAAAGGCTCAAGTGGGTGGATTACTAATCAATCGTCCGAAAGGCGTTCTTGATTGTAGAATAATCACCTTCATTCGGGGTTGAAGGACGTACAAACTAGAACAAATTAGTGTTGGTTCACACTATAGCTATTTTGATACCTTTGAAAATTGGTACAAACGCTCTGTAAACCCGGAACCCATTGATGAAACCATACTCTCTTATCTCTTAGAGGTAAAGCTGGTAAATGGAAACCGTTCTTTCAATTCGTTTTAATTTCAAGGACATAATATATTCTCGGGTCTAGTCAATTTGTTCTTTCGCAAACTCTGTTTCAATGTGCCTAATGTGAACGTAGCTTTTTCTTATCTGTTTGAGCCTAAATAATTCACCCTCACAGTGGCGGGCGGTAAAACTTGAAAGCGAAGTAACTCGGGTTCATGTACCTCGACTATATGTAACCGTATTTTTGGCCTCCTCCCGCCGCGTTATCGCGAACAGGGGTAGAAACGAGTAGCGAAGGTAGTAATCCAACAAGATGTTACGGCAAATGGGGCTGCATGGCCTTCGGGGATCCTTTTCTTTCCGTCCTGCGACCCGTCAACCTCTTCCCCTTCCATCCGGACATACTCAAGGTCCATTTCTTGCTCATGACCCGAAAGAACACCGAACAGTTCTTGAAACTCAAGACCAGCGACAATACCAGCTTCTCCTCTTCGCCCTTTGATCGCACTAAACCCGTGACTTTCATAGTTCACGGTTACTTGGAGCACGGAAATCAGAAATGGATAAAAGTACGTCCAAGATCAGGGGTCAGATACGTAAGGATTTAGTCGACAATAACTTTCAGTATCTACCCCTTGGTCCAAGATAATCCAACTCAAATTTAAACCCTGTGTCAAGTTATGATAATCAACGATGTTATTTTAATTTTAAGGACATGATACAAGAACTCTTGACTAAAGACAATTACAATGTAATTAGCGTCGATTGGGTGTTCGGGGCGGCACCGCCCTATACGCAAGCGGTAGCCAATGCTCGAATGGTTGGCGTAGTTTTGGCCGATTTCATTAAATACCTTCAAGTAATTAGACTTATATCTGCTAAATACTTTTGTTCGAAAGGCAATTCGCAAACTGTCCTTGAACAGAAGTATTTGTAAGTTGGTTTTCAAGGCTTAACATCATCTCGTATCTTGTATAGTCTAACTACAGCGTTAGCGCAGCCAACATCCATGTCATTGGACACAGTTTAGGGGCTCACGTGGCTGGATATGCCGGTGAAAAAATAGAAGGATTGGGTAGGATCACGGGTCTTGACCCGGCTGAACCGTACTTTCAAGTAATATTTCATTGAGGAATTGACTGGCCGAAATTAGGCGCGCATAATAACAATTTTTCTACTATTCCTTTCGACAGTACACCGACCCCAAGGTCAGATTAGATCCGACAGACGCTGCCTTCGTTGACGTCATCCACACTGACGGAGGAAGTTTACTTCGAGGAGGTGAAGAAACTTTATTCTTATCAAATCGAACGAAAATAAGGAAAAGTAACTTTAGGTCTAAATTAAAATTTGCATTCAATAATAGGCTTAGGGATGATTCAAGACTGCGGGAACGTCGACGTCTACCCAAATGGAGGGGTCCGTCAACCCGGGTGCGACAACGGCGTGATTGGTTCCATTGAAAAAGAAGGAATCTTCCACGGTAAGTAACCACGGTAATTACACAATCTTATCTTCAAATAAGAGGAAAGAGAAAGCTAAGGTTAAAGGAGGAAATACTATTCCGCAATTTGTGTTTTTTCTTCGGACGTGTCAAGGTGAACACAATTATCTTACACAAGTTAAAGGTTCGGTAAACAAGTTTGGTTTCGGGCTAAATTTTGATGGTTAAATGATGCCTGAGGTGGTTTTAAGGACCTTGTGTTTATGTTACTCCTATTTTGTGAATGTGACCACTGCCATTGATTTAACAAAACATGGGTCCCATTTTTATCGTCCTCTTTTTTTACCACTTTGAGTTTCCTTTAAAGGGAGTATAAAGCTCTGACCCCAAGTAACCGGTACTGCTTCACCAAGGAGGATCAGAGAAGGAGAGGAAATGTGGGGACGGCGCGGTTCCTACTGCGTCGGCCTAAACTCCCACTCTGGGAGAACGGGGGTAGAGACGTTTCGTGGTAAAATGTTGTCGCGTGGGTAAAACGAATCCTTTATGAGACGCGCTAGCTAGCGACCACGTGACAACAGTTTACCTCGAGAATTTCCTATCCCCCCTTTCCACCCGAGTGGGAGGTTGGCTCTTCTCTCTCTAACTCAACGCAGCCCCACATTTCTTCTCCTTCTCTGATCCTCCTTGGCTTCACATTCATGCCACTACGTCTAATAGCAGAAGCCGATGAAACCCTCCTTTGAAGTCTATTACTCCCGGGTCTTGTCTACCCCTCTCTGTATGGGTTATTCTCAAAAGGCGCGATTCGTACGCCTCCTAACGGTAGATGTTTTCGGAGCGGGAGTTCGTCGAGCGAATATCTCTAACAGCCTTGGAGTTCGTCCAAAAACGTCGTCGTTTGTGGAGAGAGAGAATTTCCAATTTTCCGTAGACAGGGGGGATGAAGTAGGACCCCTTCTAACTCGTAAAATTGGGAATTTTACCCATACAGAGAGGAGCGCTATATGGAACATTGGAGTAGTAGACTTCAAAGGAGGGTTTCATCGGCTTCTGCTAATAGTTGTTCTCTAAAATCGTCGCCATTTAGCAGATTATTTTTCGATGCGGTTTATACTCCCTTTAAATTGGCTTCGTATAGGATAAGCTTAAAAGGTATAGAAAAATACACGCAACTCTAGGCCTATTATACAAAACAATGACGCAATCGAGTCTCGATAAGGGCGAATACCATACCTTGTTAGCGTATTTTGTTCGCGTATCACTTTGCACTAAATGATACATTAAATATAGCCCGCGATATACTTCTGCTTTATGGTCAATTCATCCATGACTGGAGTTTTAATGAGACTCGTCACGGTGACGAAATCGTTTATAAGTCAAATCATATCTAATTGGTCGTGAATATTATGATATAATAATGAGATTTCCGAAGTTAGGTCTAGAAAATCGTAGTTTTTTAGACTCTTCGGACTCTTGATTTTTGTACGTTTAAAATTGTTCAAGGGATAAAATGTATTAGTACTTCATTCATTTGGACCTAGAATACGTTTTAATCGGGAATTATTAATTAAGGTATAGTAAACTAGTTATGTTCGACTCTAATGCGGTTTTTCATTAGTAATCTTCTACCGCAACCCTGGAGCAATAAAATCAGGAGACTAAGGGTACTTCATCATTCCTTGGTCTTCCATTGTTATTGCTCTATGATTGAAAAATTATTTTTCCAATGGAAAACGCCATTTAGTTTTCTATTGGAAAACTAGGCTTTCTTAGTGATACAAGAGGAAACTTAGAAGGGACCAATATTCCTGCATAGAAATCGATTTATAATGGGAATTTATGTCACTTTCAAGACTGGAACTTACGAATATTCTAAGTTGCAGCCTTCGAAGTGACATAAATTCCCATTTCAAACTGGTTCTTTTGTTCCGTCTTGTTCCATATCTTCTTTTTAATAAATTTGACCAACTCAAATTGAATTAAATTGATTATTTAATATTTTCCTTGAAAGCCTCTGCTTTGCGAAAATAATCAAAAATTATTTAATTTGGACACGGTTGAGATGCTTAGTCAAAATGTTTCAAAATATTTATTTTGACCGTGTAAATTGTTTTATTATAAAACCTTTAGATATTTCGGAGCTGAACTTTATTAATGGCCTCCATTACGTCCATTAATAAAAAACGGACCGTTTTTCCTGGGAACCCTTTATTTAGTTGAAATTTTCTACAATACAGATTATAAATATATGCAACTATTATAATTGTATACACCAATTGTACTAGCATAACATTGATTTTATCTTCTGGTTAATAGCGTCCTCCACTCGACAGTAATTGACAAAAAGTCGATATTGAACTATGTATTTATTATTTTGCATGTAAATAACTTTGTTGAAAATCAAAATGGTGAATTAGACACTAGATATCGGAGTCTCCCCCTTTAAAACCATCTTCCCTTATACGCACAGCCATGCTTTGACTGTACAATTTGTTATGGTCAACGTCGTCTGCTAAGCAAGGAAAGAAGTCGACTTTAAAGGGGAGCCCTTCAAAAATCGCAGATATTCCCTTTACTTTGTTTGATCCTTTGTGTTTAATCACTCGCATACGTTATGGTGCCGTTGTAGAAGTTTCATGTTCAGTGTATGTTTAATAATAATTTTAAAGTTAACTTCCCTTCAGTTGTGCCCACTAGAATTAAATTTCTGCAAGGTCCGGTTTTTTGGAAGGGGTCCAAAAATGACGAAATTTCAGCTTTTTCGTTTATTTTTATTTTGAAGGTTCTAGAGAATATGCCTCCTAACTTTTTGCTACACTTCGATTTAACCCGTGAATTAGATTGCTAGAATCATACCTTGTCAACCAATTAAATGTCTAGTTTGTAGATGTTGAACTTCTATGGAGTCTAAACATTGCTTGTTGTTCGGACTTCTATAGGTATTCGACGATACATCGGTTGTAATCACCTTCGTGCGTACGAACTCTTCACGGCTTCCATCAATACGGAATGTCCTTTCTACGGATTCTCTTGCGACAGTTACAGAAACTTTACAGACGGTCTGTGTACCGAGGGTTGCGGGCCCGATAACAGGTTATGCGCCCCGACCGGTTTCAGGGCCGATACTTGGAAAGGTTTCGCCGGACCCGAGTCAGTAAAGATGTTTCTACAAACTGGCAATGCCCAACCATTTTGCCGTAAGAATTAAATATTTCCCCGCTTGTCACCGAAGTTGATGACTGACTGTATTTTAGAATACCATTACGTCATAAATGTCAAATACGCCAAAACCCCCTCTGCCAATAAGCGATCGGGAGAGAAGGGCAGACTATTCGTTCATTTCTCGGGTTCCAGGAGACAATCTCAAGTTTTTGAAGCGAAAAGACAGTGAGTTTGATGTGAAACGTTAAACAACCGTTAGAATATGTTCCCTAACACGATATTTCATTTAAATTAGCGTCATCAACTTCGAGGCTGGTGGTGAAACTAGGTTCTTAGTTAGCGACATCGACTTGGGAAAGCTACTAAGATTGGACATTCAATGGATATCCCACGCCGGACATTTTTTCAATCCTTTGTCTTGGAGGATTTTCGACCCACCTGCTATTTACATCAACACTGTCACCGTCACTACCCTAGAAACCGGAGTCGTGTAAGTACCAACGAAACAAAAAAAAAAAAAAAAACATTAGGCTTAAGTTTAATCGCCTAAGGCCTAAATGGGACTATGACGTTTCGTTTAGTACCAAATTTTGCGGTCGTAACGAACCCCAAGCCCCTGAAAGAATTCGAGTCCTGTTCGCCGATTCCGTGGGTGACATTTGCCCCGAAGAATCGCAAGAACCGGAAGTTGAGTCGGCTACCCCTTCTTCCGGTGGTACTAGATCCACGGCCCCTGAATCGGATGACGAACCTTAGACCGAGCTAACTAGATTTAGCCTGAGGAACATGACGTCACCACCATTTTATACCCCAACCCATTCATGATGGTCACGTCATGTACCCATAAGTCTGAAGACGACCAGTCCTTCGGCCACTTGACGCATCGCCATTAACGAGTAAGAATACTTGTAATAATGGAAATATGCTTAAGTAATCAAAATATGCTTAACAAGCAACCGTTTTGAAATATCTTTGTGGCATAATTTTACGTAATAACATTTTATATTTATATAATTCGTTATTTAATCGGCCATTTTTTCCTAAAACATAACTCCTTCCCCCAAACCTTGCGTAACTCAACCATTCGGAACTGTTACAAATTAAGTTAAATTGTGTCTTTTTTTTAAATCTTGTTTGTTTGATTAATATTATTAAATCATTATTCCATTAGTATTTTTTTGTAAGTTGATGTTAATTCATGGGAAAATTAGACTGCAATCCTCTTAAGGTCGTTCGTCTATTTTATGGAGGCAAGTCATCGGCTCTAACTTCTAAAACCAAAATGACCACTTGTTATTTTATTTTTGACCGGACGTCTCCTCATTGTCTCTCTACAGATGAAAAGTTAGGGGTTGGAAACCCTAATTAGGGATAATCAGCTTTGGTTTTATACCTTGAAATTGAGTAAGAATAAAAGCAACCTTGACGATATGCTTGGCTAAACTCTTAGCGCATGCGCCTTGCCCTTATAATACCCGAACCTAGGGGTATTGTTCTATAGCTCCAAAGAAAACTGGGCTGGAACTTTCCCGAATTCTCATTCATAAGAGCTGTTGGCGGGGGCGTTTTTAAAGTAGGCAGGCAGCCCTCTTGTCCAAATATCTTTATTTTCAATCTCAAGTTTGTTTGTTCCTGTCTTTAGAGAGCGAGTGTTTACTACATAGATCTCGCGCTGGCCATAGATAGGTCCATTCCCGGCTTAGTTTTTGTCCGAGGATGGTGGACTTCAGAAGTTTGGTCGGTACTTGCGCTGTTTTCGTCTTTTATTTAAGCGCGGGACTTGTAAGTTCCCAAGGACCGGTTGACAGGGATTTCAGGGTTAATAGAAGACAAGACAATAATAATGGTAATTATAATCCTTTTTATTTTGGTTGTGTTTGTTAATTTTATGTGTAATTTCGTTCTCGAGAAACCTTATCTTACGTGTACATTGATGATTGACGTGAAATTCTGACCGTAAAATAGTCTTCTTGTTGTTATAGACTTTTGATATTAGGTCTTGGGTAGGTGCATTTGTAAAATCTAACGGGTACTAACCAACCCTAAAATTTGGTTAATTAAAGTCGTCTTTCGAAATCAGGCAACCGCATAATTGAAGCCAAGTTTTTAAGGTGTTAGTACCAGATTTGAATCTCAAAACAGTTGAAAATCTAGTTGGATTTTAATAATCATTTAATAATAATGCATTATTAGATAACTTATGCATGTAGAATAGTTTTATCCTTGATAGAAATATGATGTAGCAAAACATGTTTTAATGAGTCTTTAGCCAAACCAATTCTGAAACTTATATAATTATACACTTTTGTTTATACCAGCTATGAGTTGAATAGATTCACGTTTTACTTGAAAAGTAGAAGTATTTGAACACTTTTTTTTCTTATGATTTTAATTAATCCAATATCCCTTATTATTTTATGACACAAATCGTGATAAATTTCGAAATACCCCACCATTTTTCACGCCTCAAAAGTAAATAATACAAAAGATCTTGCAAGATAAATTCGTATCTTCAAATGTTTTCGTTCTTGGAAAGGGGTTAATTACATTTGTTTAGTTAGAAATGAAAAATATATTGCGAATTTTTCGTGATACCATAATACATGACGCAATTTTTAAGTATTCACTTTCAACATGACCTTATCATTACTATCTTTAATGCGCGGGTCACGAAAGCCGCCAGTAACATGTAGAATCGTATCTCTCCTAATGAACTTAGAGTACAAAGTAGGAAGCGAATAGCGAAACCACATCGCGGTCTCCCCCATATCACCCCAAGGTAACAATCATTCACGCGTGAAACCTTTTTATTTTTTATTATTTTCGCTTCGTGTCTTCACTCTCTCTCTCTTTATTTCATATTAAATTAGGGAAAGTAGGTCTATGTAAACTTTGTCAATTAAGTATAAGTTTCTTCGAGTATTCTTTGGCTTCGTGACCAACGCAATACCGATTTTGACATTGGTTGTCGTAGGATATTTGTCAATCTATAATGGATAGAAAACCGTGAAAATTTCGACCAAAGTAGGCCAATGTTTCCTTCCCTATAATTATTTATCCCGGAATCGCAACTTCCTTTGTAATGTCCGTGAATTATCGTTTGTATTGTCACCTGTCGTCGAAGCAATATAGTGAAAGGCGGTGCGAAAAAAAAAAAAGGTCCAGACATCATTAGCCACTTCACTATGTCCTTGCATCTTTCACATTACTACTTTAAAAGCAATAAATGGGTTAAATTGAAAGTTACAATCTTAGAAACAGCTTTAAAAACGATGTTTTGTTTAAGAATTTATGTATTTCTATGAATGCAGTTAACGAACTGGGGGGAAGAAAGTTTAGTATTTCTGTTGTTAATTTGCTTGACTTTATTACCACACTATTTAGGGAGAGTCGGCAGATTATGTTATTTTAAAATTTGAATTAATACAGCCAAAGGCAGGGGCTGCCGATTACGCATATTCAAATACTTTCGAAACTTATCCCATCGGATTGATATTGTTAAGCATAATTATTTTTTTAATTACTCTGGCGTAGATCCCGAAACGTTATTGATAAGATGTTACGGGCGTTGGGGCTGTCTGTCGATCGGAGGACCTTTCTTCGCTTCCGGTAGACCAGTTAGTGTATTTCCGTTACACCCCGAAGTCCTTCATATCAAATTTTTACTATGGACACGAAGAAACCCCGACTCCTTTCATATTCTGAAGTCACGTGACAATGGTACCTTCGCCCTGTCCAGTTTCGACTCTTCAAGGCCCATTAAATTCATAGTTCACGATTATAAGGGTAGCGGGACTATGTACTGGGTTGAGGTAAGGTGACGTCGTAATAAATAATCTGTGGCCCTGAACGTTGTTTGTTTGTGTTTTGTATAGGAAATGGCCAAGGAACTGTTAACCGCTGACAATTACAACGTTATAGCCGTTGATTGGCAAATAGGCGCTGGTCCACCTTACAGCCAAGCAGTAGCAAATGCTAGGATGGTTGGTGTAGTGATAGCCGACTTAATAAAATTCGTGGAAGACCGTTATCGCGTGTCTACGTCAGATATGCATATCATAGGTCATGGGCTAGGAGCTCACGTAGCTGGATATGCTGGAGAAAATGCTAGAGGACTTGGAAGAATTACTGGTAAGTGATAATATATGACCTTGATCACCCTGATACTCAAGAGCTTCGGCTCATTTCTATAGGATTAGATCCTGCTTCGGCTTATTTCGAGGGAACATCTTCTGAAGTCCGTTTAGACCCAACTGACGCTCAACTCGTTGACGTCATCCACACGGACATTGGAACTTCAAGGTCGCCCGGTGAAGGCATTTTCCAAGAAAGCGGACATCTAGATTTTTATCCTAATGGCGGTAGAATTCAACCTGGATGTTACGAGGGAATTATGGCTACTCAACCTTTGCATAATTCCTTGCATAACTACGGTTCGTTATTAATTCTACAGTCGTCATATGATTGGTCCCAAAGTAATTGGGATATATCTAATTAAAACAGCTGCCCCCGTGGATTATGATTACTTCAATTACGAAGGGGACTCGTCATATGCCCGAAGACGAAGACGACGAGAAGCTATTGGTAGTGGTGAGTCACCTGGACACAATTAAAAATAAAAGGCTATTTGACCATTGAAAGTACCGTGTTTCCCTCGATAGAAGGTCGTAGATATATAAATTGCAATCATGTGCGCGCCTACGAAATATTTTTGGAATCCATCAATTCGGATTGTTCTTTCTACGGTTACCAGTGCGATTCCTTCCGAAATTTCACATCAGGTTCTTGTAAGGAAGGTTGCGGGAATAACCAAGCTCTCTGCGCCCCTATCGGAATGCACGCCGAAGAGTGGAGGATCAACGCCATTGGATCGACCTCTGTTAAAATGTATTTGGAAACCGATTTTGAGGAACCTCTTTGTCGTAAGATAAATTTCCATTCAATTATATGCATAAGCTAGTATAGTCAAATTTAAGTATATTTTCCTTTGGATTATTACCAGGACATCATTTCCACGTTGAGATCTTTATGTCCGATGGGGTGGAAGCTGTTCGTCATGGAAACGAAACCGGAAATGTTGTTATTCGGTTGACTGGTTCCAAAGGAAAGACCGAATACTTGGAAACAACCACTTACGGGTAATTTCTATACACACTTATTTTTCGAAACTTGTGATATTTAACATTTCGTCAATTAGGCCGGCCTTCTTTAGTCCCGGACAAAGTTACGCGTCTTTGATTTCGGGACCAAACTTGGGTCGCCTTTTGAGGCTGGATATGCAATGGTTGGCTGTAAACATAGCCGGTCATCATCTACCAAACACGGGAGCCCCCTTAGCGACAGGACCTTCCAATTCCTTTAGATTTCCCGAATTGTATCTCGATAGAATCGTTATATCTAATCTCGAAACTGGAATTAAGTCCACGTTTTGCGGCGACTCTGAGCCGGTTAAACCAGCAACCACGAAGTCCATTTTTGTCGGAGGTACTTGCAACGCCCTGTTTAAGTAATTTTGCTTTCGAACTTGTTAAATATTGTTTTGTTTGTAATGTTTTAATCTCGCAGTTCTTAATAATAATAAATTTACTATTATAATTTTTTTTTTTTCACAATTCAATTATGTTTTTCTATATATATATTTTTTAATTCAAACCTATTTGGTTTAGCCAAGGCCTTAAACCATTTAGAAATTCCCGCCATGAAACGCACGTGTACTGGTAAAAAGCTAAAACCGGCAGCCATGCATCCGATTGGTGCTGCCACCTTACATCATCCGCTGTCCTTAATAATATCGGAAGAAAAACGGAAGCAGCAGCCCGTGTAGTTAGGGCTACGTTTTAGGCTAGTTTTCTTTTGTTTTATCGTTTTATTTAGTTTTAATCATTTTGTTTTGAAAATCCACAAAGAAACACCACCACTAATGTAAGTAACGAAACATTTATAAATTGTTTTGAAAAATATTTAGTTAGAAAAACAGCCTGACTAAAAGTTAGGCTTGGGCTTGGCGTTCGTTAATTGTTAGGCCTTTGCATTAGCAAAGGGCTTCTTTTCTAGCCTTTTTTCATTAACGCCCAAATCTTTATATTACTAAAGCATTACAAGTTGATTTCAAGATTTTCAAGAAAATGTGGTGTATTGTTAACCTATTTAAAAGCCATACATTCAACTCTTAGGTTTGCACAATCTGAATCAGATTCGGTTAGGCTTAGAGCCTCTAAAAATTGTGAAGTAACGTTAAAGCTTGGTTAAAGATCATAGGCCGAAGGGCTAGGTAGTGCACCCAGGCTAAGTAGCTTATAGGATAGGGATTTAGGGATAATGTATTTACTAAACTTACTAAAAATAAATGGTTAAATATGCTATTAGCCTCGCGATTTAGTAAATTATTCATTTAGTTCTTTCATCATGAAATTAATTGCACTTTATCTTGTGGTAAAATTACTTGAAACTTTTGCTGCCTTGTTAGTGCTACTCAACTGTATAACTAGTTATGCCTACTACTGTTAACCAATACTCAAATGTTTTAAGACTTGATCCAATAGTTTCGGCTAGAAATTTAGACTTAAAAATTCAATTTTGTGTTTATTAAAGATGTCGCAATTACAACAACAAAGGAAGGTTGTTGAACAACTCAAACGAGAAGCGGCGTTGAAACGAATCAACGTGTCTGTGGCTATCGAAGACCTAAAGGTGATATAAGTGTAATTCATCTCAGGGATAGGAAGGGTTTAGACTTAACATCCAAATTATTGTAGAAATTAGTATTGGTAAAACGAGTATTAGGTTTAAAATTAGTTTTATGGTTGTTCATTTTTGTGATGAATTTAGAGATACATTCAAGACCATGAAAATGACGATTACCTATTAGTCGGCTTTCATTCCCAAAAGGCAAATCCGTTTCGTGAAAAAACCACTTGCGCCGTACTATAAACTCTCTTTACTTTTAACAACTAACCCGACAAAAAACAGCTTTTTCACCGTAAAAGAGTTATTTAAAAAACGTATAATACGAACTGTGGTTCCACAAGTCAAAACGGAAATTTAAAAAACACCGCATTTTTAAAAGAAAGCGAAACCTAATGCTATTTATGATGTTAATGTATAATCACACAATTTAAAGAAATTATTGCATTCTCAAAATATATTTAATGTTGTCGTACTAAATAATAATCATAGGTTTTGTCACCGCGTAGTAAGATTTACTCGGAAAAAAATGAAAAAACCCAAAAAAAATTACAATGTGTTATAAGTAGTTGTCAAAATATCTTCTCAACTCTAAAATTTATTCGTGAGAAATGTTAATGTTATAAAGAATATATATGAGAAAAATAACCCTCCATTAAAAATCTATGGTTACGCGACCTCTGTTCACAAAAATGTGACCGAACAGAAATTTAAAACTTAAGATCTAAAATTTAAAAAAGTCGTGATTAAGCGCCTGTGTTATTTGGCCGCATACGAGCCCCTTTGTGACCTTCTAACCAGTCGCGCTTGTTGCGAGCTTTTCATTAAACCCGCCATATATTTCAAGCCCCGTTACTATGGTATATAATTAAAGTTTCCGTAAAATTTGTGGAAACTATATTATACCTACATATTTATCGCTGTGTAGACGAATGTAATGTCAATTCTTTAAATGTCATTAAAAATAAATTTAGAAACGTCAGATATTAAGCGCTATTTTTATTAAAAACCATAAAATGTATACCCATATTGTTACAAAAACAAATTACGTTAGAAAACAGGTATTAAAATAAGTTAGACTAGAAAAAAAAATTGGTTAAAAAAAATTCAATAATACCAGATTTGTTTGGCTTATTTAAATAATCCCCTGGATCCTCCATTACTTGGAATTGGCTCCCTATATAAAGGGAGAATGCAACCTAACAAGTGATTTTTTTTTTTTTTTTTTTTTTTTTATCGAATTCCTTATCGTTTAAATTGGCCTAGTCCAGCATTAAAAAAATTTACAAACAAATATTAAAATATAAATAAATTTAAAACTTTCCATCAAAATAGGAACTCCCCATATAAGGACTAGCAAACAATTGATCAATGGCCCTTATATGGCGAATGTAGGATCTCTATGAATTTAGCTAAGCCTAGTTCTTGGGTAAGTTTTAAATTTATTTCTAGTTTAATATTTGTTTTTAATTTTTACTGGTGGATTAGGCCAAGAAGGATCAGATAAGGAGAGGAAAAGTGGGGCTGCGTTGAGTTAGAGAGAGAAGAGCCAACCTCCCACTCGGGTGGAAAGGGGGGATAGGAAATTCTTGAGGTAAACTGTTGTCACGTGGTCGCTAGCTAGCGCGTCTCGTAAAGGATTCGTTTTACCCACGTGACAACAATTTACCACGAAGCATCTCTACCCCCGTCTGTCCCCCGTTCTCCCAGAGTGGGAGTTTAGGCAGACGCAGTAGGAGCCGCGCCTTTCCCACTTTTCCTCTCCTTATCTGATTAGGCCTAGTTAAAGGATAAGGAACTGATCAAAAATTGTTGTTAGGTTGCTTTCTCCCTTTGAAGTTAGGCTTAGCTTTTCCTTCAATCTAGTAGTAAGGAATGACTATTACTTTAGATTTCATTTATTATACGTTGTTATAAAATATTGGGTTTGTATATTTTAATTTTGTTATTATTATTATTATTATATCACAAAAGCAAGGCAGCTTTAACCCTAAAAATGGCGCCACTTTGTCTCACTAAGCCTTGCCAAGGTCAAAGGTTACATTGAAGCGGATGATGGATATGAACCATCTTATAGGGTAAAGATATTCCATTTCTTGTATATTTTAATTTTAAAAGCTAGTTATCAGTGTTTGGTGACCAAATCGTTATATCACAACCAGTTTTCAATGAAGAGATCAAATAGTTGTCGTAGCTTTCAAACTAGAAGGTAATATATTTATTAATTTGGTTCAAAACATCATACTTAAAGGGAGAACTCAACCTTTATATTAAATGGGTCTAATCCATTAGAGCCATTTCGGCTATTTAGTAGTAGTTTGGGACCCCCTCCTGGTTTTAAAAGTTCTTAGTCTTTCCAGAATTTCCCAAGCTACTAAATTGCCATTTCTACAAACCTCAAATAAACCTTGGAAAGTAGGCTTAACAGGGATCCAAGTTTAGGATTAAGTTCATTGGCCAGAGACTCATCAAACTCTTAAGCCTACTTTCGGAATAAAAACTGCGATCTCCCTTTAAGTTTATTTGCAAATTAACGAGATTAATTACACCAGGTATTTCCATTTTGGATTCGTGCTGAATTCTTGCAATTTCTTTGGGTTTCAAAGTTGGTTGTAAAATGCAAATTGTGCCATCTTTTGATGATGTTTTTAAACAACCTTTTGAGTTTGAGATTTCTGTTATAAGATTCTGATGAATTTTAGGGTAAGTCTACGAATATTTAAGATTACTATTAGTTTTTAAATGAATTTTGTAGGGAATTTTATAATTAAATTTACCAAAATATGTTTAAAAGTGGCTGTATTAATTAAATGCGCATTGCCTCCTTTATCCCCAATCCACAACTGATTATTTTGGTATGATAAACTGGATGGATAATTGTCAAACTAAAAACAATCCCAGTTTTTATTTTCTAAATTTGAATTAAAGTAAAACCTCGTTAAGGGAAAGAATCCATGGTAAAGTCAAGATCAAATTTTATTATAACCAAAACCGTCTGCTAAATTTGAACTACAGTTAACTTAAACCTTGTTAAAGTGAAAAACCTTTTCCATTTCCTTTTATAAGATATAGTCAAAGTCACTGGTTAATAGGAAAAAGCTACTTTTCTATAATTTTGGGCCTATAAAATTTTCTCTGTAAATTTAATTATAACCAAAAGTCATCTGCTAAAACTAGCCATGTATAATAATATAAAAAAATATAAAGCAATGTTACATATAATGCTTTGTTTTTCAGTAAAACCAATTTAATTTTGGCAGGAAATTCAAAACTTTTTGTTATAACGAGGTTTTACTGTAAGGGGAAATCTAAAATTGCAATTCAAAATGAAAATAATACCTTTTGAAAATGTAATACTTTCTCAGCTCGCCAATCAACTACGCTTAAAGAGCCATCTTCAGATATTGAACACAATTGGTTCTCGTTAATAACGGCTAAACCAAGTATGGATTTTTTATGGAAGTTGTACTTTTTCTTTTTGGTTTCAGCCGGTTCTCTTAAATCAAAACGTAAAATCGAATGGTGATAACAACCTACGAATAATGCCCATTCATCTCGAGCCAAACTTAAAATTGGTGAGTTGCACCTAAATTTTGTACATTTTTTAAGTTAAGAAGATAATTTAAGAATTTTTAATATAATCTACATGCATTACTTTATGGTATTCAAATTTGTAAAGGTTTCAGAATCCCATGTTTTGATCGACATATCCCATGAACCTGTTAAAAACTTGTTTTTTGACCCTAAAATACACCAAATCCAGCCCTAGATAACGAGTTAAGTAACTATTATCTTTTAACATCAAGGGATTTTAAGCTGCGTATTAACTTGAGAGTTGAACTTGAGACCAACCTCGTGAGCATCTTGTTGGTGATGAACTAAAACTTCAGATTCATTATCTAGTTTATCCATATTCCAAATTGAAAAGCTTCTATCTCGGGAAGCCGCTGCTAAAAGCGTAGTATCTTCTAATATTTTAAAAGAATCTATAGTTGACAGATGATTCTCTCTTAATGTTCGACAGTTCATAAAATTCAGACGATTGGACCAGTATTTATAGGATTCTTCTCGTTCAACGCAGGCTTCTTTCCAATCAACTTCTACATCTAATGGAGGGAATTTTAAGCATTTAAACTAGAAAGATAGCCTGAGCTTTACCTTCGAGGGTGAGGTACTTTTCGGACCATTTTGATAACATCCTTGATTTCCAAACTGCGCTATCGTTTATAAGGTCCGAAAACCTTTGGCATACTTTACTCAAAACTTCTACAACGTAACGAGCATCCAAAAAATTGTAAATATGTAATATAATTTCCGTGGGCATTTTATCCAATGTTAAAAGTGGTGCCTTTTTCATAGTCATTGTGGAAGGAAAACCAAAATCCAAACGCAATCCGAAATAATAAACAATTTATTATTATAATATTAAGTTTTAGGGTTTAATTTAAAATTCGCTAAAACCATATAAAACTAAACGGAAAATATTCAAATTTCGAACTTCAAAATTCAAAATACAGCTGTCATGACCCGTATTTGGAATTTTAATGAATCATGTCAAACCACGTATAGGCATAGAAGCCCTAACGGATAAAGTTCAAGTGAAATTTTCATACGGAATAATACTTGAGCTACAAGGTTTACCTGAAAACATTACAGGTTTAATTTCAGGTTCCCGCCTTTACAAGTATAAATTATTCTGAGTGAGATGGATTTTGTAGACAATCCTTTCCCTATTTCTGATTGGTCAAGACGATGGAAGATTCCACTGTAGACGCAGGGGTTACCCGCTATTTTTTACAGCGATTTCGTCGAGAAAAGTTCAAATCTGCGAACCGAAGTGACCCTCCATTTTGTACCGATTTTCTGCTTCATCTAACGTTATTTTCTAATGGAAAATTTTGGTAAATAAGAGCCAATTTTATATCGTTTCTCCAACATAATTGAAAAGGTAACGAATCTTTGGTCTCATGTAATTAAAACGTGGGGAAAGTAACCGGCATTTAGGTCTAGCCTTGCCGCCCTGGAGCCGCCACGACGAGTGTTCAAACTTCAAAGGCTTAATACATTTTTGCTGGATCGCGTTGTGATTTATCCCGCAGGTTGGCGAAGTACCACCGGAAAATGAAAGAAAATATGGCGCTATTATCATGGCAGCCTCAAGACGAAGGATTACGGCAAATTTTACTTCTTTTAAAAGAATCACAATCTCCTGATACAGCAACTCAAAGATCCGTACAACAAGTATCCTTTTCACTGCTTTCATTTAAATATATTTTTAGGTTAAAAATCTCTTAAAACCAGTTTTATATAAGCCTTGGTCAGACAATGCAATTGTATTTAAGCCACTAAGCCAGAATTGGTTTTCCATTCTAAACAAGTAGTTGCACCTGCTAATAAGAAGAATATCAGTTTATTTTGGTTTTAATTCTCACGAATCTGTCCTGTATTTTGTATGATCTAATCTGCCCCATTTTTTTCTTGCCAATTGCCACAACTTTTCTCCATTGTAAAAAGCTATAATTTATTAATTTCTTTCGTTCCGTAAACTTTAATGCAGCAAATTTTTTTAAACAAATTTGTTGTTGTTTATGGAAAGTAGATCAAAATGAGAACTACCCATTTCCGTTTAGTTAAATCTATCTACTCTGAAAGAATTCGCGTAACACTTAAATATGTCAAAAATTCCTTAATATTTTATACCAGAAATTGGAAGAGTTAAATAAATATCCAGATTTTAGCAACTACCTCATATTTGTTCTTACAAAGCTAACGACGGAAGGTAAAAATAACCATCCATCCTTAAAAAAAATTTCTTACCTACTACAAAATGCACCAATGTGTTCTTTTCTAGATGAACCAACTAGGTCTCTCAGTGGTCTCATATTAAAAAACAACGTGAAGGCTCACCTTCGTAAATTTCCAGGGGAAGTGACAGAATTTATCAAATCAGAATGTTTAAACAGCGTCGGCGATCCTTCTCCTTTAATCAGAGCCACTGTTGGAATTTTAATCACGACGATAGCGACCCAAGGCGATCTCACAAATTGGCCAGAACTTTTACCTAGGCTTTCTCAATTATTAGACTCCGAAGATTATAATGTCTGCGAAGTATGAGATTAAACTTCAAATATTTGTAATTTCAGTGTCTCTTTTAACAAAATCTTTTAATAACAGGGATCTTTCGGAGCTCTTCAAAAGATATGTGAAGATTCTGCGGAAGCGTTGGACAGCGACGCCTTGAGTCGACCGTTAAACTTCCTAATTCCAAAATTTCTACAATTCTTTAAACACACTAGCCCAAAAATTAGGTCTCACGCTATCGCCTGCGTTAACCAATTTATCATGAGTCGAACTCAAGCTTTGATGTTGCACATTGATTCTTTCCTAGAGGTATTTTTCACTAATTCTTTATCATTTTTCTTTTCACGTCCTTTCTAACATTAGACAGTCAATGTCCTTATCGTTACTACGTGAAAAGTAGAAAGAAATTCGAGAAAATACCCATTTCTGTCATTGCATCTTGCTTTAGACCGAAAGAATTCTCGAAACAATTTTAATTTGAGCTCTTTCTTCGTTTCTTACGTTATATAATATTTTTATTTTCATAGAATTTATTTCATTTGGCTTCTGACGAGGATCCGGAAGTGAGAAAAAATGTTTGTCGAGCTCTAGTGATGCTTCTAGAAGTTAGAATGGACAGGCTCGTTCCACATATGAACAGTATTATTGAGGTAAAAATTTGACTATTTAATAGAGAGTTTGAAAGTTTTCAGAGCTTTAGTAAGAGAGTTTCTTTCCCTTTATAGTATATGCTTATGCGCACTCAAGATTCGGACGAAGGAGTGGCATTAGAAGCCTGCGAATTTTGGTTAGCCTTGGCAGATCAAGACGTTTGCAAAGAAGCTCTCTTCCCGTACCTTCCTCAACTGATTCCGATTCTAGTCAGGGGCATGAAATACTCCGCCATTGATATCATTCTACTGAAAGGAGACGTTGAAGAGGATGAAATGATCCCCGATCGAGAGGAAGATATCAAACCCAGGTTTCACAAGTCCAAAACCCACAGTCAGAAACACATGGATGATAACGCTGAAGTAAGAATACTAATAGCATTTTAACAAGGTTTCAAATTAATTTTTTATATTTTAGAATGATAGTGATGATGAAGATGGACTAGATGATGATAATACGTTATCAGATTGGAATTTAAGTATGGTTTTTGCTTTAGAACTGGTTTTATCGCCTTGGAGCAATGACTCATCTTTTTTTTTTTGTGTAGGAAAATGTTCGGCAGCTGCTTTAGACGTATTAGCTAATGTTTTCCATAATGAACTATTACCAGTTTTATTACCAATCTTAAAAGAAACACTCTTTCATTCGGATTGGGAAATAAAAGAATCTGGAATATTAGCATTAGGCGCTATTGCTGAAGGTAAACACCTATATTAAGTTATTAACACTTGGTTTGATTTTAAGCCTTGGATAGGTACTTTTTTTTTTCCAAGACTTAAATTTGTTAATTTCAACTTGAGACATTTTTGTTTATTCTCAGGTTGCATGGGTGGAATGGTTCCACATTTACCCGAGTTAACTCCTTATTTAATTCAATGTTTATCTGACAAGAAGGCGCTGGTGCGTTCCATCACTTGTTGGACGTTGAGTCGTTACTCTCATTGGGTAGTAGGTCAACCTCACGAACAATATTTGATGCCCTTGATGACGGAACTCTTGAAAAGGGTTTTAGACGCCAATAAAAGGGTGCAAGAAGCGGCTTGCAGCGCGTTTGCCACTTTAGAAGAGGAAGCCTGCACCGAACTAGTTCCCTATTTGGGTTTCATTTTAGAAACGTTAGTCTTCGCCTTCAGCAAATACCAGGTTAGTTCCTTCCGAGTCTTCCTTTCCATCTTTAAAATCACTTAGATGAATTTGTAGTAGTCTTATTTTCTATTGTTATTTGTTTTTTTACATTTCAGCACAAAAATCTTCTGATTCTATATGACGCCATTGGTACTTTAGCTGATTCAGTTGGACATCATTTAAATAAAGAGGTAAGCCTAATTTATTGGGCTCCTGGGGGTTTAAGACTACAGGCCTGAAAAATCTGGGTTCAAGAATTTTAGTTACTTTTGGATAAAACATCAAGTTTGGTTTTAAATAGATCTATTTGGTGTCCAAAGGTGATTTTTGTCATTTTGAAAAGCAATTCAATATCCAACCACAGAACAGGGTTAATCACACTCGAGCTTAACAAGTTATCACCAGAAGAAGATATCTTCTTCTGGTTATCACTTAGGCCAGTTAATTTCTAATGTATAATTTTAAATAAACAATGATTATAATAAAATGATATTATCTTAGCTATTACCCATAGAATAATTCATAAAGCATTTTTGGGTTGATTTTATTCTAAGCGTAATTTGGGCCCAATTCTGTTAGAAAGTAATGAACATTGGGAGCCCAGTGTTGCCATGGTTACACCATGGGCCAAGAAAGGATGAATCAAGGACATGACTCTAGAGTCTACTAAGAGAAATGGGCTAAGTCATCACCATGCCATGATGACGCGTTTTTGGGGTCAATTTTCTACAGGCAAAGCTGTTGCGTTTTGGTAGCCAAGTGACGTCATATGACGTCACACGCTGTATGAAGGCTGTTTGTTTGGCCGACCGATAATTTACTCCATCAAACAGAGAAGAGTCATGTCCTGGATTTATCGTTTCACTCTGATGAAGCAGCATGAATCTTTAATATGCTGCAAATTCAGTTTTAATGGGGATTGGAATGAGTTGCTTAGAAATTTAAAGTAATCTTATGGATTAGGTTTTGAAGTAAGCCTAAGTGTCAAGGAATTAAGTTTTACGTCAAGTCGATGGAATATATTTCTGAAAGTCAAAAGATAGTTTTATAAAGCTCCTTTAAGATTTTCATTGAAAACCAGGTCTTTCTACCTTATTTCTAACGTTAGACAGTCATTGTCTGTATCGTTACTTTGTAGAAAGTAGATAAATACTCGTGAAAATACCCATTTCTGCCATTGCATCTTGCATTAGACTGAAAGAATTCCCGAAACAATCTGGAAATTTGATTTAGCATTTCTTGTTCTGCTCCAATTGGAAATCTAAGAAATTTAATAGTAAATTATTATTTTAGGAATACATTAACCTTCTAATGCCACCCCTAATTCGAAAATGGAATGATTTAACGGACGATGATAAAGACCTGTTTCCACTTCTCGAGGTAAGTACCTGTTTTTGCGAGTTTAATTTCTTGTTAATTGGAACAGGCCCACTTTTATTAGAACAATTCAAAATTATTCATTTTAAGACAATTCACAATATTCAAAATTCTGAGATTTAAAAGCAATGTCTTAGGGGGAAAGTGTAGAATGTTGAAAAGTTACAGCTTTTTATCTCAAAATGGCAGCTTTCTTTATCCCCTTATTTCACTAGATTTTATAATTTAATGAAGGTTTAGGCCAAGATCGTATTAGTGTACCAGGTTTGTATGCGTCAGGAAAGCTCAATTGTTGGGGGATTTAAATGCAGTCCCCCTCCATCTGGTTGGGGACATTTAAATATACTAATATAGTGCCCTGAAGCTTGATTTGAGGGATTTAAATGCAACAGTCCCCCAAGGCAGGCTTGGAAATAAGGCACTAGTCATCGCATTTGATTACTAAAATTAATAGAAATCAAGGGATAACTAGTAAAACATTTACCAAAATTTTAATATTCAAACCCAAAATGGGGAAAAACGAGATTATACGCGAATAGGAAAAGCTTAAATTCAGTCCTCGCCAATACGACTTACGAGTCAATATGGTGACATTGGGGGCCCATAGGTCACCAGGCTGTTCTAAGGAGGAGCGTACCTGCCCAGGGCAGCAATGCAGCACGCAAAGCTCCCGCACAGCGCAGTAGTGGGTTAGCACCTGTGAGCTCGCGTATGCTGAGATGGGTAAAGCATAATATTAATACGGTCTTTCCTTCTTGTTTCATACCCTTATTTTTACCCCCAGTAGTCAGCGACTACCAAAATAAATAAATTATTATTAAATCAGTCTGACTACCAAATAAAATATCCTTATTTCCAAGCCTGCCCCAAGGATGGGAAATTTAAATGCAGTTTCCCCCTGGTTTGGTGAGATTTAAATGTAGTTTCAGCCCTGGTTTGGGTAGATTTAAATGTAGTTTCCCCCCTGGTTTGGGTAGATTTAAATGTAGTTTCCCCCCTGGTTTGGGAAGATTTAAATTTAGTTCTCCCCCTGGTTTGGGAAGATTTAAATTTAGTTCTCCCCCTGGTTTGGGAAGATTTAAATTTAGTTCTCCCCCTGGTTTGGGGAGATTTAAATTTAGTTTTCCCCCTGGTTTGGGAGATTTAAATTTAGTTTTCCCCCTGGTTTGGGGAGATTTAAATTTAGTTTTCCCCCTGGTTTTGGGGAGATTTAAATTTAGTTTTCCCCCTGGTTTTGGGGAGATTTAAATTTAGTTTTCCCCCTGGTTTGGGGAGATTTAAATTTAGTTTTCCCCCTGGTTTGGGGAGATTTAAATTTAGTTTTCCCCCTGGTTTGGGGAGATTTAAATGCAGTTTTCCCCCTTGTTTGGGGAGATTTAAATTTAGTTTTCCCCCTGGTTTGGGGAGATTTAAATGCAGTTTTCCCCCTTGTTTGGGGAGATTTAAATGTAGTTCCCTCTCGTTGGTTAGATTTAAATGTGGTTTCTGTACAGATTGGGGAGATATAAATTCAATCGCTTGGGGTTGTTGAATCTGAAATCCAGGGTGGGAGAAGCTCTAATCCAGAAAAAGAAAGGAGCTTAAGTGTACACAAAGATTTTGGGCAAAACTATAACGTAGACCAAGACATTTGATTGGTTTTTGGTTGTAAGTTAGGGAACACTTGTCCTTGGCCATTTTGGGGTAATGTATTGTTTAATTGTGGAATTTTCAACATTCTACCGCAATTTTCCCATATTGTGGCACCTTAAATAACAAGCTTTTTATCAATATTTAACCCTTTTGGCATTTATTTTAACTCCGTACCTTTCGTAATTAGAAAGTAAATCAATTATATATCCCAGCTTTAATTTTTCTAAAAGTGTATGTTACTTAGTTCATTTAGTTTTGTCTTTAAAAAAGTTAATTTTAATATTTTTATCGAAAGAAAAATACCTTATTTTTTGATTTTATTTTTTACAAACGATATCTTTTTGGTTTTTTCTTTTTTTTTCTTTCCGTTCCTTTCTTTTGTTTTTTTTTTTCTACCGTGTACGTTTCCAGTGTCTGTCTAGTGTGGCCACTGCACTGCAGTCAGGCTTTCTGCCCTACTGCGAGCCTGTCTTTCGACGTTGTGTTTCCTTAGTTGAGCAGACTTTAAATCAGAATATGGTATGTCCATGTTCCGTTTATTTTTTCCATTTTCATTATTATTTTCTATCGAAAGTCCAGAAACTGAGTTTTTTCAATTATATCTTTGGGGTACAAATGTAATCAGAATCGTCACGTACCAAACTATAGTTCTCTTCTAAGGGGTGACCATTTGGCATTTTTTTCTCTACACTTTGCGTACTTTCCTAGGTTTATAATTGTTGTAAAAGAACATTCAAATTAGTATACATTCTAACCAACAAAGGGAGGAACTTTATCTGGGGAAGATGAAGTTTCTAAAGATTAAATTTGCGAGATAATCAGTAAACTTGCATGTCTATCTAAATTTTCCCTAAAAAAGTGAATTGTTTTATCAATAATTCCTCATTACCAATTTTATCTAAAAAGCGAGCCCTTACGGGTCTGTAATGGTCACCCCTGTTTTTGTTTATTTAGAGCGTAATTTCTAACGTGTTGAAAACTCAAGCTGATTCTGACTATAACTAAGATATGTTTTCATCAGATTTTTAATGGTTGTTTTTAGATCTAGCTTAGAATAATGATAGATTGATGATTTTTCTGGGGAAAATATTTAGAAAACATTTTATCCGTATAATTTTAATTCTATCTTAATTTTCCCTAGTTCCATATACACTTAGTTTTGTTACACGCATCCAAAATTTCTATGCGATATTTATTATCTGTGTGCTTCTTTTAGTTAAAAAATTATAAATTTTTCTACACACTTAGCGGTTAAAAATATCAAAATATTTTGTAAATTATTTACATTGCATGATGCACACTGTAAACCGCTTTTGTCCATTGACCACATTTGATACCAATTCGAGCGTTTTTAATATTAATTGGTTTTAAAATTTTAATAACCACTTTTAGACGTATTTATATTTAATTTATCCCCTATTTCCATAAAAATAGATGTGGTCAACATTAGTCTTAGATAAATATAAAATTGGAAGTTTTAGGCTCTCATTTAACTCTTTACTTATATTTCGCGTTTCTTACATGGGTAGGCGACTCGTCGCTATCTTGAAGCATCTTAGTCTAAATAGGGGATGCAAAAACAGTTATGAAAACTAAGTCTGGGAATTAAAATGAACTTGGTCTAACTCTTAAAAAACTCTAAAGGGAGAGTGAAGCCTATTACCAAATTATTTTCTATTTATTCCTTATTGTTTAAATAGGCCTAATCCCACTAACAGGGATTCCATCTAATTCCTAGAGTTCCCTGAAGTTCCTATTTAGATACTAGGTCCATAAATCACCCTAAAATCAGTATTTGGTTGTTAAATCATCCTTTTTTCCATATTTTGGGGCTAAATGTCTGTCTAGGTGGCCTGAGTAACTTTAAGGAAATTCTAGTCTAGAGTTAATGCACTCCTCAGGAGTACAAAGTGAAGGAGAGGAAAAAATTGCAGGACTGGTCTCCACCTGATCTGTCCTAAAAAGTTTCACTAGCTAGAAGTCCATTTTCCCCTTCACTAGTAAAACAATTTAGAAACAAAATTAAGCTAGAAATCAATTTTCTCTCAAAGTAGGCTTAACAAAAGTTTACCACTGTGGTATAGTGAAAAATTGAAAGTATTTTATTCAAGATGATAGACAAAATGACTAGTTTTGAAGCTTTATCATCAGGTATGATTCTAAATATTGAGGGGAAGTTACAAACCAAACTCAGAGCCTTCCCTCAACCTTTAGAACTACACCTGTTTGTTCATTTTGAATAAAATATTTAATTTTTCACGTAAATTAGTTTTAAAAATAAGCTAGAGATCAATTTTCTCTCAAAGTAGGCTTAACAAAAGTTAACCACTGTGGTATAGTGAAAAATTGATGAAAGTACTTTTTATTATTAACATGGATTTGTAGTGATTCCAAAAAATATATTTCTAACTTAAATTGTTTTTGGAAAAATTTGCAACAAGTAGATTGTGTTTATTTTAATAAGGTAAAAATCATCCTTCGTTAGGCTTCATTCTCACTTAAGAGAATGTTTAAAGAATGGCTTAAATCATTGTAAGTTAAACTTAACAAAGGATAATCTAAAAAGAACTTTAAATTTGCTAGTTAACCTAGTAGAAATGACTTGGTTGGTGTGATTATAAATCCCTCTAAATTAACTCTGAGTAAAGTCACGGAACTAACGAGTTGATATAATGGAATGATTAAGAAGTTTTGTCAGTGCTAATATGTTTACCTCAAACTAAATAAAACCAGGCCAGCGCGGCTCACCCGGATCAGTTTGATGTCCCTGATAAAGATTTCATGATTGTGGCGCTGGATTTGCTGAGCGGTTTGGCCGAGGGTCTGAACGGTCATTTGGACTCTTTAGTCATGTCCAGCAATATCATGCAACTTCTGTATCAATGTATGCAAGATCCTATGCCCGAAGTTCGTCAGAGTTCCTTCGCTCTCTTGGGGGATTTGACCAAAGCCTGCTTTCATCACGTTAATCCATGTATATGTATGTCTAACTTTTAAAAATTGTCCTTGTTCGCTCAATCTTCCGTAAAAACATTTTTATTTCAGCCGATTTTTTGCCCATTCTTGGTCAAAACTTGAATCCCGAATTTATTTCCGTTTGTAACAACGCCACGTGGGCCATTGGAGAGATAGCAGTTAAATTAGGTGTGGTATTTCGCTTCTTCACTGAAATTTATGTCAAATGTACTTAATTTGTTTGAATTTCAATCGCAGGACGAGATATGAAACCGTATATCCCAATCGTACTCAATCAATTAATATCAATTATAAATCGGCCAAACACTCCTAAAACTTTACTCGAAAACACGGGTAAGTTATATTTTTCAGGTAGCCTTATCTAGTGGGGTAAAAATATATATTTCATCTTGAACTTAAAACTACAGTAAAACCTCGTTATAGCAAAATTTTGCCCAGGCCCAAAAAGACTGGAGTTGGTCTGACCTAATTCTTAATGAATAAAAAGGTTTTACTGTAGTAAGATTCTCGTAGTTTATTTTAAATGGGCTTCTCCAGGTTTGACAAATATTTTTATTTTTAGAGTAGATAAGTGAAGATGTTAGTACGTTATAGGCTCTTAGTTTAGTCTATTTTCTTCTCAAACGCTTAGCCCAGACAAGTTTGATGTAGTATTTGTCCCAAGCGCATGATTATAATTTGATTAAACTTTTCTTTTTTATTATATATATGAATCCCAAGCCGCTTTTTTAAAACTATTTGTCCGAATCGAGACTAATCCCACACATTCATTAACATTAATAATCTTGATATGAATTTGACAGTGAGAGAAGAATTTGAATTATAATTTTATAACTTGTCTCGGTTGGGTGGAAAATAATAGTGAAGTACATTTTTGGATAACAATGGATTTGGATATCACTTTGATTTAATGCGAACTTTCATAATGGTGAAGAACCATAAATTTTAGTTACCGTAAGGAATGATCCAGAGGGGCTACTCAATATTTTTTATTACGCTTAAAAAGCATTGTGAAACTTGTAACAAAAACAAAAATCTAAGGATTAACATTCTTTAAAAGAAGGGTGAAGAGGAAAATCAAGTGATTTTATAACTTTAACGATTATAATATTGAAAAAAGAATTGTTTGCTTATTAAAACATTCTTGAATTGTGCCAAAGAAATTCAGATTTTGGCATTCTATTCAATTAAAAAGAGATCATCCAACTAATCAAAAGACTCGCCTGTACCTTTGGCTCCATAAAATATCTGCAATTGTGCACGTGAAAATAATCACGTGAGTTAGTGTGCCATGTACAGGGTTCGTACACAACCTGGAAAAGTCAGGGAAGTATAAAATGGGTCCAAAAGGTCAGGGAACAGTCAGGGAAATATATTTTTTGGGTGAAAGTCAGGGAAAACGGTGATGATTTGTAGGAGTTGCAACGTGTGTAATATGTTTAGCTGAAATGTTTTATACGGAATTTTATTTCTCTCAACACTTTTCAATTTAACGCGCAATTTCTTTTTCTACTAGGCTTAGTCATCCCCATCATTTGAATTGATTCCCACCTGCATATAATATAGAGTGCATGTTGGTGGTCAGGGAATTTATTGAAAAATGGTCAAGGAAAACCTGGAAAAGTCGGAAATTCAATTCTTGCGGGATTTTATTAAGATAAGATAGTCTTTTGATTAGATGGAAGTTCTACAACTTAGCAAAGAATCGTAATTTTACTGTAGTTAAAATAAGTTTCAATTCTGGTCAAATTTGCCCAATATTTTTATTATTTTTCTATTTTGAAGCTCTTATTAAGCAAGATATCTCTCCAATCATCCAACGTTACTCAAAAATTATTTTTTTCACTGGACCCATAGCTCGTGACTGTTAAAATATTTTTTGGGGGTATAATTTTTTTACGTTTAATTTTTTTTCATCTGAGTTGTCTTTTTTGCTTCTCTCTCTTCTTCTCTTTTCCAATCTTTTTCCTTTTCCCATTGAAAAAAAAACCAAAAAAAAAAACTAAAAACTGTCACGCAAAAACCACGTACCCAACTTGTGAACAAAACCGTACAATTTTTTTAAAAAAAATTGGGTCTACGTCTACCTTGTACCTCCTTTTTCTCACATTCTCTCTCTTTCGCTCGGTTTATCCCGCCGTTTCGATAACCGACCAATATCCTTTAGCCATAACAATCGGTCGTCTTGGTTATGTTTGTCCTGAAGAAGTGGCCCCTATGTTACAGCAATTTATTCGCCCTTGGTGTGTAAATATTTTTTATTTTTTTTTTTTTTTAATCTCAATTATCTTTTTCATTAACTTCTGGATTAGAAAGTTTTAATTTTAACATTTTTTTCGTAAAGGGCATCTAGGGGGTTGAGAGTCGAGGTTTTTATTGTACAGTTCGTATATTTTAAGAATAACATGGGAAGCAAATTGTCAGAAGTGAACCCATTGATGACCAAGAATGAATTGGACTTCGGTGCTAAGACCTTAGGTTTTTTTATATACCTCTTATCTCGATCCTCCCTGTAGACAATCTTATGCAGCAGGGTCGCCACAATTCGAGAAATTTTAAAATTGAGCTTAAAATAAGTCACGAAATAAATTGTAGTTCAAATCCCATCTCCTTCGCCCTTGTAGTGTTTATTGGCTGAATATTATTTAGTTTAGTGGTCAATTGTTAATTTATTATATTGTATGGGTTCAAATCCCATCCTCGTTGCCATTGTAATTTTTTGTAGAGTTGTTTCAAATCTCGTGACAAAATCCCTTTTTAAATAAGGTGCTTTGCTTTTTCTAGCATTCCTAAGTTCGCATGCGTTTTCAAATTTGAATTTATAGAATAAAAATTCAAATTTGTAAGGATATTTCAGAGCGTACCAAATGATATCAATGTAGAAAAGGAAATATATTGTTATTTAATCAGAGAAAATGCTCAAAGAAAGGTCAGGGAATTAAAAAATTGCGATTGTTGTGGCAACCCAGCACAGTATTTGAAGAGATAATGAATAACATATTATGTTAGACAAAAAGTCATATTATTCATGTAAACATTTTTAAAGTTCATCTAAAATTTCTCGTTTGTTGTTATCAATATGAAAATGATGTAAGGCTTAGTCGGTTCAAAAGTTTTTCATTGGGAAAGTTTAAAAGTAGGAATATACAGTCATTGGGATTGTTAAAAAAGTAGCCCTACAGTCTTAGGAATGTTTGGATAGTAGGCCTAAAGTTCTTTTCACATTCTTCTAACGCTAAACAATCATTGTTTTTCGTTGATTCGTGGAAAGTATAAAAAAATTTAAGAAAATACCCATTTCTGCCATAGAGTATTTTGCTTTAGGTCGAAAGAATTCTTTAAACAATTTTTATTTTACGGGGTTTCATTAACATTACAATTTTCGGGGGGATTCGCTTCTGACGATTTGCTTTTATAGTTTAAACTAAAGATAATTCTGGTCAAATTCCTTTTGCCGTCAAATGTTAAATAAGAACTTTAATGAAAAAGGCATATTATCTTAACTTTTAACAAAAGCAATGAGTTTTTAAGTATTTGACCCCTCCTTTAAAAGGTGTTCTTCATTGCGTAACATCAGAGACAATGAAGAAAAAGATTCGGCATTCAGGGGCATCTGCAATATGATTACTGTTAATCCCGGCGGAATTGTACAAGATTTTATCTTTTTCTGCGACGCCGTAGCTTCTTGGGTCAGTCCCAAACCAGACTTGAAGAATATGTTTCAAGAGGTACCGAAATATTGTTTAAAATTTTGGGCCATTTAACCATTTTGAAATCTAACTCGATATCCACTTTCGTTAGATACTTAATGGCTTCATGACTCAAGTTGGAGAAGAAAATTGGCGTCAATTCTCTGAACAATTTCCCCAACCGTTAAAAGAACGACTCCTAGCATATTACGGCGTTTAACGCTAGACTAATACTAATGAAAAATTAAGAAAAGGTAAATATAAATTTGAACAATTCTTTCAAGGGGGTTGGACACTTGGCATTTTTGTGTACAGGATTTTGAGTCTCAAAATCTGTTTGAAGATTTTGATTCAGATTGCAGGAAATTGAAAAATCTTTATTCTAGCACTATATTTCATTTTAAACTGTCATTTTGAGAGGATTTAAACTCCTTTTTTGATTGAGATTTATTTAGATTTTGGAAAATTTAGGTGTAATGTACATGCTTTTTAAGAGTATCCAACCCCTTAGTTCGTATGGAATTGGAAAAAATCTTTCATTTGTTAACTTCCAATTGTAAGGCTCAGTTTTTCCAATTTTAACACGAACCTTAGGGTCTATTTTCACCGAGCTAGGATCTGTGTTGGCTCGCTACACTGCTGCGATTTTAAGTGTTTAGTGGAAAAAGACCCTTACATTAATTTTTCTTCAAGTTCTAAAATCTAAAAAAAAACTTGTTTCCTAGAAATTATAGTAACGACTAATGAGAACTTACGTAAACAAGCGGATACAAAAACGGGGGGGTTGATTAACTACTCGTGTTAAGTTAATCGTATCGCGTTCCTGCACCGGGCAGGGGAGGGAGGGAAAGGGGGAGTTAACAATCATATAGTGTGTTTCAAACCACCCAAAAAAACAGCACCGGGACATTAAATAAAATGGGAAACAAAATCGAAACGAAAGTGGAATAAGAAATTTCTAATCCACTTTTTCTTTGATGATCAATTAAAACTCGTTCGAGCCTTGTCGCCCGAAATAACGCGGAAATAATTCAGATAGAAGCGTACACTCAATGATTTACTTTCAAGGGGGGAGAACAATAACTGATTTAATCACATCAATTTGATGTTCTAAAAAAAGTTTAAATAAAACTTTAATCATTACTTTTTAGGGTTTAATTTCAATGATCGTGGATATTAATTTTTTGGAAAAACTAGAGTTCATTGATGGCTTCAAAATCGGAATGGTTACATAATTACTCCAACCTCTGTTTTTGAGCACTCGTAATGTTTAAATTAGTGATGGTTTTGGTTACATATGCCAAATATTTAGCATCTAAATAACCAATGTTCTAAACAAAATCGCAGCAAAGTTTTGGGAAGAATTTGGTCACTTTTGATTGATTTGAACATTTAAAACATTATCGGAGACTGTTAGTGTTATCATTCCCAAAATTACTGGAATTTTTAGTTAAAAACGCCACTGTTAGGTTATATCTTAAAGGGGGACTGAAATAAATTAAGTTTAAAAGGAACCTGAAGGAAATAGTGTGATTACTTCATTTTTAGATTTCTTAGGCTCTAAAATATGATATTTAGTTTAAAAAAAAGTGCATCTAAAAGAGATAAATTGAAAGAAATGGTATTTAAATAAGCATTTTAAAATTTTGCACTTCCAAGTCGACCACCATTTTGAATCACGCTCCGGAAATAAAGGGATATGAGCCAATCAAATCTTTTAAGCTGATATTCTAATATTATATATACAAGTGGCAAGCCCCAAAAGGTGGCGCCACATTTCCTATAAAGAAAATGATATTGAAACAAAAAAAGACATGGGCTGGGGAGTAAAAGGTGACTTTAACACTAAATTTTAGCACAATTAAGTGAAGTAAAACATTTTTGAATGGAGGAAGGGACTTTTTTTCTTACCGTTTTATCAACAAAATTGGGATTTTTTTCCTTCAGGCTTCATTTGAATTTCTTAATATTCAGGGGGCTATGTAGAAATAATATCATTCCGATGTGAAATAAAAGTGGAACCCTGGTATTTTGGATGTAATTGCTTTCATTCTGACGCTTTCATTGAGCTCTATTAGAATTCACGAGACCTTAACTTTAATTATTAAAGATTACATCTTTCCCATCGGGGAGAATTCGTAAACCCTTAAAAATATTGAGCTGAGAACTTTTAATCCTCGCTTTCCTCTCAAACGAGTCGATGTTGATGTACATATACATCTTATATGATGGATTAAAGGATTTAAAAGAGTAAGTTTTAACTAATTTAGTTAATTAAAACAATTCAGTGATAAATATTAGGCTTTGTTACGATAATTAAAAAACTTTATTTTTAATTGAAAAATAACCAGTTAATTTTCACTTTATAAAATTTTATTATATATATTATTCGTCTATTTGACAATTAAGTATCTTTTTAAAATTCGGGAAAATTTTAAAACTGTCTCTCGAGTCTCCTAAACACCAAAGATATGAATTTACACCTTCCCCATTTTTGTTCATGTTAAAATTTCAAATATGTCTAGCAATGATTATAAAATTAACAATTTCAAGCTGATTGATAGAGATATTTCTTAATACTTCTTCGTATAAACTGTTCCATTTATATTTTAAGTAGTAATCTGTCCGAACCGATATGATTGTTTTTATCCATTACCAATATTGAGGCTTTATTCATATTTTAAGATATAGGAAGCTTGCCATGTTGGTTTTCTCGGAAAATTTGACTTTAGAACTAATTTTGGGTCAAAAACTATCTATATAGAGGTTTTACTGATATTTTAAGATAGCTGGCGCTCGCTACGTTAAAGTTTTGGCACAAAATTGGTTTTACCAATATTTTAAGATTGATGACGCTCGCTTTGTTAGTACTTTGCAGCGAAAATATGAATTTTGCAACCAAAAAACCATAAAATATTGGTATAGGTTTAAACTTATCAAGTTTATCATCGGTATATCGGCCAAATATAGTTTTTATTGTGAATTTTACGTCCGATATTGTTTCTTTGGGGGAAAAAATTCTGTTTAATTAAAAACACGCATCGCATTAAAACTTTACAAAAAACATCCTGGGCTAAATTTAGTATTTAAGCGCGCTCATGTTTTATTTTACTACTAAAACCACAAATTATAAAAAAAAAAAATGATAATAATCATATGCAAAGCCATTAGTAAAGTATACTTTTTGGGTTATAGAACCAAACATCTGATAATATGCACTTTTAAAGTCTTAACGATAAGCCGCATGACAGTTTGTCATTTGAAATTATTGATTAACATAATACAGGCTTTAAAAATAAATGCTTGAGGCATGGTTATCTTTTTTTTTTTTTTTTTTTTTTTTTTTTTTTTTTCAAAACCTATTGGGCATTAAACAAAAAAATTAACAACACCGAAACTCTTCAAAAAAAAAAAGTGCCTTAAATTTTACGTCCCGCTCTCGGTGGTCTTAGCCCAGGTATCGCGAATTAAAATAAATGATAAAATCTATCATTATCGTGACGGAAAATTGGGGTTTGGTGGGGTGGGTTTCTCTTGGTATTTAGAAAAATTTTTAACTCCAGAAAATTTACAGTACTTTTGTAAAATTTCCAACCATAATTCAGTTAATTCTGATTAAACAAGTGGGTTTTTATCGAGAATGAAATGATTTCCAATTTTTTAACCATGTTTTATAACTACTTAGAACATTGGTATTAGAGGGAAAGTCGGAACTACTCCCAAGGAATGCCTTTAATTTTATTGATTTTAAAGGTATAATTGCGCAATAAATTGTCTTGCGCAATGAGGAAAATTTTCTAAAAAATGGTTCAAATTGTAAAATTCGACCCAAAATAGACCAAATGAAAAAACTGGGATGAAATAAAAGTGGACCAAAGGGATTTTTCATTCTTATCCACTTATGTTGAATTCAGGTTTTGTAAATTGCTCGAATACTGTTGAAATTTGAACCATTTTTGACCAAATTCGGTTTTTTTTTCATGCTTGAGTAAGCCAATTTCTTTGGCTATTCTTCATGTGCACAGTAAAATTAAAAGCAAAATCGTCGTTTTTCGTATATAAAAGCCTCGGCAATTTTTTATCAATTTATTTGCAAACTTGGCGAGAGATTGATTTGGTTTCTTGTCTACTTTAAGTTAGTGAATTAAGTTTTAAAAGTTCAATATCAGATGAAAGGACTCCTTAAGCAAAGAACTTCTTGCTCTAAACTTTTGAACCCTGATTAATTTTCTTGCAAAAGCTAAGGGAGATTATCTCTAAGGGAGTAGTTCACGAGTAAATAGAATTTTTACTCTTTAAACTTTATAAATCATAAAAATTGGGACCCAAAAGATGAACTTCAGTATTTTTCAGGAATATTCATACCTATAATCTAAATACTTGTAAAACTATAAAAAAATTGGTCATTCATTTATTCCATTGATTCCAAATTTAATCATATTTATAAAATAAACAAAAAACAACCCTTTCCCCATGAACTATGGTGATAATACTGTGATTTTTTCTTTTTATAGTCAGGTACAAATATTTTTTTTTTTTATCTAGACCAATTTGTTCCTAAAAAAAATGTTAAAAATTAAAATAATTAAACAATCGCGTGAATGTGCATGAAGAAAAATATTCTCAAAGAGGGATGGGTGGGTGGGTCTTCTGCGTGTCTTTTTAATTAATTTTTTATTAAAGTATGATTCGTGGAACGTGAATGCATGAAGCTTAGGTTAAACCATAATTAAATAGTTAAAAAAATGACTGGATATCGTCATAAATTTTAAAATTAGTACTTAAAGTTAAGTATTCTGCAAAATATTGTTTTTTTTTTAGGATAAAATTTAGATTGATGAAGAGAGTTTGAAAGTAAGATTAACTTTTTTACAAATTCTCGATTGAAACCGAGGATCTTGAACAGTTTTTTATCAACGCTTAGAATCATCAACTAAAAAATGAAAATTTACAATTAGATAAAAGCTCAATTGCTCTAAAATTTTAGCCGTTTTATCTTTTGATCAGAAATATAATTTGGTTCATTTTCAAACTCCAACTCCATCTAAATTTTAAAACGGCATTAAATATCAATATTTTTGCAAAGATCATCCTCTAATTGTAATAATCTGATTTGAAGAAAATTGGTTTAAACTGTTTTTAAAGAGAGAATTAAGTCAAACAGGTGGTTTTTATTGATTCTGCTATTGAAATTAAGATTTTTTCTTGTGGTAAAAACTTTAACGAAATTGTCACTTGTGCAATAAATATTAAGATTTTGAGAACTAATACCATGCACAAGAAACACAGAATTGGTCAGATACTTGCCAAAATCCCATAAACTTATGTCAAAAACTCTGCATCTCTGAATGTTCTCCTATGGGAATTTGACAGCATAATGCCGAAAATCCAGTATCTCTGAACATTCTTTCAAAACTAGCATTTAAATTATTAAAATTGGCAAGAGTCCGACCCTTCGGAGACACCTCACTCTTGGCTTAATAAAATCGTCGCTATGCTTGCACATATAACCATTCTTTCGAGACAGAGGTGTGCTAAGTTACTTCCTGAATATTTTACTATGCAAAGAATTAATCTTTATTTTTAATTGTAAAATCCAAAAAACTGTGTGGCTTCATTATCCCTTTAAAAACATTGGCAGAGGTAAAAAAATTGGGCAGCTTAACGGTATTTATGTTATTTTAGGAAAATTTATTAATTTTTAAACTTATTCGTGTATAATTAATTAAATAGTAAACTTTATATTCTTTCTTTATAGTTTTAGGAAAATTGAACTTAATTAGTAAAACGAATGCGAAACAAATGTATTTACTCGTCCTTGAAAACAAAAAAATAAATATCGTGCCATCTAAGTGAAAAAAAATTTAAACAATTCTCACCAGTAACAAAATTGAAGATAAAATTAGTTAAACTTGAATGTTTTTCCGAACAAAAGAACAGCGGATTAGTTTGTAAGACTCGAAAAGCAAACCATATCTCTTTTTCTTTACCATGCGGGGGCCATTTTGCTGATTGTAAAGTTAAAAAATAGTTTTGCGCTAAATGGTGGACCGTTCATAACTTTAAGTGTAAGATTACGAAAAAAAAAAAAATTGTTTTTGTACCAGTGTACAAATGTAATTAAAAAAGCTGATAATGTAAGAAGTTAAAAAATTGCATGTTAATGAAAAAATATGAAATAAAGATTGAGTGTCCAATTTTTATAAATAATTTATTTACAAATTCAATATATTTGTAAATATGATTTGAAATTTATTGAGAAGACCATGGAAGTGTCATTGGTTGAGGATTTTGTAAATAAGACATCACAACTGCGGATATCGATAACCTACATCGGGTCAAATGTTGTGGTAAGATGTTAGATGTCTACTTATGGTTGTATAATTTCTGGGATTTTTTTCTTTTCTTACATGAAACTGCTTAGGATTTGTTTAGTATCGTCACTGACTCTGGAATTAGCGAAACTGATGCTGGAGCAATACAAAGCCACCCATGCACACCATTTCAGCTGAAAAGAAATTATTAGAATTAACGAAAGTGAGTTTGTAGTTTATGTTCATTATGCATACTTTCATCATTAGACCACACATTGAAAATATCATGCTCAAAACATTCATATAATCAGCTGTTGGGTCATCCGCAGCTCCAGTTGTTGGAGTTTTATAGCTACAAATCGGATATGGTTATACATTTCAATAATGAGCGGAATATACCAGATTATTTGCTTATGGTGTTTTTTTTAGTACGTCCAGAATGTGGGTCATGGGTTTAGGCTTAAGTAAAATAGAAGTTATTGTGGTATAACTAGGATATATAAATTAATCTAAAACAAATTTTGAATTAATAACTCGATATATTATGAATATTTTAAGTCTTACCGGGTTATTTTATCGCATTTCTTTTGCTCTGAAGAAACAGACGCAGTGGGAGCCGACATTTTCGCTTTATTATTAATGTTTGACCTTTGCTGTTTGCCCTCTCTGAGATGGCGCTTTTGGCCGCAGACCGCAGTCACCGCCCGGCTCACCGCACTTTTGTTTTCATCTTTCAAGTAAGAGCCGGCGCTTATGTTTTGGGACGATCGTGAATCAGCGTTAATATTCGGTAAGAATATCTTAATATTTAAGTTAAATTTAGTTTAAAATCAAAATATATGTTATGGCAAATACTTTATATTCTAAATAAACGATTGACAGGCGTAGATTGTTTTAAGCTATCGGAAAATCGGTTTTTTTTTCATGACCAAGGCTTAAGGAAACAAGGCTCTTAAGCCTCGGCTAGGAAATGAATTGGATGGGTGGTTTTCGGAAACCAAGCCGTCTAAGTAAGAAAGACAAGGAAAAACAAGATCAATTTTTCGCGCGTAGACGTTTCGAGAAACATATGACTGGAAACCATAATCCATCAGGTACGACACCTTCTATTCCAACTCCAGCTGATATTTTCTTCGCGTCTAAGATGGGATCCGCTCTTCCCCATGCTGGATTAAGCGGTATATATTAGAAAAATCTACAAATTTGAGTAAATCTGTTCAGTATTTAACCTAGCTCTACTCGTACCAGGTATCTCGTCATTAACTAGAGGCTCCCACGCTACTTCTGATAGACCGCAGCTTCCTCATCTACATCGCGAAAGAAATGCTCATCCTATTTCAAATAATGAAAGACAAAGGTAAAGTTTTAAACTAATTGATACGTAAAATTTTACCAAAAATTAAATTTAATCATCAAAGATAATCATTATCTTTATCTTCTAACAGTGATTCTCCTGATGCCCTGACTAAATGGTGCGCAGTTTTGCAGGAAGATTCTAAGACAAAGTCAAATTCCAATTACTGGGGAGAAAGAGAGAAAACAAATGTGGAATTTAACAATAAAATACCAGCATATTCTAGTTCTTTGCGAAACCAAAACATAATAGAACCATATCCAGAAAGCAACCAAACAAATAAACATCTCGCTGGCAATTTCTCTAATTATGACGATAAATTTAAATTTATGGATCCACCTACTCAGTTTAGATTCAATTTTAATGAAACTCCAAAAGGCGATTGGAACTCTACTTTAAACCGTCCCAAAGTCACTCAAACCTTTTTTGATGATCAGTGTGAAGAGGATAGTGAACTTGGTTACATTTCGTGTGTGGAAAATGAACAAGGACCAGCCTTCTTTAGAAAGGAATGTAATGAGGAAAATCCTTTCATCGAAGAAGTTGTTGAAATGAGGTACAAAGAGAAATTTATCAGCACGATCACTGCTACAAGGTAAATAATTTGGGAAGCAAGCGATATCAAATTATCATATTTAAATTTAGACGCAAAATACCAACTTCTAAAATGTTAACTCCACCTTCATCTGCATCTTTGAAAGGAGGATACCAACCTTACACACGGAATTTAGTAATTTAAAAAATTTCTTATTAACTATTAACTAACTGGAGGGAAATAAAGTTTTGTTTAAATTTCTTCAAGGAGTCTAATGAACAAAGTTCATCTTTTCAAAAGGGAAATTCAAGAAACTCTGGCAACGAAGGATTCTCATCTTTGTCCAGAAAGATGCCAATACAAAGATCATCTATGATTCAAAACTCGATAAGTTCACAAAAAATCAATGAAGTTTGCAAATCTCCAGTAATAGAGGTTTATTTTTCAAATAGGCTTAGATATAGCTTTGATTATAACTAGTGACCTGATTGTTATAATGAGGTTTTACTGTCAATAAATATCCTTTTAAATTATTCATAGACTTTTAAATCTCAGAGTGCTCACGACTCGAATGAAAACAGGAAAAATCTGCAGAAAAAAGTATGGTGATTAATTTGGTTTAATTTTCATAATTTTAAAGTTTTAATTAACTTAGGAAATAAAGACTGCAGTTATTAATCTAGAAGACTACCTTGCTACTCGATATCAAGAATGGTTAATGACTAAAATAATGGACGAACTGTACTTTGAGCTTCCGTCTGAATTGAAACAATCATCATTAGAATGTACAGAGTCTGTCTCGGAAGTCTCATCGTACGAGGAATATACTCAAGAGTCAAACCTCAACGTATTGTGCCACGTAACCCAACAAAGTGAAGCTTCTGGAGTTAATTTACATTCCCGAATGAAAATTGTAGAAATTACAACCATGGAAACTTCAGTCCAAACTGACACAAATTCGATTCAAATGATGAAAGAAGTTTCAGTGCAAACTTCTTTCAAATCTCCTAAGATTAAGAAAGATTTTGCAAAAGCAGGAACAACCATGGAAACATTGGCTCAAACTGACTCAAATTCGAGTCAAATGATGAAAGAAGTTTCAGTGCAAACTTCTTTCGAGTCTCCTAAGACTAAGAAAGATTTTAAGGAAACAGGAATTCAATACAATGAGTTTGAAATGGCTTCCTATTTTCATCCGTACAAAAGGATATGTTATTCAGTCTAACTTAAAAAAAAAAAAAAATACACTGGTCACTCGTAAAGTTACTTTTAAACCAAAATATTTTATTTACATCTTAAACTCACTAAAATACAACTACGGAATTAATTTCGTTAGTTACATTTAAGTGTAAATTTTGTTTAGTACCTTCGTTTTTTAATATTAAATTATCATACCATTTCTTGATAATAATCGGAAATTTATCGGCGTAATTTAAGGGATAACTAAAACTATACAGTAAATGTTGAAAAGGAACGAAACAATTGATATTTATCTTCTCGGATAAAGTATTATCAATTTTTAAGTACACTTTATGGTTTCTCAACTCCGGAACTATCTTAGGATCAGATTCGGTTTGAATTAATACGACGGGAAAGCCCAAAATGACACCCCATACGAAAGTAAGTGACCAGTTGAGCTCAGTTTCTAAATGGAAGATTTGTGGCTCCAATGTTTGGTCCTTTTGAAATTGTACAAAATATTCTCGTAGTAAATTTAAAGTTAGTTTAGCTTGAGCTAATTGGGTAACTTCAAGTTCGCAGAAACTAAAATATTGTTCAGGGGATAAACTATCGATATTTTCGATAAGAGAATCAAAACATACTGTAAAAACCTCATCACGCAGAGTTAAAATGTTTAAATTCCTGCGGATAGCGATTTTATTTTCACATAAGCCTTCTAATACTTCCACCAAAAATGTTCTCGCTTCTTCCGGGGTTATTTTACATTCGTCCCACATATATCCTGGTTTCAAATTTAACGCGATCGAAGTTAAATCGACCCGAACTTTCTTTCTCCACGTGTTTTTTCGTTTTCCCATTTGAAATAATCGGTTTATTTAAATCAAAACCAATATTTTCCTAAACCAAATTGCTAAATAGATTATCTAGCCAATAATCTATAGCAGACCACTGTAGAGTGCAGACGATGCAAAGTCATAGCAAATTTGACCTTTTAGAGTGACTCATTGTCTCATTCCATTCTAGGCTGTACATATAGATTTTTTTTTATATATCGTAGACTTCTTGACCAGTAAACCCCCCCTACCGGCAATATTTTTTTAAAAGGATATTCCTTTCATCAGGAGTTCATTACAATCTACTCATGGTAGCAATTTTGTAAGTAGTTTAATGCCTTGACATGGTGCATTATGTACAGCCCTGATCCATTAAAGTATTGGTATGGTAATGCCCTCCGGCGGAAAAGTTTATTAATTTTGGCGGTTTATTTAAATGAAATTGTGTGTTATTTTTACTTGTACAAGTAGTGGGTAGGAGGTGCAGGTGCTCGTTAATCCTATTTCAAATATATATCACTGTAACACTAGAAGATGCTTCTCATGACATATTTAATTCGCGGCGTCGCAGGAACAATATAGGCCTTAAAACTCAGCAAGTGCCTGTTAATAGAAAACTAAATGGATTGTGTTTCAAAGTAATTTAATGAGTAAAATTATTTTTGCCAAGGTATGTAGGTTAGTTTTTGTATCGTAATTTACTGACCCAGTTCCAGTTACGAAGGTTTACACGGAGAATCGACGTTCGTATGTAGGGTTTTAAAAATAATCATTATTCGCGTTAAACGCAAAAGCTGCAACTGGCAGGAGCGTATTATTTGTTCCCAGAAAACAACCCTGTACAGTGTACACACTCCTGACGTTTAGCCTATATCGTCGTCAATTTGGCAGAATCGGTCGTTCATTCGGCCAGAGGAATCGGCCCAAAAAATTTCCCAGATTCTGCCAGACTCGCGACTCGAGATATGGCCTAAAACCATTTTCAGACCTACCTATCAAGATTTAGTTTTCGACGAATTTTACGGTAAAAACGTTAAAATTAGGGGTAACTGAAATCATTTATGATAATATTCATTATTTTTAATATTTTAACTACAAAAATATTTGTAGAAAAAAGCATTTAAACTAAAATTAGCAAAATTTTACGTAATCCCCTCACAATAGATGGCGCCTTGATGACGAATAAAGCGTCAAAATTCAAACTGGCTTTTTCACATATACTGTATATTTCTCAAGGGGGTGCATAAAAAGCCATATATCTCGGCTCAAAAACGGTCAAAGTTTTTTAAATAATTCTCAATTATTCTAATTAAACTCCTCTTTCGAATGAGATAGGTCTCGTTAAAAACATGTCTTTCCTTCATAAGGAAATAAAATTATGAAAATTAAGAAAAAACTAGTTTTTTTTGACATATTATATACTATATAAATATCAGGGGGGGTACATAAAAAGCCATATAACTCGGCTCAAAAACGGTCAAAGTTTTTTAAATAATTCTCAATTATTCTAATTAAACTCCTCTTTCGAATGAGATAGGTCTCGTTAAAAACATGTCTTTCCTTCATAAGGAAATAAAATTATGAAAATTAGGAAAAAACTAGTTTTCTCACATATTATACACCATATAAATATCAGGGGGGGTACATAAAAAGCCATATAACTCGGCTCAAAAACGGTCAAAGTTTTTTAAATAATTCTCAATTATTCTAATTAAACTCCTCTTTCGAATGAGATAGGTCTCGTTAAAAACATGTCTTTCCTTCATAAGGAAATAAAATTATGAAAATTAAGAAAAAACTAGTTTTTTTGACATATTATATACTATATAAATATCAGGGGGGGTACATAAAAAGCCATATAACTCGGCTCAAAAACGGTCAAAGTTTTTTAAATAATTCTCAATTATTCTAATTAAACTCCTCTTTCGAATGAGATAGGTCTCGTTAAAAACATGTCTTTCCTTCATAAGGAAATAAAATTATGAAAATTAGGAAAAAACTAGTTTTCTCACATATTATACACCATATAAATATCAGGGGGGGTACATAAAAAGCCATATAACTCGGCTCAAAAAAGGTCAAAGTTTTTTAAATAATTCTCAATTATTCTAATTAAACTCCTCTTTCGAATGAGATAGGTCTCGTTAAAAACATGTCTTTCCTTCATAAGGAAATAAAATTATGAAAATTAAGAAAAAACTAGTTTTTTTTGACATATTATATACTATATAAATATCAGGGGGGGTACATAAAAAGCCATATAACTCGGCTCAAAAACGGTCAAAGTTTTTTAAATAATTCTCAATTATTCTAATTAAACTCCTCTTTCGAATGAGATAGGTCTCGTTAAAAACATGTCTTTCCTTCATAAGGAAATAAAATTATGAAAATTAAGAAAAAACTAGTTTTTTTTGACATATTATATACTATATAAATATCAGGGGGGGTACATAAAAAGCCATATAACTCGGCTCAAAAACGGTCAAAGTTTTTTAAATAATTCTCAATTATTCTAATTAAACTCCTCTTTCGAATGAGATAGGTCTAGTTAAAATCAACTCATTCCTTCATTAGGAAATAAAATTATGAAACTTAGGAAAAAACTGGTTTTTTCACAAATTTTATACTGTATAAATATCAGGGGATTACATAAAAAGCCATATATCTCGGCTCAAAAACGGTCAAAGTTTTTTAAATTATTCTCAATTATTCTAATTAAACTCCTCTTTCGAATGAGATAGGTCTAGTTAAATTCAACTCATTCCTTCATTAGGAAATAAAATTATCAAACTTAGGAAAAAACTAGTTTTTTCACAAATTTTATACTATATAAATATCAGGGGGGGCATAAAAAGCCATATATCTCGGCGGGTTGAGAAAGAGTTGAGACGGGTTGAGAAAGAGTTGAGACGGGTTGAGAAAGAGTTGAGACGGGTTGAGAAAGAGTTGAGACGGGTTGAGAAAGAGTTGAGACGGGTTGAGAAAGAGTTGAGACGGGTTGAGAAAGAGTTGAGACGGGTTGAGACGGGTTGAGAAAGAGTTGAGACGGGTTGAGAAAGAGTTGAGACGGGTTGAGAAAGAGTTGAGACGGGTTGAGAAAGAGTTGAGACGGGTTGAGAAAGAGTTGAGACGGGTTGAGAAAGAGTTGAGACGGGTTGAGAAAGAGTTGAGACGGGTTGAGAAAGAGTTGAGACGGGTTGAGAAAGAGTTGAGACGGGTTGAGAAAGAGTTGAGACGGGTTGAGAAAGAGTTGAGACGGGTTGAGAAAGAGTTGAGACGGGTTGAGAAAGAGTTGAGACGGGTTGAGAAAGAGTTGAGACGGGTTGAGAAGGAGTTGAGACGGGTTGAGAAGGAGTTGAGACGGGTTGAGAAGGAGTTGAGACGGGTTGAGAAGGAGTTGAGACGGGTTGAGAAAGAGTTGAGACGGGTTGAGAAAGAGTTGAGACGGGTTGAGAAAGAGTTGAGACGGGTTGAGAAAGAGTTGAGACGGGTTGAGAAAGAGTTGAGACGGGTTGAGAAAGAGTTGAGACGGGTTGAGAAAGAGTTGAGACGGGTTGAGAAAGAGTTGAGACGGGTTGAGAAAGAGTTGAGACGGGTTGAGAAAGAGTTGAGACGGGTTGAGAAAGAGTTGAGACGGGTTGAGAAAGAGTTGAGACGGGTTGAGACGGGTTGAGACGGGTTGAGAAAGAGTTGAGACGGGTGGAGAAAGAGTTGAGACGGGTTGAGAAAGAGTTGAGACGGGTTGAGAAAGAGTTGAGACGGGTTGAGAAAGACCGGTCCAAGATTGGAGATTGGATGCGAATCCGCTGACAATGAGGTACGATTCGACCCGTTTCCGTCACCTTGGCCTTTCCTCTGGAACAAAGCTGAATGCCCTACATTTAACTACTCCACTCAGATACACTAATCCCATTGAACGCATTTCGTAAACGATGCTTCATCAAAAGTTTGCTTTTCAAAAAAAGAGCGCTAATATAACAAAAAAATCTAAAACTTTTTTGGAGAAAAAATCCCTTATTTCTCAGCTGAAAAACGGTAAATTTTTTGGAAATAATAATTACTTATAGTATTTAAACTAATCTTTCCGATGAGATAAGTCTAGTTAAATTCAACTCATTGCTTCAAAATCAAATATAATTATGAAAATAAATCAATACCACTTATTTCACATAATGTGGGAGTAGTTTTTGAAATAATTATTACTTGTAGTAACTAAACTCCTCTTTCTCAACCCGTCTCAACTCTTTCTCAACCCGTCTCAACTCTTTCTCAACCCGTCTCAACTCTTTCTCAACCCGTCTCAACTCTTTCTCAACCCGTCTCAACTCTTTCTCAACCCGTCTCAACTCTTTCTCAACCCGTCTCAACTCTTTCTCAACCCGTCTCAACTCTTTCTCAACCCGTCTCAACTCTTTCTCAACCCGTCTCAACTCTTTCTCAACCCGTCTCAACTCTTTCTCAACCCGTCTCAACTCTTTCTCAACCCGTCTCAACTCTTTCTCAACCCGTCTCAACTCTTTCTCAACCCGTCTCAACCCGCCGAGATATATGGCTTTTTATGCCCCCCCTGATATTTATATAGTATAAAATTTGTGAAAAAACTAGTTTTTTCCTAAGTTTCATAATTTTATTTCCTAATGAAGGAATGAGTTGATTTTAACTAGACCTATCTCATTCGAAAGAGGAGTTTAATTAGAATAATTGAGAATAATTTAAAAAACTTTGACCGTTTTTGAGCCGAGATATATGGCTTTATATGTAACCCCCTGATATTTATATAGTATAAAATTTGTGAAAAAACTAGTTTTTTCCTAAGTTTCATAATTTTATTTCCTAATGAAGGAATGAGTTGATTTTAACTAGACCTATCTCATTCGAAAGAGGAGTTTAATTAGAATAATTGAGAATAATTTAAAAAACTTTGACCGTTTTTGAGCCGAGATATATGGCTTTATATGTAACCCCCTGATATTTATATAGTATAAAATTTGTGAAAAAACTAGTTTTTTCCTAAGTTTCATAATTTTATTTCCTAATGAAGGAATGAGTTGATTTTAACTAGACCTATCTCATTCGAAAGAGGAGTTTAATTAGAATAATTGAGAATAATTTAAAAAACTTTGACCGTTTTTGAGCCGAGATATATGGCTTTTTATGTAATCCCCTGATATTTATACAGTATAAAATTTGTGAAAAAACCAGTTTTTTCCTAAGTTTGATAATTTTATTTCCTAATGAAGTAATGAGTTGATTTTAACTAGACCTATCTCATTCGAAAGAGGAGTTTAATTAGAATAATTGAGAATAATTTAAAAAACTTGGACCGTTTTTGAGCCGAGATATATGGCTTTATATGTAACCCCCTGATATTTATATAGTATAAAATTTGTGAAAAAACTAGTTTTTTCCTAAGTTTCATAATTTTATTTCCTAATGAAGGAATGAGTTGATTTTAACTAGACCTATCTCATTCGAAAGAGGAGTTTAATTAGAATAATTGAGAATAATTTAAAAAACTTTGACCGTTTTTGAGCCGAGATATATGGCTTTTTATGTAATCCCCTGATATTTATACAGTATAAAATTTGTGAAAAAACCAGTTTTTTCCTAAGTTTCATAATTTTATTTCCTAATGAAGGAATGAGTTGATTTTAACTAGACCTATCTCATTCGAAAGAGGAGTTTAATTAGAATAATTGAGAATAATTTAATAAACTTTGACCGTTTTTGAGCCGAGATATATGGCTTTATATGTAACCCCCTGATATTTATATAGTATAAAATTTGTGAAAAAACTAGTTTTTTCCTAAGTTTCATAATTTTATTTCCTAATGAAGGAATGAGTTGATTTTAACTAGACCTATCTCATTCGAAAGAGGAGTTTAATTAGAATAATTGAGAATAATTTAAAAAACTTTGACCGTTTTTGAGCCGAGATATATGGCTTTATATGTAACCCCCTGATATTTATATAGTATAAAATTTGTGAAAAAACTAGTTTTTTCCTAAGTTTCATAATTTTATTTCCTAATGAAGGAATGAGTTGATTTTAACTAGACCTATCTCATTCGAAAGAGGAGTTTAATTAGAATAATTGAGAATAATTTAAAAAACTTTGACTGTTTTTGAGCCGAGATATATGGCTTTTTATCCACCCCCTTGATAAATATACAGTATATGTGAAAAAGCTAGTTTGAATTTTGAAGCTTTATTTGCGTCATCAATGCGCCATCTATTGTGAAGTGATTACGTAAAATTTTGTTAATTTTAGTTTAAATGCTTTTTTTACAAAGCATTTATAGTTAAAATATTAAAAATAATGAATATTATGATAAATGATTTCAGTTACCCCTAATTTTAACGTTTTTACCGTAAAATTCGTCGAAAACTAAACCTTGATAGGTAGGTCTTAAAATGGTTTTAGGCCATATCTCGAGTCGCGAGTCTGGCAGAATCTGGGAAATTTTTTGGGCCGATTGTTCTGGCCGAATGAACGACCGATTCTGCCAAATTGACGACGATTTAGCCTATGACCTCGAAATATCACCAAATTGCAGTTAAAAAATTAAATTTTACAAAAGGTCAAGAATGTCGAGTCAGGTAATTTTCAAATATGCCAAATAGTGAGCGAACGGTGGCGTGCACCCCCCCCCCCCCTGTTCGAATTGAAATCGAGTTAAGAACTGCCTCTCCAAGGTGGTTTTTCATTATCTTCTGATAAAACGGAACGTTGTTGTGAAAATATATTTAATGTGTGAAATAATGTAAAGTAGAGCAATTCAATTGATCTGGCAAAAAAACTGTAAAAACTTAAAAATTAGAATTTCCCTTCAACCTTGTCTAGCTGACGTCATAACTGATAATTCTGTTTTGTATGAGTAAACAAATCGTTCCGCCGTTACCAACCCCTCCCACTCCCGCTGAAGCTAGTATCTCCTGCTGTCAGAAGCACGCAGAGGGGATGACAAAATAAAATGTAGAAAAACTAAGTTAACGATTGAGAACAAACGCGCCGCCGCTGCGCACAGATATAGACAGAAACGTAGCGTGTCTTTCATCGACTATTTCTCGGGCGTTATTCGACCAGTTAGCGGCGTGGCGGTAAGGTAGCTAGATTGCCTCGTGTTTTCTCCCCTCATGAGGAAAGTTCGCGAAACAATGATCAAAGTTTAGTTCGATTAAAGGAAAATCGTTTGTTATTTTAATTACGTAACGAATTTAATTTATTTCAAAATGCACGGAGGAATCGTCGATAG